>OU896719.1:18333132-18375136 GCA_918026855.4 Phaedon cochleariae | reverse complement strand
TCCTGTGAGATACCTATCGACACGATATTGACATTCCCCCTTCTTGTGTTTTACCGCATGGTCATACCGCGTTATTGCCCAGTACTGGATATCTTTGACCGTTTATAACTCCCGATCTACCGCGTTCTTGCCCAAAACGAATAGCCCAACAAAAAGACTAGGCCTTTGGCTACAAGATGGCGTGAAAAAACTGATTTAGATTTTTCACTGACAAACCGCCTCCTTCCCCTGTACCCTTCAAGTGTATGTTTCTTGCCCGAAATTTGATAGAAATCAAGAAGACTTACGAAAAAGTCTCCATACATTGTTACTCAGAATTGCCTCTTTTCTGGCGAAAAAAAATTGGAAAAGTATTATTTTTGATGAAATCTTTTCAAGTCCCGATATCCATATTTCCTCAAATATCTCGAGAACGGCACAAAATATCGAAAACCTGGATCGAGAAATACCCCAACACCCTTGTCGACTTTCGCAAAGGCCTACCACATGGAGGAAGTCCGAACATTGTATCACGAAAAACAAAAAATTAGGACGACGTCATGACGCAAAATGATTCTAAGTTCATTGAGAAAAAGAAGGTGAGTGACAAGTGTATGTTTTTTCCCTAAATTCGATAGAAATCAAGACGACTTACGAAGAAGTCTCTATACATAGTTACTCAAAATTGCCTTCTTACTGGTAGAAAAAAATTGGAAAAGTATTATTTTTGATGAAGTTTTTCAAAGTCCCGATATTCATATTTCCTCAAATATCTCGAGAACAGCACAAAATATCGAAAGTCTGAATAGAAAAATACCCCAACACTCTTGTCGACTCTCGCAAAGGCCTACCACATCGAGAAAGTCCGAACATTGTATCACGAAAATCAATAAAATTATTACGACGTCATGACGCGAAATAATTCTAAGTTCATCGAAAAAAAAGTGACAAGTGTATGTTTTTCGCCCCCAATGCGATAGAAATCATGACGACCAACGAAAAAGTCTCCATACATTGTTACTCAATATTGCCTCTTTACTGTTTAAAAAAATTGGAAAAGTATTATTCTTGATGAAATTTTTCGAAAACCCGATATTTATATTTTCTCAAATATCTCGAAAACGGCACGAAATATCGAAAATCTGAATCGAAAAATATCCCAACACCTCTGTCGACTTTCGCAATGGCCTACCACATGAGGGAAGTCCGAATATTCTATCACGAAAAACAAACAAATTAGTACGACGTCATGACGCGAAATAATTCTAAGTTCATTGAAATAAAAAAAGGAGAGTGACAAGTGTATGTTTTTCGCCCGAAATCCGATAGATATCAAGACGACCACTAAAAAATCTGTTCACATTGTTACCCAAAATTGCCTCTCTACTGGAAAAAAATCTGAGAAGCATAATTTTTGATGAAATTTTTCAAAATCCCGATATTCATATTTCCTCAAATATCTCGAGAACGACACAAAATATCGAAAATCTGAATCGAAAAATATCCCAAAACCTCTGTCGACTCTCGCAATGGCCTACCACATGGAGGAAGTCCGAATATTCTATCACGAAAAACAAACAAATTAGTACGACGTCATGACGCGAAATATTTCTAAGTTCATTGATAAAGAAGGTGAGTGACAAGTGTATGTTTTCGCCCAAAATTCGAAAGAAATCTAGACGACCGACGAAAAAGTATCTATTCATTGTTACTCAGAATTGTCTCTTCCCTGAAAAAAAAATTGGAAAAGTATTATCTTTGATGAAATTTTTCAAAGTCCCGATATTCATATTTTCTCAAATATCTCAAGAACAGCACAAAATTTTTCGAAAATCTGAATAAAAAAATACTCCAACAGCATTGTCGACTTTCGCAAAGGCCTACCACATGGAGGAAGTCCGGACATTGTATCACAGAAAACAAAAAAATTAGTTGGACGTCATGACGCGGAGTAATTCTGAGTTCATTGAAAACAAAAAAGGGATGAGTGACAAGTGTATGTTTCCCGCCAATAGAAATTAAGAAGACCTGCGTAATAGTCTCCATACATTGTTACTCGAAATTGCCTCTTTACTAGAAAAAAAAAATTGGAAAAGTATTATTTTTGATGAAATCTTTTCAAGTCCTGATATTTATATTCTCTCAAATATCTCGAGAACGGCACAAAATATCGAAAATCTGAATCGTTTAATATGCCAACACCTCTGTCAACTTCCGCAACGGCCTTTCACATGGGGATAGCCCGAATATTGTATCACGAAAAACAAAAAAAATAGTACGACGTCATGACGCGAAATGATTCCAAGTTGATTGAAAAAAAAGAAGAGTGACAAGTGTACGTTTTTCGCTCGAAATTTGATAGAAATCTAGACGACCGACGAGAAAGTCTCCATACATTGTTACTCAAAATTGCCTCTTCGATGAGAAGAAAAATTGGAATAGTATCATTTTGGATGACATCTTTTCAAGTCCCGATATTCATATGTTCTCAAATATCTCGAGAACGGCAAAAAATATTGAAAGTATAAATCGATAAATACCACAACATCCCTGTCGACTCTCGCAATGACCTACCACATGGAGAAAGTCCGAATATTGTACCACGAAAAACAAAAGAATTAGTACGACTTCATGACGCGCAATAATTTTAAGTTCATTGAATGAAAAAAGGTGAGTGACAAGTGTATGTTTTTGGCCCGAAATTCGATAGAAATCAAGACGACCAACGAAAAAGTCTCTATACATTGTTACTCAAAAATGCCTCTTTACTGGAAGTCCCGGTATTTATATATTCTCAAATATCTCGAGAACGGCACAAAATACCGAAAATCTGAATCGTTAAATACCCCAACACCCCTGTCGACTTTCGCAACGGCCTACCACATGGAGATAGTCCGAATACTGTATCACGAAAAACAAATAAAATTGTACGACGTCATGACGCGAAACAATTCCAAGTTCATTGAAAAAAAAAAGGGAGTGACAAGTGTATGTTTCTCGCCCGAAATTTGATAGAAATCAAGACAAACAACAAGAAAGTCTGCATACATTGTTTCCCAAAATTGCCTCTTTACTGAAAAAAAAAATTGGAAAAGTATTATTTTTGATGATATTTTCCGAAGTCCTGATATTCATATTTTCTCAAATATCCCGAGAACGGCACAAAATATCGAAAATTTGAATCGTAAAATACTCCAACACCTCTGTCGACTTTCGCAACGGCCTACTACATGGAGAAAGTCCGAACATTGTATCACGAAAAACAAAAATAATATAACGACGTCATGACGCGAAATAATTCTGAGTTCATTGAAAAAAAAAAGGTGAGTGAAAAGTGTATGTTTATCGCCCGCAATTCGATTGAAATCAAGACGACCTTCGAAAAAGTATCTATTCATTGTTACTCAAAATTGTCTCTTCCTTGGAAAAAAAAATTGGAAAAGTATTATCTTTGATGAAATATTTCGAAGTCCCGATATTTATAATTTCTCAAATATCTCGAAAACGGCACAAAATATCGAAAACCTGAATCGAAAAATACTCCAACACCCTTGTCGACTTTTGCAAAGGCCTACCACATGGAGAAAGTCCGAACATTGTATCACGAAAAACAAAAAAATTTGGACGACGTCATGACGCAAAATAATTCTAAAATCATTGAGAAAAAAAAGGTGAGTGACAAGTGTATGTTTCTCCCCTTAATTCTATAGAAATCAAGACGACCGACGAAAAAGTTTCAATGAATTTTTACTCGAAATTGCCTATTTACTGGAGAAAAAAATTGGAAAAGTATTATTTTTGATGAAATTTTTCGAAGTCTCGATATTTATATTTTCTCAAATATCTCGAGAACGGCACAAAATACCGAAAATCTAAATCGTTAAATACCCCGAAACCTCTGTCGACTTTCGCAACGGCTTACCACATGGAGATAGTCCGAATATTGTATCACAAAAAACAAAAAAAATTGTACGACGTCATGACGCGAAATAATTCCAAGTCCATTGAAAAAAAAAGGGGAGTGACAAGTGTATGTTTCTCGCCCAAAATTCGATAGAAATCAAGACAAACAACAAGAAAGTCTGCATACATTGTTTCCTAAAATTGGCTCTTTGCTGGAAAAAAGATTGGAAAAGTATTATTTTTGATGATATTTTCCGAAGTCCTGATATTCATATTTTCTCAAATATCCCGAGAACGGCAGAAAATATCGAAAATCTAAATCGTAAAATACCCCAACACCTCTGTCGACTTTTGCAACGGCCTACCACATGAAGAAAGTCCGAACATTGTATCACGAAAAAAAAAATTGTAACGACGTCATGACGCGAAATAATTCTAAGTTCATTGAAATAAAAAAAGGAGAGTGACAAGTGTATGTTTTTCGCCCGAAATCCGATAGATATCAAGACGACCACTAAAAAATCTGTTCACATTGTTACCCAAAATTGCCTCTTTACTGGAAAAAAAATCTGAGAAGCATAATTTTTGATGAAATTTTTCAAATTCCCGATATTCATATTTCCTCAAATATCTCGAGAACGACACAAAATATCGAAAATCTGAATCGAAAAATATCCCAACACCTCTGTTGACTTTCGCAATGGCCTACCACATGGGGGAAGTCCGAATATTCTATCACGAAAAACAAACAAATTAGTACGACGTCATGACGCGAAATATTTCTAAGTTCATTGAAAAAGAAGGTGAGTGACAAGTGTATGTTTTCGCCCGAAATTCGAAAGAAATCTAGACGACCGACGAAAAAGTATCTATTCATTGTTACTCAGAATTGTCTCTTCCCTGGAAAAAAAATTGGAAAAGTATTATCTTTGATGAAATTTTTCAAAGTCCCGATATTCATATTTTCTCAAATATCTCAAGAACAACACAAAATTTTTCGAAAATCTGAATCGAAAAATACTCCAACAGCATTGTCGACTTTCGCAAAGGCCTACCACATGGAGGAAGTCGAGACATTGTATCACAGAAAACAAAAAAACTAGTTCGACGTCATGACGCGGAATAATTCTGAGTTCATTGAAAAAAAAAAGGGGTGAGTGAAAAGTGTATGTTTTTCGCCCGCAGTTCGATTGAAATCAAGACGACCTACGAAATAGTCTCCATACATTGTTACTCAAAATTGCCTCTTTACTAGAAAAAAAAAAAATTGGAAAAGTATTATTTTTGATGAGATGTTTTCAAGTCCCGATATTTATATTCTCTCAAATATCTCGAGAACGGCACAAAATATCGAAAATCTGAATCGTTTAATATGCCAACACCTCTGTCAACTTTCGCAACGGCCTTTCACATGGGGATAGCCCGAATATTGTATCACGAAAAACAAAAAAAATAGTACGACGTCATGACGCGAAATGATTCCAAGTTGATTGAAAAAAAAGAAGAGTGACAAGTGTACGTTTTTCGCTCGAAATTCGATAGAAATCTAGACGACCGACGAGAAAGTCTCCATACATTGTTACTCAAAATTGCCTCTTCGATGAGAAGAAAAATTGGAATAGTATTATTTTGGATGACATCTTTTCAAGTCCCGATATTCATATGTTCTCAAATATCTCGAGAACGGCACAAAATTGCAGCCCTACTTTTATGAAAAATAGGTGCATTGCGAACGGCAGCTCTTCGTCAGTAGGCACTATGGGTTCGAGTTACCAAAATGAGTTAAAATAGCAAAAAATTCAGTTATCTAGCAATCATAAGGTTAAACAAAAAAGATGGGGCGCCACTGCAACTTTTAATTCAAATGAAATGTTACCTGGAAAGTTGAGCAACCAGATAATGAATAATATTAGTTGTTCTCCCAGACTAAAAGACCTAAATTTACCTTAGAGATGTTGTGAGTTGGAGTGTCATGTCAATAAACAAATAAAACAGTCATATACAAATACCCAAAACATTTAATTATGATGATAGGACTCATATATCATATCACAGGTTTGACAAATATGCATAATCAAAAAATATTAGATACTTATTTCCTGTTAGGAAAATACACTGTTGCCTGCTATTATGTGGATGAAAATATAAATAAATCAACCTTATATTGTACTTGAAAAATCAAGAGCTCCTGTAAGGACTTTTTATAGTCAAAGCAGATTTTGAAGAAATATTTAATATTGAATAATTCTACCAGCGCATAGTATACTATGTGGAGGGGAAGTATGTACCTTTCATGTTTGATTTCATCAATTCATGACCTGGCTATGATTTAAAAATGGTCCATTATACACACTACACACTAGCAATGGGCAATATGAGTGAATAAAAATGAAAAATAAAAATATATTTTCATGTCAAAAACCTGTATGGTGTGTCCTACACCAGTTATCCTTGATAAAAATGGCTTCAGTGCCACCAAATGAAGCTTCTGAGGGGAAGATTGGCGGAGAGCGGGGTGCTGACTTCACATCCCTGGATATCAGATGACATTGACAGAGCTGTCGTATTTCCACCTTGAAAATCCATCATATCAGGAACAAACAGGGGACGATATTCAGATTCCAGATTCCAGACTACTATATAGCCACCAAAGGCCTTGTAGAATTAACAGATCCTGGTCGAGCAATGACTCCTGGGAAGAATAGTGCTCCTGGTAGGATAACTCCCGTTGTAACACTCCCGGTAAAAAACTCCCGGTAGAAAACTCCCGGTGAAAAAACCCTTAAATATTTCATGAAAATGAGGTTCTGAATTTCTGGACTGCAGAGAGAAAAATCGTGGAAATAAAGCGAGACTCACCTTCTATGAAGGGTTAGGGATTGAAATGACGATAAAGGTAGGCACGTGGCTGCCTGGGTGATGAACCATGAAGATCCTGCCTCTTAAACCAAAACCAGAAGAATCTGTAGAGTCCAGCAGTCCTTGTAGATCAGCAGCAAATCCAGGATATCCTGATGTGATCCAGAACGCCAGGCGGTACAGGACTTCAGAAGCCGGTTCACACCACAAAAATGGCACTTGACCACCACAAAGAATTCTCTGAAGTGAGCTCTCGTCTCACGACCAGAAAGGAAATCCCTTCTCCAAATTTCCAGAAACTTCGAGAACAACTTAACAGTTTCCGCTTTTCAAATTGGCGGAAAATTTGAATATCCAAAATAAAAGACGTTATCGCTACTCCCTCCAGAGACTTGATTCTTCCCAGATGACTATCTGAACCAATCAGAATTGATGACTAAAATGACGTCACACCTTTCTTCACGATTACTCGGCTTGTTGGTTCGACGATGATGATCTAAGGATATATCAATCCGAATCGGCGTTTGGCGCATGACAAGTTTGACACTGTTGACATGGTGTCATGACCGACAGCTAATTGACGTGAAGCGAAATAACAGATGATCAACAAAATCAAAACATCAACCTGAATTTATCAAATGCATCAATCAAGAAAATGATGCCAAACGAAGTTAATTGATTCACCATGGTCGATTCCTAGTGAAACCATACGCCTCAGCATTCCTGGAAAATCCAATACCTATCGTCCTACTGTGATGAAGTTTCAAGTGGAAATAGCAGTGTGAAAAGTGAGTATGAGAATGTCTCTGAAATGGTATTTCATATTACTTTATATTATTTATCTCTTTTAGATAAGTTTCTGTAAAAACCATCCGAATCATCCTTCTACTTGGATCACAACAAAGCAGATATAGCAAGAGATATCAATGTATTTATAGAAATTGTATTTTTATTTTATGTACAGTGTGAAATCTCAGGTGTGTATCCACATATCAGGTTTGAGAATAATTAAATAATATAAAACAGATTGAGTTCAATTTATGTTATTGAAAAATGTAAACCATGAAATTGTGACAAAATATCCTGTCAGATATGATCAGCAGTACAAAATAGTATAGAATCAGACAAAATATACAGTAGTGAATATTTACATGCTACAAAATATTGAAAATATAAATCGATAAATACCACAACATCCCTGTCGACTCTCGCAATGACCTACCACATGGAGCAAGTCCGAATATTGTACCACGAAAAACAAAAAAATTAGTACGACTTCATGACGCGCAATAATTTTAAGTTCATTGAATGAAAAAAGGTGAGTGACAAGTGTATGTTTTTCGCCCGAAATTCGATAGAAATCAAGACGACCAACGAAAAAGTTTCTATACATTGTTACTCAAAAATGCCTCTTTACTCGAAAAAAAATTGGAAAAGAATTATTTTTGATGAAGTTTTTCAGTCCCGATATTCATATTTTTTAAAATATCTCGAAAACGTCACAAAATATCGAAAATCTAGATCCAAAAATACCTCATTTCCCCTGTCGACTTTCGCAACGGCCTACCACATGTAGACGTCATGACGCGAAATGATTCTTAGTTCATTCAAATAAAAAAAGGAGAGTTACAAGTGTATGTTTTTCGCCCGAAATTCGATAGAAATCAAGACGACCACTAAAAAATCTGTTTACATTGTTACCCAAAATTGCCTCTTTACTGGAAAAAAAATCTGAGAAGCATAATTTTTGATGAAATTTTTCAAGATCCCGATATTCATATTTCCTCAAATATCTCGAGAACGACACAAAATATCGAAAATCTGAATCGAGAAATATCCCAACACCTCTGTCGACTTTCGCAATGGCCTACCACATGGGGGAAGTCCGAATATTGTATCACGAAAAACAAACAAATTAGTACGACGTCATGACGCGAAATAATTCCAAGTTCATTGAAAAAGAAGGTGAGTGACAAGTGTATGTTTTCGCCCAAAATTCGAAAAAAATCGAGACGACCGACGAAAGAGTCTTGATGAATTTTTACTCGAAATTGCCCATTTACTGGAGAAAGAAATTGGAAAAGTATTATTTTTGATGAAATTTTTCGAAGTCCCGGTATTTATATATGCTCAAATATCTCGAGAATGGCACAAAATACCGAAAATCTGAATCGTTAAATACCCCAACACCCTTGTCGACTTTCGCAACGGCCTACCACATGGAGATAGTCCGAATATTGTATCACGAAAAACAAATAAAATTGTACGACGTCATGACGCGAAACAATTCCAAGTTCATTGAAAAAAAAAAGGGAGTGACAAGTGTATGTTTCTCGCCCGAAATTTGATAGAAATCAAGACGAACAACAAGAAAGTCTGCATACATTGTTTCCCAAAATTGCCTCTTTACTGAAAAAAAAATTGGAAAAGTATTATTTTTGATGATATTTTCCGAAGTCCTGATATTCATATTTTCTCAAATATCCCGAGAACGGCACAAAATATCGAAAATTTGAATCGTAAAATACTCCAACACCTCTGTCGACTTTCGCAACGGCCTACTACATGGAGAAAGTCCGAACATTGTATCACGAAAAACAAAAATAATATAACGACGTCATGACGCGAAATAATTCTGAGTTCATTGAAAAAAAAAAGGTGAGTGAAAAGTGTATGTTTATCGCCCGCAATTCGATTGAAATCAAGGCGACCTTCGGAAAAGTATCTATTCATTGTTACTCAAAATTGTCTCTTCCCAGGAAAAAAAATTGGAAAAGTATTATCTTTGATGAAATTTTTCGAAGTCCCGATATTTATATTTTCTCAAATATCTCGAGAACGGCACAAAATACCAAAAATCTAAATCGTTAAATACCCCAACACCTTTGTTGACTTTCGCAACGGCCTACCACATGGAGATAGTCCGAATATTGTATCACAAAAAACAAAAAGAATTGTACGATGTCATGACGCGAAATAATTCCAAGTTCATTGGAAAAAAAAAGGGGTGAGTGACAAGTGTATGTTTCCCGCCCGAAATTCGATAGAAATCAAGAAGACTTACGGAAAAGTCTCCATATATTGTTACTCGAAATTGCCTCTTTACTGGAGAAAAAAAAATTGGAAAAGTATTATTTTTAATGATATTTTCCGAAGTCCTGATATTCATATTTTCTCAAATATCTCTAGAACGGCACGAAATATCGAAAATCTAAATCGTTAAATACCCCAACACCTTTGTCGACTTTCGCAACGGCCTACCACATGGAGATAGTCCGAATATTGTATCACAAAAAACAAAAAGAATTGTACGATGTCATGACGCGAAATAATTCCAAGTTCATTGAAAAAAAAAAAAAAGGGGTGAGTGACAAGTGTATGTTTTCCGCCCGAAATTCGATAGAAATCAAGAAGACTTACGGAAAAGTCTCCATATATTGTTACTCGAAATTGCCTCTTTACTGGAGAAAAAAAAATTGGAAAAGTATTATTTTTAATGATATTTTCCGAAGTCCTGATATTCATATTTTCTCAAATATCTCGAGAACGGCACGAAATATCGAAAATCTAAATCGTGAAATACCCCAACACCTCTGTCGACTTTCGCAACGGCCTACCACATGGAGAGAGTCCGAATATTGTATCACGAAAAACAAAAAAAGTTAGTACGACGTCATGACGCGAAATAATTCTAAGTTCATTGAAATAAAAAAAAGGGAGTGACAAGTGTATGTTTTTGCCCGAAATTCGATAGAAATCAAGACGACCAAAAAAAAGTCTGTTCACATTGTTACCCAAGATTGCCTCTTTACTGGAGAAAAAAATTGAGAAGTATAATTTTTGATGAAATTTTTCAAAATCCCGATATTCATATCTCCTCAAATATCTCGAGAACGACAAAAAATATCGAAAATCTGAATCGAAAATTACCCCAACACCCCTGTCGACTTTCGCAATGGCCTACCACATGGGAAAAGTCCGAATATTGTATCACGAAAAACAATCAAATTAGTACGACGTCATGGCGCGAAATAATTCTAAGTTCATTGAAAGAGAAGGTGAGTGAGAAGTGTATGTTTTCACCCGAAATTCGATAGAAATCTAGACGACCGACGAGAAAGTCTCCATACATTGTTACTCAAAATCGCCTCTTCGATGAAAAAAAAAATTGGAATAGTATTATTTCTGATGAAATCGTTTCAAGTCCCGATATTCATATGTTCTCTAATATCTCGAGAACGGCACAAAATATTGAAAATCTGAATCGATAAATACCATGACATCCCTGTCGACTCTCGCAACGGCCTTCCACATGGAGAAAGTCCGAACATTGTACCACGAAAAACAAAAAAATTAGTACGACTTCATGACGCGCAATAATTCAAAGTTCATTGAATGAGAAAAGGTGAGTGACAAGTGTATGTTTCTCGCCCGAAATTCGATAGAAATCAAGACGACTAACGGAAAAGTCTCTATACATTGTTACCCAAAAATGCCTCTTCACTGAAAAAAAAAAATTGGAGAAGAATCGTTTTTGTTTTGTAGTCCCGATATTAATATTTTCTCAAATATCTCGAAAACGGCAAGAAATATCGAAAATCTAAATCCAAAAATACCCCAACTCCCCTGTCGACTTTCGCATCGGTCTACCACATGGAGAAAGTCCGAATATTGTATCACGAAAGACAAAAAAATTAGTACGACGTCATGACGCGGAATAAGTCTAAGTTCATTGAAAAAAAAAAGGGGTGAGTGACAAGTGTATGTTTTCCGCCCGAAATTTGATAGAAATCAAGAAGACTTACGAAAAAGTCCCCATACATTATTACTCAAAATTGCCACTTTTCTGGAGAAAAAAAATTGGAAAAGTATTATTTTTGATGAAATCTTCTCAAGTCCCGATATCCATATTTCCTCGAATATCTCGAGAACGACACAAAATATCTAAAACCTGAATCGAAAAATACCCCAACACCCTTGTCGACTTTCGCAAAGGCCTACCACATGGAGGAAGTCCGAACATTGTATCACGAAAAACAAAAAATTAGGACGACGTCATGACGCAAAATAATTTTAAGTTCATTGAGAAAAAAAGGTGAGTGATACGTGTTTATTTTTTTTTTCTAAATTCGATAGAAATCAAGACGACTAACGAAAAAGTCTCTATACATTGTTACTCAGAATTGCCTTCTTACTAGTAGAAAAAAAATTGGAAAAGTATTATTTCTGATGAAGTTTTTCAAAGTCCTCAAATATCTCGAGAACGACACAAGATATCGAAAATATGAATCGAAAAATATCCTACCACCCCTGTCGACTTTCGCAATGGCCTACCACATGGGGGAAGTCCGAATATTGTATCACAAAAAACAAACAAATTAGTACGACGTCATGACGCGAAATAATTCTAAGTTCATTGAAAAAGAAGGTGAGTGACAAGTGTATGTTTTTCGCCCGAAATTTGATAGAAATCAAGAAGACTTACGGAAAAGTCTCCATACATTGTTACTCAAAATTGCCACTTTTCTGGAGAAAAAAAATTGGAAAAGTATTATTTTTGATGAAATCTTCTCAAGTCCCGATATCCATATTTCCTCAAATATCTCGAGAACGACACAAAATATCGAAAACCTGAATCGAAAAATACCCCAACACCCTTGTCGACTTTCGCAAAGGCCTACCACATGGAGGAAGTCCGAACATTGTATCACGAGAAACAAAAAATTAGGACGACGTCATGACGCAAAATAATTTTAAGTTCATTGAGAAAAAAAAGGTGAGTGACACGTGTTAATTTTTTTTTTCTAAATTCGATAGAAATCAAGACGACTAACGAAAGAGTCTCTATACATTGTTACCCAGAATTGCCTTCTTACTAGTAGAAAAAAAATTGGAAAAGTATTATTTTTGATGAAGTTTTTCAAAGTCCTCAAATATCTCGAGAACGACACAAGATATCGAAAATATAAATCGAAAAAAATACTACCACCCCTGTCGACTTTCGCAATGGCCTACCACATGGGGGAAGTCCGAATATTGTATCACGAAAAACAAACAAATTAGTACGACGTCATGACGCGAAATAATTCTAAGTTCATTGAAAAAGAAGGTGAGTGACAAGTGTATGTTTTTCGCCCGAAATTCGATAGAAAATTAGACGACCGACGGAAAAGTATCTATTCATTGTTACTCAAAATTGTCTCTTTCCTGAAAAAAAAAATTGGAAAAGTATTATCTTTGATGAAATCTTTTCAAGTCCCGATATCTATATTCTCTCAAATATCTCGAGAACGGCACAATATATCGAAAATCTGAATCGTTAAATATCCCAACACCTCTGTCGACTTTCGCAACGGCCTACCACATGGAGATAGTCCGAATATTTAATCACGAAAAACAAAAAAATTAGTACGATGTCATGACGCGAAATAATTCCAAGTTCATTGAAAAAAAAGGAGAGTGACAAGTGTATGTTTTTCGCCCGAAATTCGATAGAAATCTAGACGACCGACGAGAAAGTCTCCATACATTGTTACTCAAAATTGCCTCTTCGATGAGAAAAAAAATTGGAATAGTATTATTTTTGATGACATCTTTTCAAGTCCCGATATTCATATGTTCTCAAATATC
Source organism: Phaedon cochleariae (assembly GCA_918026855.4). Taxonomy (NCBI): domain Eukaryota; kingdom Metazoa; phylum Arthropoda; class Insecta; order Coleoptera; family Chrysomelidae; genus Phaedon; species Phaedon cochleariae. Next base: position 18,361,765 of record OU896719.1, on the reverse strand, counting down.
TCGAGAACGGCACAAAATATTGAAAATATAAATCGATAAATACCACAACATCCCTGTCGACTCTCGCAATCACCTACCACATGGAGAGAGTCCGAACATTGTACCACGAAAAACAAAACAATTTGTACGACTTCATGACGCAAAATAATTTTAAGTTCATTGAGAAAAAAAAGGTGAGTGACACGTGTTAATTTTTTTTTTCTAAATTCGATAGAAATCAAGACGACTAACGAAAGAGTCTCTATACATTGTTACCCAGAATTGCCTTCTTACTAGTAGAAAAAAAATTGGAAAAGTATTATTTTTGATGAAGTTTTTCAAAGTCCTCAAATATCTCGAGAACGACACAAGATATCGAAAATATAAATCGAAAAAAATACTACCACCCCTGTCGACTTTCGCAATGGCCTACCACATGGGGGAAGTCCGAATATTGTATCACGAAAAACAAACAAATTAGTACGACGTCATGACGCGAAATAATTCTAAGTTCATTGAAAAAGAAGGTGAGTGACAAGTGTATGTTTTTCGCCCGAAATTCGATAGAAAATTAGACGACCGACGGAAAAGTATCTATTCATTGTTACTCAAAATTGTCTCTTTCCTGAAAAAAAAAATTGGAAAAGTATTATCTTTGATGAAATCTTTTCAAGTCCCGATATCTATATTCTCTCAAATATCTCGAGAACGGCACAATATATCGAAAATCTGAATCGTTAAATATCCCAACACCTCTGTCGACTTTCGCAACGGCCTACCACATGGAGATAGTCCGAATATTTAATCACGAAAAACAAAAAAATTAGTACGATGTCATGACGCGAAATAATTCCAAGTTCATTGAAAAAAAAGGAGAGTGACAAGTGTATGTTTTTCGCCCGAAATTCGATAGAAATCTAGACGACCGACGAGAAAGTCTCCATACATTGTTACTCAAAATTGCCTCTTCGATGAGAAAAAAAATTGGAATAGTATTATTTTTGATGACATCTTTTCAAGTCCCGATATTCATATGTTCTCAAATATCTCGAGAACGGCACAAAATATTGAAAATATAAATCGATAAATACCACAACATCCCTGTCGACTCTCGCAATCACCTACCACATGGAGAGAGTCCGAACATTGTACCACGAAAAACAAAACAATTTGTACGACTTCATGACGGCAATAATTTTAAGTTCATTGAATGAAAAAAGGTGAGTGACAAGTGTATGTTTTTACACTAAATTCGATAGAAATCGAGACGACCGACGAAAAAGTTGTTATAAATTTTCACTCGAGATTGCCTATTTACTGGAGAAAAAAATTGGAAAAGTATTATTTTTGATGAAATTTTTCGAAGTCCCGATATTTATATTTTCTCAAATATCTCGAGAACGGCACAAATTACCGAAAATCTGAATCTTTAAATACCCCAACACCTCTGTCGACTTTCGCAACGGCCTACCACATAGAGATAGTCCGAATATTGTATCACGAAAAAAAAAAAAAATTGTACGACGTCATGACGCGAAATAATTCCAAGTTCATTGAAAAAAAAAAAAAGGTGAGTGACAAGTGTATGTTTCCTGCCCGAAATTCGATAGAAATCAAGGAGACTTACGGAAAAGTCTTCATACATTGTTACTCAAAATTGCCTCTTCACTGGAAAAAAAAAATTGGAAAAGTATTATTTTTGATGATATTTTCCGAAGTCCTGATATTTATATTTTCTCAAATATCCCGAGAACTGCACAAAATATCTAAAATCTAAATCGAAAAAATACTCCAACAGCATTGTCGACTTTCGCAAAGGCCTACCACATGGAGGAAGTCCGGACATTGTATCACAGAAAACAAAAAAAATTAGTTCGACGTCATGACGCGGAATGATTCTAGGTTCATTGAAAAAAAAGGGGAGTGACAAGTGTATGTTTCTCGCATGAAATTCGATAGAAATCAAGACAAAACAACAAGAAAGTCTGCATACATTGTTTCCCAAAATTGCCTCTTTACTGAAAAAAATTGGAAAAGTATTATTTTTGATGATATTTTCCGAAGTCCTGATATTCATATTTTCTCAAATATCCCGAGAACGGCACAAAATATCGAAAATCTAAATCGTAAAATACCCCCAACACCCTTTGTTGACTTTCGCAACGGCCTACCACATGGAGATAGTCCGAATATTGTATCACAAAAAACAAAAAGAATTGTACGATGTCATGACGCGAAATAATTCCAAGTTCATTGGAAAAAAAAAGGGGTGAGTGACAAGTGTATGTTTCCCGCCCGAAATTCGATAGAAAATCAAGAAGGACTTACGGAAAAGTCTCCATATATTGTTACTCGAAATTGCCTCTTTACTGGAGAAAAAAAAATTGGAAAAGTATTATTTTTAATGATATTTTCCGAAGTCCTGATATTCATATTTTCTCAAATATCTCGAGAACGGCAACGAAATATCGGAAATCTAAATCGTTAAATACCCCAACACCTTTGTCGACTTTCGCAACGGCCTACCACATGGAGATAGTCCGAATATTGTATCACAAAAAACAAAAAGAATTGTACGATGTCATGACGCGAAATATTTCCAAGTTCATTGAAAAAAAAAAGGGGGGTGAGTGACAAGTGTATGTTTCCCGCCCGAAATTCGATAGAAATCAAGAAGACTTACGGAAAAGGTCTCCATATATTGTTACTCGAAATTGCCTCTTTACTGGAGAAAAAAAAATTGGAAAAGTATTATTTTTAATGATATTTTCCGAAGTCCTGATATTCATATTTTCTCAAATATCTCGAGAACGGCACGAAATATCGAAAATCTAAATCGTGAAATACCCCAACACCTCTCTCGACTTTCGCAACGGCCTACCACATGGAGAGAGTCCGAATATTGTATCACGAAAAACAAAAAAGTTAGTACGACGTCATGACGCGAAATAATTCTAAGTTCATTGAAATAAAAAAAGGAGAGTGACAAGTGTATGTTTTTGCCCGAAATTCGATAGAAATCAAGACGACCAAAAAAAAGTCTGTTCACATTGTTACCCAAGATTGCCTCTTTACTGGAGAAAAAAATTGAGAAGTATAATTTTTGATGAAATTTTTCAAAATCCCGATATTCATATCTCCTCAAATATCTCGAGAACGACAAAAAATATCGAAAATCTGAATCGAAAATTACCCCAACACCCCTGTCGACTTTCGCAATGGCCTACCACATGGGAAAAGTCCGAATATTGTATCACGAAAAACAATCAAATTAGTACGACGTCATGGCGCGAAATAATTCTAAGTTCATTGAAAGAGAAGGTCAGTGAGAAGTGTATGTTTTCACCCGAAATTCGATAGAAATCTAGACGACCGACGAGAAAGTCTCCATACATAGTTACTCAAAATTGCCTCTCCGATGAAAAAAAAAATTGGAATAGTATTATTTCTGATGAAATCGTTTCAAGTCCCGATATTCATATGTTCTCTAATATCTCGAGAACGGCACAAAATATTGAAAATCTGAATCGATAAATACCATAACATCCCTGTCGACTCTCGCAACGGCCTACCACATGGAGAAAGCCCGAACATTGTACCACGAAAAACAAAAAAATTAGTACGACTTCATGACGCGCAATAATTCAAAGTACATTGAATGAGAAAAGGTGAGTGACAAGTGTATGTTTCTCGCCCGAAATTCGATAGAAATCAAGACGACTAACGGAAAAGTCTCTATAAATTGTTACCCAAAAATGCCTCTTCACTGGAAAAAAAAATTGGAGAAGAATCGTTTTTGTTTTTTAGTCCCGATATTAATATTTTCTCAAATATCTCGAAAACAGCAAGAAATATCGAAAATCTAAATCCAAAAATACCCCAACTCCCCTGTCGACTTTCGCATCGGCCTACCACATGGAGAAAGTCCGAATACTGTATCACGAAAGACAAAAAAATTAGTATGACGTCATGACGCGGAATAATTCTTAGTTCATTGAAAAAAAAAAAGGGGGTGAGTGACAAGTGTATGTTTTCCGCCCGAAATTTGATAGAAATCAAAAAGACTTACGAAAAAGTCTCCATACATTGTTACTCAAAATTGCCTCTTTTCTGGAGAAAAAAAATTGGAAAAGTATTATTTTTGATGAAATATTTTCAAGTCCCGATATCCATATTTCCTCAAATATCTCGAGAACATCACAAAATATCGGAAACCTGAATCGAAAAATACCCCAACACCCTTGTCGACTTTCGCAAAGGCCTACCACATGGAGGAAGTCCGAACATTGTATCACGAAAAACAAAAAAATAGGACGACGTCATGACGCAAAATAATTTTAAGTTCATTGAGAAAAAAAGGTGAGTGACACGTGTTTATTTTTTTTTTCTAAATTCGATAGAAATCAAGACGACTAACGAAAAAGTCTCTATACATTGTTACTCAGAATTGCCTTCTTACTAGTAGAAAAAAAATTGGAAAAGTATTATTTCTGATGAAGTTTTTCAAAGTCCTCAAATATCTCGAAAACGACAGAAGATATCGAAAATATGAATCGAAAAATATCCTACCACCCCTGGCGACTTTCGCAATGGCCTACCACATGGGGGAAGTCCGAATATTGTATCACGAAAAACAAACAGATTATTACGACGTCATGACGCGAAATAATTCTAAGTTCATTGAAAAAAAAAGAGGTGAGTGACAAGTGTATGTTTTTCGCCCGAAATTTGATAGCAATCAAGAAGACTTACGAAAAAGTCTCCATACATTGTTACTCAAAATTGCCTCTTTTCTGGAGAAAAAAAATTGGAAAAGTATTATTTTTGATGAAATATTCTCAAGTCCCGATATCCATATTTCCTCAAATATCTCGAGAACGACACAAAATATCGAAAACCTGAATCGAAAAATACCCCCAACACCCTTGTCGACTTTCGCAAAGGCCTACCACATGGAGGAAGTCCGAACATTGTATCACGAAAAACAAAAAATTAGGACGACGTCATGACGCAAAATAATTCTAAGTTCATTGAGAAAAAAAAGGTGAGTGACACGTGTTAATTTTTTTTTTCTAAATTCGATAGAAATCAAGACGACTAACGAAAAAGTCTCTATACATTGTTACTCAGAATTGCCTTCTTACTAGTAGAAAAAAAATTGGAAAAGTATTATTTTTGATGAAGTTTTTCAAAGTCCTCAAATATCTCGAGAACGACACAAGATATCGAAAATATGAATCGAAAAATATCCTACCACCCCTGTCGACTTTCGCAATGGCCTACCACATGGGGGAAGTCCGAATATTGTATCACGAAAAACAAACAAATTAGTACGACGTCATGACGCGAAATAATTCTAAGTTCATTGAAAAAGAAGGTGAGTGACAAGTGTATGTTTTTCGCCCGAAATTCGATAGAAAATTAGACGACCGACGGAAAAGTATCTATTCATTGTTACTCAAAATTGTCTCTTTCCTGGAAAAAAAAATTGGAAAAGTATTATCTTTGATGAAATCTTTTCAAGTCCCGATATCTATATTCTCTCAAATATCTCGAGAACGGCACAATTTATCGAAAATCTGAATCGTTTAATATTCCAACACCTCTGTCGACTTTCGCAACGGCCTACCACATGGAGATAGTCCGAATATTGTATCACGAAAAACAAAAAAATTAGTACGACGTCATGACGCGAAATAATTCCAAGTTCATTGAAAAAAAGGAGAGTGACAAGTGTTTGTTTTTCGCCCGAAATTCGATAGAAATCTAGACGACCGACGAGGAAGTCTCCATACATTGTTACTCAAAATTGCCTCTTCGATGAGAAAAAAAATTGGAATAGTATTATTTTTGATGACATCTTTTCAAGTCCCGATATTCATATGTTCTCAAATATCTCGAGAACGGCACAAAATATTGAAAATATAAATCGATAAATACCACAACATCCCTGTCGACTCTCGCAATCACCTACCACATGGAGAAAGTCCGAACATTGTACCACGAAAAACAAAAAAATTTGTACGACTTCATGACGGCAATAATTTTAAGTTCATTGAATGAAAAAAGGTGAGTGACAAGTGTATGTTTTTACACTAAATTCGATAGAAATCAAGACGACCGACGAAAAAGTTGTTATAAATTTTCACTCGAAATTGCCTATTTACTGGAGAAAAAAATTGGAAAAGTATTATTTTTGATGAAATTTTTCGAAGTCCCGATATTTATATTTTCTCAAATATCTCGAGAACGGCACAAATTACCGAAAATCTGAATCTTTAAATACCCCAACACCTCTGTCGACTTTCGCAACGGCCTACCACATAGAGATAGTCCGAATATTGTATCACGAAAAAAAAAAAAATTGTACGACGTCATGACGCGAAATAATTCCAAGTTCATTGAAAAAAAAAAGGTTGAGTGACAAGTGTATGTTTCCCGCCCGAAATTCGATAGAAATCAAGAAGACTTACGAAAAAGTCTCCATACATTGTTACTCAAAATTGCCTCTTTACTGGAGAAAAAAAATTGGAAAAGTATTATTTTTGATGATATTTTCCGAAGTCCTGATATTTATATTTTCTCAAATATCCCGAGAACGGCACAAAATATCTAAAATCTAAATCGAAAAATACTCCAACAGCATTGTCGACTTTCGCAAAGGCCTACCACATGGAGGAAGTCCGGACATTGTATCACAGAAAACAAAAAATTTAGTTCGACGTCATGACGCGGAATGATTCTAAGTTCATTGAAAAGAAAGGGGAGTGACAAGTGTATGTTTCTCGCATGAAATTCGATAGAAATCAAGACAAACAACAAGAAAGTCTGCATACATTGTTTCCCAAAATTGCCTCTTTACTGAAAAAAAAATTGGAAAAGTATTATTTTTGATGATATTTTCCGAAGTCCTGATATTCATATTTTCTCAAATATCCCGAGAACGGCACAAAATATCGAAAATCTAAATCGTAAAATACCCCAACACCTCTGTCGACTTTCGCAACGGCCTACCACAAGAAGAAAGTCCGAACATTGTATCACGAAAAACAAAAAAATTGTAACGACGTCATGACGCGAAATAATTCTGAGTTCATTGAAAAAAAAAGGTGAGTGAAAAGTGTATGTTTTTCGCCCGCAATTCGATTGAAATCAAGACAACCATCGGACAAGTATCTATTCATTGTTACTCAAAATTGACTCTTCCCTGGAAAAAAAATTGGAAAAGTATTATCTCCCGATATTCATATTTCCTCAAATAACTCGGGAACAGCACAAAATTTCGAAAATCTGAATCGAAAAATACTCCAACAGCATTGTCGACTTTCGCAAAGGCCTACCACATGGAGGAAGTCCGGACATCAATGTCATTGAAAACTGAAAAGCTTCAAGACATTATACGACTTCGCTATTGAAATAATCTCTTCTCATGTTGAAAACGGGAGCAGAACCGGTCCCGAAACGTCCAAAGAAACGAGGAGAGAAAATCCCAAAGAATTTGGAATAATGAATATACCACTTCCTCGATTAACCTACAGACAGTTTTTCCCGATATTTACATTTTCTCAAATATCTCGAGAACGGCACAAAATACCGAAAATCTGAAGCGTTAAATACCCCAATATTTCTGATGACTTTCGCAACGGCCTACCACATGGAGATAGTCCGAATATTGTATCACGAAAAACAAAAAAAATTGTACGACGTCATGACGCGAAATAATTTCAAGTTCATTGAAAAAAAAAAGGGGTGAGTGAAAAGTGTATGTTTTTCGCCCGCAATTCGATTGAAATCAAGACGACCAACGGAAAAGTATCTTTCCATTGTTACTCAAAATTGTCTCTTCTCTGGAAAAAAAAATTGGAAAAGCATTATCTTTGATGAAATATTTCGAATTCCCGATATTTACATTTTCTCAAATATCCCGAGAACGGCACAAAATATCAAAAATCTAAATCGTAAAATACCCCAACACCTCTGTCGACTTTTGCAACGGCCTACCACATGGAGAAAGTCCGAACATTGTATCACGAAAAACAAAAAAATTGTAACGACGTCATGACGCGAAATAATTCTGAGGTCATTGAAAAAAAAAGGTGAGAGAAAAGTGTATGTTTTTCGCCCGCAATTCGATTGAAATCAAGACGACTAACGGAAAAGTATCTATTCATTGTTACTCAAAATTGTCTCTTCTCTGGAAAAAAAAATTGGAAAAGTATTATTTTTGATGAAATTTTTCGAAGTCCCGATATTTATGTTATCTCAAATATCTCGAGAACGGCACGAAATATCGAAAATCTAATTCATGAAATACCCCAACACTTCTGTCGACTTTGGCAACGGCCAACCACATTGAGAGAGTCCGAATATTGTATCACGAAAAACAAAAAAAATAGTACGACGTCATGACGCGAAATAATTCTAAGTTCATTGAATTAAAAAAAGGAGAGTGACAAGTGTATGTTTTTTGCCCGAAATTCGATAGAAATCAAGACGACCAACAAAAAAGTCTGTTTACATTGCTACCCAAAATTGCCTCTTTACTGGGAAAAAAATTTGAGAAGTATAATTTTTGATGAATTTTTTTTCAAATCCCGATATCCATATTCGAGAACGACACAAAATATCGAAAATCTTAATCCAAAATTACCCCAACACCCCTGTCGACTTTCGCAATGACCTACCACATGGGCGAAGTCCGAATATTGTATCACGAAAAACAAACAAATTAGTACGACGTCATGGCGCGAAATAATTCTAAGTTCATTGAAAAAGAAGGTGAGTGACAAGTGTATGTTTTTCGCCTGAAATTCGATAGAAATCTAGACGACCGACGAGAAAGTCTCCATACATTGTTACTCAAAATTGCCTCTTCGATGAAAAGAAGAATTGGAATAGTATTATCTTTGATGAAATCTTTTCAAGTCCCGATATTCATATGTTCTCGAATATTGTCGCGATTGAAGGGTTGTGTTTCCCCCATGTAACGATATAAAAGGGTGGTTAGCCCATCCATATCGATTAATAAAGGGGTATATGCTTGGCTTAATATTCTGCGAGAGGTAATATTTGAATAGGCACTAATAGTTTAGGGGTAACTGAAAGTACGAGACTATATTCAAAGATAACAATATGTATTGAAGCATGAAACATTATGGGTGAAGTGATTATAAATATGAATGAACAACAATGAATATAAAGACCTAATAACAACTCACATTATAGTGACCATCACGACGAGCTCTTGTCAAGTCAAGAGTAGCCCTAGACCAGACTAACTTCGGAACCCTCACATCCAATATTTATCATCATTTTATTAGAAATGCACGTTTCTCATGAGAGTTCCTTGGTCAGTTTTTATAATTCAATGTCAACGGATGATTTGATTCACTTTATGTTTATAAAACCCTCATGGTTCCAAATTACTGATATACCGTATGTTCTACTCGTGACAATATCTCGAGAACGGCACAAATTATTGAACATATAAATCTATAAATACCACAACATCCCTGTCGACTCTCGCAATGACCTTCCACATGGAGAAAGTCCGAACATTGTACCACGAAAAACAAAATGAATTGTACGACTTCATGACGCGAAATAATTCTAAGTTCATCGAAAAAAAAAAAGTGACGAGTGTATGTTTTTCGCTCCCAATTCGATAGAAATCATGACGACCAACACAAAAGTCTCCATACATTGTTACTCAAAATTGCCTCTTTACTGTAACAAAAAATTGGAAAAGTATTATTTTTGATGAAATTTTTCGAAGTCCCGATATTTATATTTTCTCAAATATCTCGAGAACGGCACGAAATATCGAAAATCTAAATCGTAAAATACCCCAACACCTCTGTCGACTTTCGCAATGGCCTACCACATGGAGAGAGTCCAAATATTGTATCACGAAAAACAAAAAAAATAGTACGACGTCATGACGCGAAATAATTCTAAGTTCATTGAAATAAAAAAAGGAGTGACAAGTGTATGTTTTTCGCCCAAAATTCGATAGAAATCTAGACGACCGACAGAAAAGTATCTATTCATTGTTACTCAAAATTGTCTCTTCCCTGGAAAAAAAAAATTGGAAAAGTATTATCTTTGATGAAATTCCCCATATTCATATTTTCTCGAATATCTCGAGAACAGCACAAAATTTCGAAAATCTGAATCGAAAAATATTCCAGAAGCATTGTCGACTTTCGCAAAGGGCTACCACATGGAGGAAGTCCGGACATTGTATTACAGAAAACAAAAAAATTAGTTCGACGTCATGACGCGGAATAATTCTGAGTTCATTGAAAAAAAAAGGGTGAGTGACAAGTGTATGTTTCCCGCCCGAAATTCGATAGAAATCAAGAAGACTTACGAAAAAGTCCCCATACATTGTTACTCAAAATTGCCTCTTTACTGGAGAAAAAAAACTGGAAAAGTATTATTTTTGATGAAATCTTTTCAAGTCCCGATATTTATATTCTGTCAAATATCTCGAGAACGGCACAAAATATCGAAAATCTGAATCGTTAAATATCCCAACACCTCTGTCGACTTCCGCAACGGTCTACCACATGGAGATAGTCCGAATATTGTATCACGAAAAACAAAAAAAATAGTACGACGTCATGACGCGAAATAATCCCAAGTTCATTGAAAAAAAAAGGGGAGTGACAAGTGTATGTTTTTCGCCCAAAATTCGATCGAAATCTAGACGACCGACGAGAAAGTCTCCATACATTGTTACTCAAAATTGCCTCTTCGATGAGAACAAAAATTGGAATGGTATTATTTTTGATGACATCTTTTCAAGTCCCGATATTCATATGTTCTCAAATATCTCGAGAACGGCACAAAATATTGAACATAAAAATCGATAAACACCACAACATCACTGTCGACTCTCGCAATGACCTACCACATGGAGAAAGTCCGAACATTGTACCACGAAAAACAAAAAAAATTGTACGACTTCATGACGCGCAATAATTCTAAGTTCATTGAAAAAAAAAAGGGGTGAGTGACAAGTGTATGTTTTTCGCCCGAAATTCGATAGAAATCAAGACGACCAACGAAAAAGTCTCTATACATTGTCACTCAAAGATTCCTCTCAACTCGAAAAAAAATTGGAAAAGAATTATTTTTGATGAAGTTTTTCAGTCCCGATATTCATATTTTCTCAAATATATCGAAAACGGCACAAAATATCGGAAATCTCAATCCAAAAATACCCCACTTCTCCTGTCGACTTTCGCAACGGCCCACCACATGGAGAAAGTCCGAATATTGTATCACGAAAGACAAAAAAATTAGTACGACGTCATGACGCGGAATATCTAAGTTCATTGAAAAAAAAAGGGGTGAGTGACAAGTGTATGTTTTCCGCCCGAAATTTGATAAAAATCAAGAAGACTCACGAAAAAGTCTCCATACATTGTAACTCAAAATTGCCTCTTCACTGCAGAAAAAAAAATTGGAAAAGTATTATTTTTGATGAAATCTTTTCAAGTCCCGATATCCATATTTCCTCAAATATCTCGAGACGGCACAAAATATCGAAAACATGAATCGAAAAATACCCCAACACCCTTGTCGACTCTTGCAAAGGCCTACCACATGGAGAAAGTCCGAACATTGTATCACGGGAAACAAAAAAATTAGGACGACGTCATGACGCAAAATAATTTAGAAGTTCATTGAGAAAAAAAAGGAGAGTGACAAGTGTATGTTTTTCCCCTAAATTCGATAGAAATCAAGACGACCGACGAAAAAGTCTCTATAAATTTGTACTCGAAATTGCCTATTTACTAGAGAAAAAAATTGGAAAAGTATTATTTTTGATGAAATTTTTCGAAGTCCCGATATTTATATTCTCTCAAATATCTCGAGAACGGCACAAAATACCGAAAATCCAAATCGTTAAATACCCCAACACCTCTGTCGACTTTCGCAACGGCCTACAACATGGAGATAGTCCGAATATTGTATCACGAAAAACAAAAAAAATTGTACGACGTCATGACGCGAAATAATTCCAAGTTCATTGAAAAAATAGGGGTGAGTGACAAGTGTATGTTTCCCGCCCGAAATTCGATAGAAATCAAGAAGACTCACGAAAAAGTCTCCATACATTGTTACTCAAAATTGCCTCTTTACTGGAGAAAAAAAATTGGAAAAGTATTATTTTTGATGAAATCTTTTCAAGTCCCGATATTTATATTCTGTCAAATATCTCGAGAACGGCACAAAATATCGAAAATCTGAATCGTTAAATATCCCAACACCTCTGTCGACTTTCGCAACGGTCTACCACATGGAGATAGTCCGAATATTGTATCACGAAAAACAAAAAAATTAGTACGACGTCATGACGCGAAATAATTCCAAGTTCATTGAAAAAAAAGGATAGTGACAAGTGTATGTTTTTCGCCCAAAATTCGATCGAAATCTAGACGACCGACGAGAAAGTCTCCATACATTGTTACTCAAAATTGCCTCTTCGATGAGAGCAAAAATTGGAATGGTATTATTTTTGATGACATCTTTTCAAGTCCCGATATTCATATTTTCTCAAATATCTCGAGAACGGCACAAAATATTGAACATATAAATCGATAAATACCACAACATCCCTGTCGACTCTCGCAATAACCTACCACATGGAGAAAGTCCGAACATTGTACCACGGAAAACAAAAAAATTTGTACGACTTCATGACGCGCAATAATTTTAAGTTCATTGAATGAAAAAAGTTGAGTGACAAGTGTATATTTTTCGCCCGAAATTCGATAGAAATCAATACGACCAACGAAAAAGTTTCTATACATTGTTACTCAAAAATGCCTCTTAACTCGAAAAAAAATTGGAAAAGAATTATTTTTGATGAAGTTTTTCAGTCCCGATATTCATATTTTCTCAAATATATCGAAAACGGCACAAAATATCGAAAATCTTCATCCAAAAATACCCCATTTCTCCTGTCGACTTTCGCAACGGCCTACCACATGGAGAAAGTCCGAATATTGTATCACGAAAGACAAAGAAATTAGTACGACGTCAAGACGCGAAATATCTAAGTTTATTGAAAAAAAAAAGGGGTGAGTGACAAGTGTATGTTTCCCGCCCGAAATCTGATAGAAATCAAGAAGACTCACAAAAAGTCTCCATACATTGTAGCTCAAAATCGCCTCTTCACTGCAGAAAAAAAATTGGAAAAGTATTATTTTTGATGAAATCTTTTCAAGTCCCGATATCCATATTTCCTCAAATATCTCGAGACGGCACAAAATATCGAAAACATGAATCGAAAAATACCCCAACACCCTTGTCGACTCTTGCAAAGGCCTACCACATGGAGAAAGTCCGAACATTGTATCACGGGAAACAAAAAAATTAGGACGACGTCATGACGCAAAATAATTCGAAGTTCATTGAGAAAAAAAAGGAGAGTGACAAGTGTATGTTTTTCTCCTAAATTCGATAGAAATCAAGACGACCGACGAAAAAGTCTTCATGAATTTGTACTCGAAATTGCCTATTTACTGGAGAAAAAAATTGGAAAAGTATTATATAAGTCCCGATATTTATATTCTCTCAAATATCTCGAGAACGGCACAAAATACCGATAATCCGAATCGTTGAATACCCCAACACGTCTTTCGACTTTCGCAACGGCCTACCACATGGAGATAGTCCGAATATTGTATCACGAAAAACAAAAAAAATAGTACGACGTCATGACGCGAAATAATTCTAAGTTCATTGAAAAAAAAAGGTGAGTGAAAAGTGTATGTTTTTCGCCCGCAATTCGATTGAAATCAAGACAACCAACGGACAAGTATCTATTCATTGTTACTCAAAATCGACTCTTCCCTGGAAAAAAAATTGGAAAAGTATTATCTCCCGATATTCATATTTCCTCAAATAACTCGGGAACAGCACAAAATTTCGAAAATCTGAATCGAAAAATACTCCAACAGCATTGTCGACTTTCGCAAAGGCCTACCACATGGAGGAAGTCCGGACATCAATGTCATTGAAAACTGAAAAGCTTCAAGACATTATACGACTTCGCTATTGAAATAATCTCTTCTCATGTTGAAAACGGGAGCAGAACCGGTCCCGAAACGTCCAAAGAAACGAGGAGAGAAAATCCCAAAGAATTTGGAATAATGAATATACCACTTCCTCGATTAACCTACAGACAGTTTTTCCCGATATTTACATTTTCTCAAATATCTCGAGAACGGCACAAAATACCGAAAATCTGAAGCGTTAAATACCCCAATATTTCTGATGACTTTCGCAACGGCCTACCACATGGAGATAGTCCGAATATTGTATCACGAAAAACAAAAAAAATTGTACGACGTCATGACGCGAAATAATTTCAAGTTCATTGAAAAAAAAGGGGTGAGTGAAAAGTGTATGTTTTTCGCCCGCAATTCGATTGAAATCAAGACGACCAACGGAAAAGTATCTATTCATTGTTACTCAAAATTGTCTCTTCCCTGGAAAAAAAAATTGGAAAAGTATTATTTTTGATGAAATTTTTCGAAGTCCCGATATTTACATTTTCTCAAATATCCCGAGAACGGCACAAAATATCAAAAATCTAAATCGTAAAATACCCCAACACCTCTGTCGACTTTTGCAACGGCCTACCACATGGAGAAAGTCCGAACATTGTATCACGAAAAACAAAAAAATTGTAACGACGTCATGACGCGAAATAATTCTGAGGTCATTGAAAAAAAAAGGTGAGAGAAAAGTGTATGTTTTTCGCCCGCAATTCGATTGAAATCAAGACGACTAACGGAAAAGTATCTATTCATTGTTACTCAAAATTGTCTCTTCTCTGGAAAAAAAAATTGGAAAAGTATTATTTTTGATGAAATTTTTCGAAGTCCCGATATTTATGTTATCTCAAATATCTCGAGAACGGCACGAAATATCGAAAATCTAATTCATGAAATACCCCAACACTTCTGTCGACTTTGGCAACGGCCAACCACATTGAGAGAGTCCGAATATTGTATCACGAAAAACAAAAAAATTAGTACGACGTCATGACGCGAAATAATTTTAAGTTCATTGAATGAGAAAAGTTGGGTGACAAGTGTATATTTTTCGCCCGAAATTCGATTGAAATAAAAAAAGGAGAGTGACAAGTGTATGTTTTTTGCCCGAAATTCGATAGAAATCAAGACGACCAACAAAAAAGTCTGTTTACATTGTTACCAAAAATTGCCTCTTTACTGGGAAAAAAATTTGAGAAGTATAATTTTTGATGAATTTTTTTTCAAATCCCGATATCCATATTCGAGAACGACACAAAATATCGAAAATCTTAATCCAAAATTACCCCAACACCCCTGTCGACTTTCGCAATGACCTACCACATGGGCGAAGTCCGAATATTGTATCACGAAAAACAAACAAATTAGTACGACGTCATGGCGCGAAATAATTCTAAGTTCATTGAAAAAGAAGGTGAGTGACAAGTGTATGTTTTTCGCCTGAAATTCGATAGAAATCTAGACGACCGACGAGAAAGTCTCCATACATTGTTACTCAAAATTGCCTCTTCGATGAAAAGAAGAATTGGAATAGTATTATCTTTGATGAAATCTTTTCAAGTCCCGATATTCATATGTTCTCGAATATTGTCGCGATTGAAGGGTTGTGTTTCCCCCATGTAACGATATAAAAGGGTGGTTAGCCCATCCATATCGATTAATAAAGGGGTATATGCTTGGCTTAATATTCTGCGAGAGGTAATATTTGAATAGGCACTAATAGTTTAGGGGTAACTGAAAGTACGAGACTATATTCAAAGATAACAATATGTATTGAAGCATGAAACATTATGGGTGAAGTGATTATAAATATGAATGAACAACAATGAATATAAAGACCTAATAACAACTCACATTATAGTGACCATCACGACGAGCTCTTGTCAAGTCAAGAGTAGCCCTAGACCAGACTAACTTCGGAACCCTCACATCCAATATTTATCATCATTTTATTAGAAATGCACGTTTCTCATGAGAGTTCCTTGGTCAGTTTTTATAATTCAATGTCAACGGATGATTTGATTCACTTTATGTTTATAAAACCCTCATGGTTCCAAATTACTGATATACCGTATGTTCTACTCGTGACAATATCTCGAGAACGGCACAAATTATTGAACATATAAATCTATAAATACCACAACATCCCTGTCGACTCTCGCAATGACCTTCCACATGGAGAAAGTCCGAACATTGTACCACGAAAAACAAAATGAATTGTACGACTTCATGACGCGAAATAATTCTAAGTTCATCGAAAAAAAAAAAAGTGACGAGTGTATGTTTTTCGCTCCCAATTCGATAGAAATCATGACGACCAACACAAAAGTCTCCATACATTGTTACTCAAAATTGCCTCTTTACTGTAACAAAAAATTGGAAAAGTATTATTTTTGATGAAATTTTTCGAAGTCCCGATATTTATATTTTCTCAAATATCTCGAGAACGGCACGAAATATCGAAAATCTAAATCGTAAAATACCCCAACACCTCTGTCGACTTTCGCAATGGCCTACCACATGGAGAGAGTCCAAATATTGTATCACGAAAAACAAAAAAAATAGTACGACGTCATGACGCGAAATAATTCTAAGTTCATTGAAATAAAAAAAGGAGTGACAAGTGTATGTTTTTCGCCCAAAATTCGATAGAAATCTAGACGACCGACAGAAAAGTATCTATTCATTGTTACTCAAAATTGTCTCTTCCCTGGAAAAAAAAAATTGGAAAAGTATTATCTTTGATGAAATTCCCCATATTCATATTTTCTCGAATATCTCGAGAACAGCACAAAATTTCGAAAATCTGAATCGAAAAATATTCCAGAAGCATTGTCGACTTTCGCAAAGGGCTACCACATGGAGGAAGTCCGGACATTGTATTACAGAAAACAAAAAAATTAGTTCGACGTCATGACGCGGAATAATTCTGAGTTCATTGAAAAAAAAAGGGTGAGTGACAAGTGTATGTTTCCCGCCCGAAATTCGATAGAAATCAAGAAGACTTACGAAAAAGTCCCCATACATTGTTACTCAAAATTGCCTCTTTACTGGAGAAAAAAAACTGGAAAAGTATTATTTTTGATGAAATCTTTTCAAGTCCCGATATTTATATTCTGTCAAATATCTCGAGAACGGCACAAAATATCGAAAATCTGAATCGTTAAATATCCCAACACCTCTGTCGACTTCCGCAACGGTCTACCACATGGAGATAGTCCGAATATTGTATCACGAAAAACAAAAAAAATAGTACGACGTCATGACGCGAAATAATCCCAAGTTCATTGAAAAAAAAAGGGGAGTGACAAGTGTATGTTTTTCGCCCAAAATTCGATCGAAATCTAGACGACCGACGAGAAAGTCTCCATACATTGTTACTCAAAATTGCCTCTTCGATGAGAACAAAAATTGGAATGGTATTATTTTTGATGACATCTTTTCAAGTCCCGATATTCATATGTTCTCAAATATCTCGAGAACGGCACAAAATATTGAACATAAAAATCGATAAACACCACAACATCACTGTCGACTCTCGCAATGACCTACCACATGGAGAAAGTCCGAACATTGTACCACGAAAAACAAAAAAAATTGTACGACTTCATGACGCGCAATAATTCTAAGTTCATTGAAAAAAAAAAGGGGTGAGTGACAAGTGTATGTTTTTCGCCCGAAATTCGATAGAAATCAAGACGACCAACGAAAAAGTCTCTATACATTGTCACTCAAAGATTCCTCTCAACTCGAAAAAAAATTGGAAAAGAATTATTTTTGATGAAGTTTTTCAGTCCCGATATTCATATTTTCTCAAATATATCGAAAACGGCACAAAATATCGGAAATCTCAATCCAAAAATACCCCACTTCTCCTGTCGACTTTCGCAACGGCCCACCACATGGAGAAAGTCCGAATATTGTATCACGAAAGACAAAAAAATTAGTACGACGTCATGACGCGGAATATCTAAGTTCATTGAAAAAAAAAGGGGTGAGTGACAAGTGTATGTTTTCCGCCCGAAATTTGATAAAAATCAAGAAGACTCACGAAAAAGTCTCCATACATTGTAACTCAAAATTGCCTCTTCACTGCAGAAAAAAAAATTGGAAAAGTATTATTTTTGATGAAATCTTTTCAAGTCCCGATATCCATATTTCCTCAAATATCTCGAGACGGCACAAAATATCGAAAACATGAATCGAAAAATACCCCAACACCCTTGTCGACTCTTGCAAAGGCCTACCACATGGAGAAAGTCCGAACATTGTATCACGGGAAACAAAAAAATTAGGACGACGTCATGACGCAAAATAATTTAGAAGTTCATTGAGAAAAAAAAGGAGAGTGACAAGTGTATGTTTTTCCCCTAAATTCGATAGAAATCAAGACGACCGACGAAAAAGTCTCAATGAATTTTTACTCGAAATTGCCTATTTACTTGAGAAAAAAATTGGAAAAGTATTATTTTTGATGAAATTTTTCGAAGTCCCGATATTTATATTCTCTCAAATATCTCGAGAACGGCACAAAATACCGAAAATCTAAATCGTTAAATACCCCAACACCTCTGTCGACTTTCGCAACGGCCTACCACATGGAGATAGTCCGAATATTGTATCACGAAAAACAAAAAAATTAGTACGACGTCATGACGCGAAATAATTCCAAGTTCATTGAAAAAATAGGGGTGAGTGACAAGTGTATGTTTCCCGCCCGAAATTCGATAGAAATCAAGAAGACTCACGAAAAAGTCTCCATACATTGTTACTCAAAATTGCCTCTTTACTGGAGAAAAAAAATTGGAAAAGTATTATTTTTGATGAAATCTTTTCAAGTCCCGATATTTATATTCTGTCAAATATCTCGAGAACGGCACAAAATATCGAAAATCTGAATCGTTAAATATCCCAACACCTCTGTCGACTTTCGCAACGGTCTACCACATGGAGATAGTCCGAATATTGTATCACGAAAAACAAAAAAATTAGTACGACGTCATGACGCGAAATAATTCCAAGTTCATTGAAAAAAAAGGATAGTGACAAGTGTATGTTTTTCGCCCAAAATTCGATCGAAATCTAGACGACCGACGAGAAAGTCTCCATACATTGTTACTCAAAATTGCCTCTTCGATGAGAGCAAAAATTGGAATGGTATTATTTTTGATGACATCTTTTCAAGTCCCGATATTCATATTTTCTCAAATATCTCGAGAACGGCACAAAATATTGAACATATAAATCGATAAATACCACAACATCCCTGTCGACTCTCGCAATAACCTACCACATGGAGAAAGTCCGAACATTGTACCACGGAAAACAAAAAAATTTGTACGACTTCATGACGCGCAATAATTTTAAGTTCATTGAATGAAAAAAGTTGAGTGACAAGTGTATATTTTTCGCCCGAAATTCGATAGAAATCAATACGACCAACGAAAAAGTTTCTATACATTGTTACTCAAAAATGCCTCTTAACTCGAAAAAAAATTGGAAAAGAATTATTTTTGATGAAGTTTTTCAGTCCCGATATTCATATTTTCTCAAATATATCGAAAACGGCACAAAATATCGAAAATCTTCATCCAAAAATACCCCATTTCTCCTGTCGACTTTCGCAACGGCCTACCACATGGAGAAAGTCCGAATATTGTATCACGAAAGACAAAGAAATTAGTACGACGTCAAGACGCGAAATATCTAAGTTTATTGAAAAAAAAAAAGGGGTGAGTGACAAGTGTATGTTTCCCGCCCGAAATCTGATAGAAATCAAGAAGACTCACAAAAAGTCTCCATACATTGTAGCTCAAAATCGCCTCTTCACTGCAGAAAAAAAATTGGAAAAGTATTATTTTTGATGAAATCTTTTCAAGTCCCGATATCCATATTTCCTCAAATATCTCGAGACGGCACAAAATATCGAAAACATGAATCGAAAAATACCCCAACACCCTTGTCGACTCTTGCAAAGGCCTACCACATGGAGAAAGTCCGAACATTGTATCACGGGAAACAAAAAAATTAGGACGACGTCATGACGCAAAATAATTCGAAGTTCATTGAGAAAAAAAAGGAGAGTGACAAGTGTATGTTTTTCTCCTAAATTCGATAGAAATCAAGACGACCGACGAAAAAGTCTTCATGAATTTGTACTCGAAATTGCCTATTTACTGGAGAAAAAAATTGGAAAAGTATTATTTCTGATAAAATTTTTCGAAGTCCCGATATTTATATTCTCTCAAATATCTCGAGAACGGCACAAAATACCGATAATCCGAATCGTTAAATACCCCAACACCTCTGTCGACTTTCGCAACGGCCTACCACATGGAGATAGTCCGAATATTGTATCACGAAAAACAAAAAAAATTGTACGACGTCATGACGCGAAATAATTCCTCTTTACTGAAAGAAAAATTGAAAAGTATTATTTTTGATGATATTTTCCGAAGTCCTGATATTCATATTTTCTCAAATATTCCGAGAACGGCACAAGATATCGAAAATCTAAATCGTAAAATACCCCAACACCTCTGTCGACTTTCACAACGGCCCACCACAAGGAGAAAGTCCGAACATTGTATCACGAAAAACAAAAAAATTGTAACGACGTCATGACGCGTAATAATCCTGAGTTCATTAAAAGATAAAGGTGAGTGAAAAGTGTATGTTTTCCGCCCGAAATTCGATTGAAATCAAGACGACCAACGAAAGAGTATCTATTCATTGTTACTCAAAATTGTCTCTTCCCTGGAAAAAGAATTGGAAAAGTATTATTTTTGATGAAATTTTTCGAAGTCCCGATATTCATATTATCTCAAATACCTCGAGAACGGAACGAAATATCGAAAATCGAAATCATATAATACCCCAACACCTCTGTCGACTTTCGCAACGGCCTACCACATGTAGAGAGTCCGAATATTGTATCACGAAAAACAAAAAAATTAGTACGATGTCATGACGCGAAATAATTCTAAGTTCATTGAAATAAAGAAAGGAGAGTGACAAGTGTATGTTTTTGCCCGAAATTCGATAGAAATCAAGACGACCAACAAAAAAGTCTGTTCACATTGTTACCCAAAATTGCCTCTTTACTGGAAAAAAATTTGATAAGTATAATTTTTGATGAAATTTTTCAAAATCCCGATATTCATATTCCCTCAAATATCTCTAGAACGACACAGAATATCGAAAATCTGAATCGAAAATTACCCCAACACCCCTGTCGACTTTCGCAATGGCCTACCACATGGGGAAAGTCCGAATATTGTATCACGAAAAACAAACAAATTAGTACGACGTCATGGCGCGAAATAATTGTAAGTTCATTGAAAAAGAAGGTGAGTGACAAGTGTATGTTTTTCGCCCGAAATTCGATAGAAATCTAGACGACCGACGAGAAAGTCTCCATACATTGTTACTCAAAATTGCTTCTTCGATGAAAAAAAAATTGGAATAGTATTATTTTTGATGAAATCTTTTCAAGTCCCGATATTCATATGTTCTCAAATATCTCGAGAACGGCACAAAATATTGAAAATCTGAATCGATAAATACCACGACATCCCTGTCGACTCTCGCAACGGCCTACCACATGGAGAAAGTCCGAATATTGTACCACGAAAAACAAAAAAATTAGTACGACTTCATGACGCGCAATAATTTCAAGTTCATTGAATGAAAAAAGGTGAGTGACAAGTGTATGTTTCTCGCCCAAAATTCGATAGAAATCAAGACGACCAACGGAAAAGTCTCTATACATTATTACCCAAATATGCCTCTTTACTTGGAAAAGAAGATTGGAAAAGAATCATTTTTGATGAAGTTTTTTAGTCCCGATATTCATATTTTCTCAAATATCTCGAAAACGGCACAAAATATCGAAAATCTGAATCCAAAAATACCCCAATTCCCCTGTCGACTTTCGCATCGGCCTACCACATGGAGAAAGTCCGAATATTGTATCACGAAGGACAAAAAAATTTGTATGACGTCATGACGCGGAATGATTCTAAGTTCATTGAAAAAAAAGGGGTGAGTGACGAGTGTATGTTTTCCGCCCGAAATTTGATAGAAATCAAGAAGACTTACGAAAAAGTCCCCATACATTGTTACTCAAAATTGACTTTTTTCTGGAGAAAAAAATTGGAAAAGTATTATTTTGGATGAAATCGAGAACGGCACAAAATATCGAAAACCTGAATCGAAAAATACCCCAACACCCTTGTCGACTTCCGCAAAGGCCTACCACATGGAGGAAGTCCAAACATTGTATCACGAAAAACAAAAAATTAGGACGATATTCATATGTTCTCAAATATCTCGAGAACGGCACAAAATATTGAAAATCTGAATCGTTAAATATCCCAACACCTCTGTCGACTTTCGCAACGGTCTACCACATAGAGATAGTCCGAATATTGTATCACGAAAAACAAAAAAATCAGTACGACGTCATGACGCGAAATAATTTCAAGTTCATTGAAAAAAAAAGGGGAGTGACAAGTGTATGTTTTTCGCCCGAAATTCGATAGAAACCTAGACGACCGACGAGAAAGTCTCTATACATTGTTACTCAAAATTGCCTCTTCGATGAGAAAAAAAATTGGAATATTATATTATTTTTGATGACATCTTTTCAAGTCCCGATATCCATATGTTCTCAAATATCTCGAGAACGGCACAAAATATTGAAAATATAAATCGATAAATACCACAACATCCCTGTCGACTCTCGCAATCACCTACCACATGGAGAAAGTCCGAACATTGTACCACGAAAAACAAAAAAATTCGTACGACTTCATGACGCGCAATAATTTTAAGTTCATTGAATGAAAAAGGTGAGTGACAAGTGTATGTTTTTCGCCCGAAATTCGAAAGAAATCAAGACGACTAACGAAAAGGTCTCTATACATTGTTACTCAAAAATGCCTCTTTACTCGAAAAAAAATTGGAAAAGAATTATTTTTGAAGAAGTTTTTCAGTCCCGATATTCATATTTTCTCAAATATCTCGAAAACGGCACAAAATATCGAAACTCTAAATCCAAAAATATCCCATTTCCCCTGTCGACTTTCGCAACGGCCTACCACATGGAGAAAGTCCGAATATTGTATCACGAAAGACAAAAAAATTAGTACGACGTCATGACGCGGAATAATTCTAAGTTCATTGAAAAAAAAGGGGTGAGTGACAAGTGTATGTTTTCCGCCCGAAATACGATAGAAATCAAGAAGACTCACGAAAAAGTCTCCATACATTGTTACTCGAAATTGCCTCTTGACTGGAGAAAAGAAATTGGAAAAGTATTATTTTTGATAAAATCTTTTCAAGTCCCGATATCCATATTTCCTCAAATATCTCGAGAACGGCACAAAATATCGAAAACCTGAATCTAAAAATACCCCAACACACACGGCACAAAATATCGAAAATCTAAATCGTAAAAGACCCCAACACCTCTGTCGACTTTCGCAACGGCCTACCACATGGAGAAAGTCCGAACATTGTATCACGAAAAACAAAAAAATTGTAACGACGTCATGACGCGGAATAATTCTGAGTTCATTGAAAAAAAAAGGTGAGTGAAAAGTGTATGTTTTTCGCCCGCAGTTCGATTGAAATCAAGACGACCACCGGAAAAGTATCTATTAATTGTTACTCAAAATTGTCTCTTCCCTGGAAAAAAAACTTGGGAAAGCATTATCTTTGATGACATTTTTCGAAGTCCCGATATTCATATTTCCTCAAATATCTCGAGAACAGCACAAAATTTCGAAAATCTGAATCGAAAAATACTCCAACACTCCTGTCGACTTTCGCAACGGCCTACCACATGAAGAAAGTCCGAATATTGTATCATGAAAACCAAAAAAATTAGTACGACGTCATGACGCGAAATTTTCCTAAATTCATTGAAAAAAAAAAAAAAAAAGGTGATTGACAAGTGTATGTGTTTCGCCCGCAATTCGATAGAAATCGAGACGATCAACGAAAAAGTCTCTATACATTGTTACTCAAGATTGCCTCTTCATTGCAAAAGAATTGGGGAAGAATTATTTTTGATGAAGTTTGTCAAAGTCTCGATATTCATTTTTGCTCAAATATGTCGAGAACGGCACAAAATATCGAAAATATAATTGGATAAATACGACAACACCCCTGTCGACTTTCGCAACGGCCTACCACATGGAGGAAGTCTGAACATTGTATCACGAAAAACAAAAAAATTAGTACGACGTCATGACGCGAAATAATTTTAAGTTCATCGAGGAAAAAAAGGTGAGTGACAAGTGTATGTTTTCCCCCTAAATTCGATAGAATTCAAGACGACCAACGAAAAAGTCTCTCTATTCATATCTCCTCAAATATCTCGAGAACGGCACAAAATATCGAAAATCTGAATCGAGAAATCTCCAAAAAATCTTGTCGCCTTTCGCAAAGGCCTACCACATGGAGAAAGTCCGAACACCGTTTCACGAAAAACAAAAAAATTAGTACGACGTTATGACGCGAAATGATTTTGAGTTCATTGAAAAAATAAAAAGTGTATGTTTTTGGCCCGAAATTCGATAGAAATCAAGACGACCAACGAGAAAGTCTCCATACATCGTTACTCAAAATCGCCTCTTTACTAGAAGAGAAAAATTGGAAAATTATTATTTTTGATGAAGTTTTACAAAGTCCCGATATTCATATTATCTCAAATATCTCGAGAACGGCACGAAATTTCGAAAATCTGAATCGAAAAATACCCCGACACCCGCGTCGACTATCCCAACGGCCTACCACATGGAGGAAGTCCGAGCATTGCATCACGAAAAACGAAAAAATCATAACGACGTCATGACGCGAAATAATTCTAGATTCATTGATAAAAAAGGAGGTGAGTGACAAGTGTATGTTTTCCGCCGGAATTCGATCGAAATCAGGACAACCAACGAAAAAGTCTCTATACATTGTTACCCAAAATTGCCTCTTTACTGGAAAAAAAATGGTAAAGTATTATTTTTGATGAAATCTCTTCAAGTCCCGATATTCATATGTTCTCAAATATCTCGAGAACGGCACAAAATATTGAAAATCTAAATCGATTAATACCACAATATCTCTGTCGACTCTCGCAACGGCCTACCACATGGAAAAAGCCCGAACATTGTACCACGAAAAACAAAAAAATTAGTACGGCTTCATGACGCGCAATAATTTTAAGTTCATTGAATGAAAAAAGGTAAGTAACAAGTGTACGTTTTTCGCCCGAAATTCGATAGAAATCAAGACGACCAACGAAAAAGTCCCTATACATTGTTACCCAAAAATGCCTCTTTACTGGAAAAAAAATTGGAAAAGAATCATTTTTGATGAAGTTTTTCAGTCCCGATATTCATATTTCCTCAAATATCTCGAGAACTGCACGAAATATCGAAAATCTAAATCGTAAAATACCCCAACACGTCTTTCGACTCTCGCAACGGCCTACCACATGGAGATAGTCCGAATATTGTATCACGAAAAACAAAAAAATTAGTACGACGTCATGACGCGAAATAATTCTAAGTTTATTGAAATAAAAAAAAGGAGAGTGACAAGCGTATGTTTTTCGTTCGAAATTCGATAGAAATCAAGACGACCAACGAAGAAGTTTGTTTACATTGTTACTCAAATTTGCCTCTTTACTGGAAAAAAATTTAAGAAGTATAATTTTTTATGAAATTTTTCAAAATCCCGATATTCATATTCCCTCAAATATCTCGAGAACGACACAAAATATCGAAAAAACCGAATCTGAAATCACCCCAACACCCCTGTCGACTCTCGCAACGGCCTACCACATGGAGATAGTCCGAATATTGTATCACAAAAAACAGAAAAATTAGTACGACGTCATGACGCGAAATAATTCCAAGTTCATTGAAAAAAAAAAAGGGAGTGACAAGTGTATGTTTGTCGCCCGAAATTTGATAGAAATCAAGACAAACAACAAAAAAGTCTGCATACATTGTAACCCAAAATTGCCTCTTTACTGAAAAAAAAAATTGGAAAAGTATTATTTTTGATGATATTTTCCGAAGTCCTGATATTCATATTTTCTCAAATATCCCGAGAACGGCCCAAAATATCAGAAATCTGAATCGGAAAATACTCCAACAGCATTGTCGACTTTCGCAAAGGCCTACCACATGGAGGGAGTCCGGACATTGTATCACAGAAAACAAAAAAAATAGTTCGACGTCATGACGCGGAATAATTCTAAGTTCATTAAAAAAAAGGGGTGAGTGACAAGTGTATGTTTTCTGCCCGAAATTCGATAGAAATCAAGAAGACTTACGGAAAAGTCTCCATACATTGTTACTCAAAATTGCCTCTTTACTGGAGAACAAAATTTGGAAAAGTATTATTTTTGATGAAATCTTTTCGAAGTCCGGATATTTATATTTTCTCGAATATCACGAGAACGGCACGAAATATCGAGAATATAAATCGTGAAATACCCCATCACCTCTGTCGACTCTCGCAACGGTCTACCACATGGAGATAGTCTGAATATTGTATCACGAAAAACAAAAAAATTAGTACGACGTCATGATTCGAAATAATTCTAAGTTCATTGAAATAAAATAAGGAGAGTGACAAGTGTATGTTTTTCGCCTGAAATTCGATAGAAATCAAGACGACCAACAAAAAAGACTGTTTACATTGTTACCCAAAATTGCCTCTTTACTGGAAAAAAAATTTGAGAAGTATAATTTTTGATGAAATTTTTCAAAATCCCGATATTCATATTTCCTCAAATATCTCGAGAACGAAACAAAATATCAAAAATCTAAATCGTAAAATACCCCAACACCTCTGTCGACTTTTGCAACGGCCTACCACATGGAGAAAGTCCGAACATTGTATCACGAAAAACAAAAAAATTGTAACGACGTCATGACGCGAAATAATTCTGAGGTCATTGAAAAAAAAAGGTGAGTGAAAAGTGTATGTTTTTCGCCCGCAATTCGATTGAAATCAAGACGACTAACGGAAAAGTATCTATTCATTGTTACTCAAAATTGTCTCTTCTCTGGAAAAAAAAATTGGAAAAGTATTATTTTTGATGAAATTTTTCGAAGTCCCGATATTTATGTTATCTCAAATATCTCGAGAACGGCACGAAATATCGAAAATCTAATTCATGGAATACCCCAACACTTCTGTCGACTTTGGCAACGGCCAACCACATTGAGAGAGTCCGAATATTGTATCACGAAAAACAAAAAAATTAGTACGACGTCATGACGCGAAATAATTCTAAGTTCATTGAAATAAAAAGAGGAGAGTGACAAGTGTATGTTTTTTGCCCGAGATTCGATAGAAATCAAGACGACCAACAAAAAAGTCTGTTTACATTGTTACCAAAAATTGCCTCTTTACTGGGAAAAAAATTTGAGAAGTATAATTTTTGATGAATTTTTTTTCAAATCCCGATATCCATATTCGAGAACGACACAAAATATCGAAAATCTTAATCCAAAATTACCCCAACACCCCTGTCGACTTTCGCAATGACCTACCACATGGGCGAAGTCCGAATATTGTATCACGAAAAACAAACAAATTAGTACGACGTCATGGCGCGAAATAATTCTAAGTTCATTGAAAAAGAAGGTGAGTGACAAGTGTATGTTTTTCGCCTGAAATTCGATAGAAATCTAGACGACCGACGAGAAAGTCTCCATACATTGTTACTCAAAATTGCCTCTCCGATGAAAAGAAGAATTGGAATAGTATTATCTTTGATGAAATCTTTTCAAGTCCCGATATTCATATGTTCTCGAATATTGTCGCGATTGAAGGGTTGTGTTTCCCCCATGTAACGATATAAAAGGGTGGTTAGCCCATCCATATCGATTTATAAAGGGGTATATGCTTGGCTTGATATTCTGCGAGAGGTAATATTTGAATAGGCACTAATAGTTTAGGGGTAACTGAAAGTACGAGACTATATTCAAAGATAACAATATGTATTGAAGCATGAGACATTATGGGTGGAGTGATTATAAATATGAATGAACAATAATGAATATAAAGACCTAATAACAACTCACATTATAATGACCATCACGACGAGCTCTTGTCAAGTCAAGAGTAGCCCTAGACCAGACTAACTTCGGAACCCTCACATCCAATATTTATCATCATTTTATTAGAAATGCACGTTTCTCATGAGAGTTCCTTGGTCAGTTTTTATAATTCAATGTCAACGGATGATTTGATTCACTTTATGTTTATAAAACCCTCATGGTTCCAAATTACTGATATACCGTATGTTCTACTCGTGACAATATCTCGAGAACGGCACAAATTATTGAACATATAAATCTATAAATACCACAACATCTCTGTCGACTCTCGCAATGACCTTCCACATGGAGAAAGTCCGAACATTGTACCACGAAAAACAAAATGAATTGTACGACTTCATGACGCGAAATAATTCTAAGTTCATCGAAAAAAAAAAGTGACAAGTGTATGTTTTTCGCCCCCAATGCGATAGGAATCATGACGACCAACAAAAAAGTCTC
>OU896719.1:17836631-18332632 GCA_918026855.4 Phaedon cochleariae | reverse complement strand
CGTTGCGAACTACCATGCTACAAAGGTATTCATGTGAAATGTTGGAATACAGAGATACAGTGTGCAGACGGATGTCGAAGTATCTCCACTTGTCAGTAGTTCTCGTTATATGTCCTACGAAGTCGTCTTATGATATGGTCAGTGCGATCGTATCTGCAATCACTGTAGGCATGTCAGATGCATGAATGCGAAGTTACAGTGGAAACATAGTCGAAGTCGAAGTTTCTTGCTCTCCCTGTTGTTAGCGTTATTTCGATTCAGAAAACACTAGAGAATGTCTACCTATGAGATGTATAACCGACTTATTATCAAGATTGATAAACTCGAAGTTCTGGCGAACACGCCGGTTTACCGACTCTTGATTGTTGGAATCGAAGTTTCTGGTGGATAAGAAGAAGACGTATAGTACTCCACTCACATATAATGAGCTGTCATATATACTTCTCGAATAGGCATTCAAGAAGCTAGAATGCAAAGTTACAAAGCAAACATAGTCGAAGTCGAAGTTTCTTGTTCTGCCTGTTGTGTACGTTATACCCGCTTTGATGTCGTCTCATATAATTGTTGCGAACTCATATGCTCCAGAGGTATCTATGTGAGATGATGAAATACAGAGATACAGTGTGCAGACTGATGTTGTCGAAGTATCTTCACTTGCCTATTGTTCTCGTTATATGTCCTCTGAAGTCGTCCTATATGGTCAGTGCGATCGTATCTGCTATAACTGTAGGTATGTCGGATGCTAGAATGCAAAGTTACAGTGTAAATATTATCGAAGTCGAAGTTTCTTGTTCTGCCTGTTGTGTGCGTTATACCCGTTTTGATGTCGTCTCATATGATCGATGCGAACTGATGTGCTCCAGAGGTATCTATGTAAGATAATAAAATACAGAGATACAGTGTGCAGACTGATGTTGTCAAAGTATCCTCACTTGCCTATTGATCTTGTTATATGTCCTCCGGAGTCTTTCTATATGGTCAATGCGATCGTATCGGTTTCAACTGTAGGCATGTCAGATGCTAGAATTCAGAGCCACAGTGTGAACATAGTCGAAGTTTCTTGTTCTCCCTGTTTGTTGCGTTATTTCCGTTCCGATGTCGTCTCAAATGATCGTTGCGAACTGATATGCTCCAAAGGTATCTATGTGGGATGATAGAATACAAAGATACAGTGTGCGGACTGATGTTGTCGAAGTATCTTCATTTGCCTATTGTTCTCGTTATAAGTCCTTCGAAGTCGTCTCATATGGACAGTGCGATCGCATCTGCTATAACTGTAAGCATGTCAGATGCTAGAATGCGAAGTTAGAGTGTAGACATGGTCGAAGTCAAAGTTTCTTGTTCTGCCTATCGTGTGCGTTATACCCGCTTCGATACCGTCTCAAATAATAGTTGCGAACTCATATGCTCTGAAGGTATCCATGTGAGATGATATAATACAGAGATACAGTGTGCGGAATGATGTTGTCGAAGTATCTTTATTTGCCTATTGTTCTCGTTATAAGTCCTTCAAAGTCGTATCATATGGTCAGTGCGATCGCATCTGCTATAACTGTAGGCATGTCAGATGCTAGAATGCGGAGTTACAGTGTAGACATAGTCGAAGTCGAAGTTTCTTGTTCTGCTTATTGTGTGCGTTATACCCGCTTCGATGTCGTCTCAAATAATATCTGCGAACTCATATGCTCCAAAGGAATCCATGTGAGATGATATAATACAGAGATACAGTGTGCGAAATGATGTTGTCGAAGTATCTTTATTTGCCTATCGTTCTCGTTATAAGTCCTTCAAAGTCGTCTCATATGGTCTGTGCGATCGCATCTGCTATAAATGTAGGCATGTCAGATGATAGAATGCGGAGTTTCAGTGTAGACATAGTCGAAGTCGAAGTTTCTTGTTCTGCCTGTTGTGTGCGTTATACCCGCTTCGATGTCGTCTCATATGATCGTTGCGAACTAATATGCTCCAAAGGTATCTATGTGAGATGATAAAATACAGAGATTCAGTGCGCATACTGATGTTGTCAAAGTATCTTCACTTGCCTATTGTTCTCGTTATATGTCCTCTGAAGTCGTCCTATATGGTCAGTGCGATCGTATCTTCTATAACTGTAGGCATGTCAGATGGTAGAATGCAGAGTTACAGTGTAAATATAGTCGAAGTCGAAGTTTCTTGTTCTGCCTGTTGTGTGCGTTATACCCGTTTTGATGTCGTCTCATATGATCGTTGCGAACTACCATGCTACGAAGGTATTTATGTGAAATGTTACAATACAGAGATACAGTGTGCAGACGGATGTCGAAGTATCTTCACTTGTCAGTTGTTCTCGTTATATGTCCCACGAAGTCGTCTTATATGGTCAGTGCGATCGTATCTGCTATAGCTGTAGGCATGTCAGATGCTAGAATACGGAGTTACAGTGTTAGCATAGTCGAGGTCGAAGTTTCTCGTTCTGCCTGTTGTGTGCGTAATACCTGTTTCGATGTCGTCTTATATAATAGTTGCGAACTCATATGCTCCAGAGGTATCCATGTGAGGTGAGATGATAGAATACTGGGATACGGTATGCAGACTGATGTGGTCGAAGTATCATCACTTGCCTATTGTTCTCGTTGTATGTCCTTCGGAGTGGTACTATATGGTCAGTGCGATCGTATCTGCAATTACTGTAGGCATGTCAGATGCAAGAATGCGAAGTTACAGTAGAAACATAGTCGAAGTCGAAGTTACTTGCTCTCCCTGTTGTGAGCGTTATTTTGATTCAGATAACACTTGACAATGTCTACCTATAAGATGTATAACCGACTTATTATCAATATTGATAAATTCGATGTTTTGGCGAACACGCCGGTTTACCGACTCTTGTTCGTTGGAATCGAAGTTTCTGGTGGATATGAAAAATTATAGTACTCCACTCACATATAATGAGCTGTCATATATACTTCTTGAATAGGCATTCAAGAAGCTAAAATGCAAAGTTACAAAGTGAACATAGTCGAAGTCAAAGTTTCTTGTTCTACCTGTTGTGAACGTTATACCCGCTTCGATGTCATCTCATATAATCGTTGCGAACTTATATGCTCCAGAGGTATCTATGTGAGATGATAAAATACAGAGATACAGTGTGCAGACTGATGTTGTCAAAGTATCTTCACTTGCATATTGTTCTCGTTAAATGTCCTCTGAAGTCGTCGTATATGGTCAGTGCAATCGTATCTGCTATAACTGTAGGCATGTCAGATGATAGAATGCAAAGTTACAGTGTAAATATAGTCGAAGTCGGAGTTTCTTGTTCTCCCTGTTGTGTGCGTTATACCAGTTTTGATGTCGTCTCATATGATCGATGCGAACTGATATGCTCCAGAGGTATCTATGTAAGATGATAAAATACAGAGAAACAGTGTGCAGACTGATGTTGTCAAAGTATTCTCACTTGCCTATTGATCTTGTTATATGTCCTTCGGAGTCTCTCTATATGGTCAATGCGATCGTATCGGTTTCAACTGTAGTCATGTCAGATGCTAGAATTCAGAGCCACAGTGTAAACATAGTCGAAGTTTCTTGTTCTTCCTGTTTTATGCGTCATTTCTGTTTCGATGTCGTCTCAAATGATCGTTGCGAACTGATATGATCCAAAGGTATGCATGTGAGATGATAAAAAACAGAGATACAGTGTGCGGACTGATGTTGTCGAAGTATCCCTATTCGCCTATTGTTCTCGTTATAAGTCCTTCAAAGTCGTCTCATATGGTCAGCGCGATCGCATCTTCTAGAACTGTAGGCATGTCAGATGCTAGAATGCGAAGTTACAGTGTAGACATAGTCGAAGTCAAAGTTCCTTGTTCTGCCTATTGTGTGCGTTATACCCGCTTCGATGTCGTCTTATATGATAGTTGCGAACTCATATGCTACAAAGGTATCCATGTGAGATGATATGATACAGAGATACAGTGTGCGGAATGATGTTGTCGAAGTATCTTTATTTGCCTATTGTTTTCGTTTTGAGTCCTTCGAAGTTGTCTCATATGGTCAGTGCGATCGCATCTGCTATAACTGAAGGCATGTCAGATGCAAGATTGCAAATTTACAGTGTAAATATAGTCGAAGTCGAAGTTTCTTGTTCTGCCCGTTGTGTGCGTTATACTCGTTTTGATGTCGTCTCATATGATCGTTGCGAACTACCATGCTACAAAGGTATTCATGTGAAATGTTACAATACAGAGATACAGTGTGCAGGTGGATGTCGAAGTATCTTCACTTGTCAGTAGTTCTCGTTATATGTCCCACGAAGTCGTCTTATATGGTATCTGCTATAGCTGTAGGCATGTCAGATGCTAGAATACGGAGTTACAGTGTTAGCATAGTCGAGGTCGAAGTTTCTTGTTCTGCCTGTTGTGTGCGTTATGCCTGCTTCAATGTCGTCTAATATAATAGTTGCGAACTCATATGCTCCAGAGGTATCCATGTGAGATGATAGAATACTGAGATACGGTATGCGGACTGATGTGGTCAAAGTATCCCCACTTGTCCATTGTTCTCGTTGTATGTCCTTCGGAGTCGTACTATAGGGTCAGTACGATCGTATCTGCAATTACTGTAGGCATGTCAGATGCATGAATGCGAAGTTACAGTGAAAACATAGTCGAATCCGAAGTTTCTTGCTCTCCCTGTTGTGAGCGTTATTTCGATTCAGGAAACACTAGACAATGTCTACCTATGAGATGTATAACCGACTTATTATCAAGATTGATGAATTCGAAGTTCGGGCGATCACGCCGGTTTACCGACTCTTGATTGTTGGAATCGAAGTTCCTGGTGGATAAGAAAAAGTATAGTACTCCACTCACATATAATGAGCTGTCATATATACTTCTGGAATAGGCATTCGAGGAGCTCGAATGCAAAGTAACAAAGCAAACATAGTCGAAGTCAAAGTTTCTTGTTCTGCCTGTTGTGTACGTTATACCCGCTTCGATGTCGTCTCATATAATCGTTGCGAACTTATATGCTCCAGAGGTATCTATGTGAGATGATAAAATACGGAGATACAGTGTGCAGACTGATGTTGTCAAAGTATCTTCACTTGCCTATTGTTCTCGTTATAAGTCCTCTGAAGTCGTCCTATATGGTCAGTGCGATCGTATCTGCTATAACTGTAGGTATGTCGGAAGCTAGAATGCAAAGTTACAGTGTAAATATAGTCGAAGTCGAAGTTTCTTGTTCTGCCTGTTGTGTGCGTTATACCCGTTTTGATGTCGTCTCATATGATCGATGCGAACTGATATGCTCCAGAAGTATCTATGTAAGATGATAAAATACAGAGATACAGTGTGCAGACTGATGTTGTCAAAGTATCCTCACTTGCCTATTGATCTTGTTATATGTCCTTCGGAGTTTTTTATATGGTCAATGCGATCGTATCGGTTTCAACTGTAGGCATGTCATATGCTAGAATTCAGAGCCACAGTGTAAACATAGTAGAAGTTTTTTGTTCTTCCTGTTTTATGCGATATTTCCGTTTCGATGTCGTCTCGAATGATCGTTGCGAACTGATATGCTCCAAAGGTATCCATGTGAGATGATAGAAAACAGAGATACAGTGTGCAAACTGATGTTGTCGAAGTATCTCTATTTGCCTATTGTTCTCGTTATAAGTCCTTCAAAGTCGTCTCATATGGTCAGTGTGATCGCATCTGCTATAACTGTAGGCATGTCAGATGCTAGAATGTGGAGTTACAGTGTAGACATAGTCGAAGTCGAAGTTTCTTGTTCTGCCTATTGTGTGCGTTATACCCGCTTCGATGTCGTCTTGAATAATAATTGCGAACTCATATGCTCCAAAGGTATCCAAGTGAGATGATATAATACAGAGATACAGTGTGCGGAATGATGTTGTCGAAGTATCTTTATTTGCCTATTGTTCTCGTTATAAGTCCTTCAGAGTCGTCTCATATGGTCAGTGCGATCGCATCTGCTATAACTGTAGGCATGTCAGATGCTAGAATGCGAAGTTACAGTGTAGACATAGTCGAAGTCGAAGTTTCTTGTTCTGCCTGTTGTGTGCGTTATACCCGCTTCGATGTCGTCTCATATGGTCGTTGCGAACTAATATGCTCCAGAGGTATCTATGTGAGATGATAAAATACAGAGATTCAGTGTGCAGACTGATGTTGTCAAAGTATCCTCATTTGCCTATTGATCTTGTTATATGTCCTTCGGAGTCTTTCTATATGGTCAATGCGATCGTATCGGTTTCAACTGTAGGCATGTCAGATGCTAGAATTCAGAGCCACAGTGTGAACATAGTCGAAGTTTCATGTACTCCCTGTTTTATGCGTTATTTCCGTTCCGATGTCGTCTCAAATGATCGTTGCGAACTGATATGCTCCAAAGGTATCCATGTGAGATGATAGAATACAGAGATACAGTGTGCGGACTGATGTTGTCGAAGTATCTTTATTTGCCTATTGTTCTCGTTATGAGTCCTTCAAAGCCGTCTCATATGGTCAGTGCAATTGCATCTGCTTTAACTGAAGGCATGTCAGATGCTAGAATGCAAAGTTACAGTGCAAATATAGTCGAAGTCGGAGTTTCTTGTTCTGCCCGTTGTGTGCGTTATACTCGTTTTGATGTCGTCTCATATGATCGTTGCGAACTACCATGCAACAAAGGTATTCATGTGAAATGTTACAATACAGAGATACAGTGTGCAGACGGATGTCGAAGTATCTTCACTTGTCAGTGGTTCTCGTTATATGTCCCACGAAGTCGTCTCATATGGTCAGTGCGATCGTATCTGCTATAAGCTGTAGGCATGTCAGATGCTAGAATACGGAGTTACAGTGTTAGCATGGTCGGGGTCGAAGTTTCTTGTTCTGCCTGTTGTGTGCATTATACCTGCTTCGATGTCGTCTTATATAATAGTTGCGAACTCATATGCTCCAGAAGTATCCATGTGAGATGATAGAATACGAAGTATCTTCACTTGCCTATTCGTTGTATGCCCTTCGGATTCGTACTATATGGTTTGTGCGATGGTATCTGCAATTACTGTAGGCATGTCGGATGCAAAAATGCGAAGTTACAGTGGAAACATAGTCGAAGTCGAAGTTTCTTGCTCTTTCTGTTGTAAGCGTTATTTTGATTCAGGAAACACTCGACAATGTCTACCTATAAGATGTATAACCGACTTATTATCAAGATTGATAAATTCGAAGTTTTGGCGAACACGCCGGTTTACCGACTCTTAATTGTTGGAATCAAAGTTTCTGGTGGATATAAAAAAGTATAGTACTCCACTCACATATAATGAGCTTCCCTAAATACTTCCTGAATAGGCATTCAAGAAGCTAGAATGCAAAGTTACAAAGTAAACATAGTCGAAGTCAAAGTTTTTTGTTCTGCCTGTTGTGTAAGTTATACCCGTTTCGATGTCGTCTCATATAATCGTTGCGAACTTATATGCTCCAGAGGTATCTATGTGAGATGATAAAATACAGAGATACAGTGTGCAGACTGATGTTGTCAAAGTATCTTCACTTGCCTATTGTTCTCGTTATATGTCCTTTGAAGTCGTCCTATATGGTCAGTGCGATCGTATCTGCTATAACTGTAGGCATGTCAGATGCTAGAATGCAAAGTTACAGTGTAAATATAGTCGAAGTCGGAGTTTCTTGTTCTGCCTGTTGTGTGCGTTATACCAGTTCTGATGTCGTCTCATATGATCGATGCGAACTAATATGCTCCAGAGGTATCTATGTGAGATGATAAAATACAGAGAAACAGTGTGCAGACTGATGTTGTCAAAGTATCCTCACTTGCCTATTGATCTTGTTATATGTCCTTCGGAGTTTTTCTATATGGTCAACGCGATCGAATCGGTTCCAACTGTAGGCATGTCAGATGCTAGAATTCAGAGCCACAGTGTAAACATAGTCGAAGTTTCTTGTTCTCCTTGTTTTATGCGTCATTTCTGTTTCGATGTCGTCTCAAATGATCGTTGCGAACTGATATGCTCCAAAGGTATGCATGTGAGATGATAGAAAACAGAGATACAGTGTGCAAACTGATGTTGTCGAAGTATCTCTATTTGCCTATTGTTCTCGTTATAAGTCCTCCAAAGTCGTCTCATATGGTCAGTGTGATCGCATCTGCTATAACTGTAGGCATGTCAGATGCTAGAATGCGAAGTTACAGTGTAGACATAGTCGAAGTCAAAGTTTCTTGTTCTGCCTATTGAGTGCGTTATACCCGCTTCGATGTCGTCTTATATAATAGTTGCGAACTCATATGCTACAAAGGTATCCATGTGAGATGATATGATACAGAGATACAGTGTGCGGAATGATGTTGTCGAAGTATCTTTATTTGCCTATTGTTCTCGTTATGAGTCCTTCAAAGCCGTCTCATATGGTCAGTGCAATTGCATCTGCTTTAACTGAAGGCATGTCAGATGCTAGAATGCAAAGTTACAGTGCAAATATAGTCGAAGTCGGAGTTTCTTGTTCTGCCCGTTGTGTGCGTTATACTCGTTTTGATGTCGTCTCATATGATCGTTGCGAACTACCATGCAACAAAGGTATTCATGTGAAATGTTACAATACAGAGATACAGTGTGCAGACGGATGTCGAAGTATCTTCACTTGTCAGTGGTTCTCGTTATATGTCCCACGAAGTCGTCTTATATGGTCAGTGCGATCGTATCTGCTATAAGCTGTAGGCACGTCAGATGCTAGAATACGGAGTTACAGTGTTAGCATGGTCGGGGTCGAAGTTTCTTGTTCTGCCTGTTGTGTGCATTATACCTGCTTCGATGTCGTCTTATATAATAGTTGCGAACTCATATGCTCCAGAAGTATCCATGTGAGATGATAGAATACGAAGTATCTTCACTTGCCTATTCGTTGTATGCCCTTCGGATTCGTACTATATGGTTTGTGCGATGGTATCTGCAATTACTGTAGGCATGTCGGATGCAAAAATGCGAAGTTACAGTGGAAACATAGTCGAAGTCGAAGTTTCTTGCTCTTTCTGTTGTAAGCGTTATTTTGATTCAGGAAACACTCGACAATGTCTATCTATAAGATGTATAACCGACTTATTATCAAGATTGATAAATTCGAAGTTTTGGCGAACACGCCGGTTTACCGACTCTTAATTGTTGGAATCAAAGTTTCTGGTGGATATAAAAAAGTATAGTACTCCACTCACATATAATGAGCTTCCCTAAATACTTCCTGAATAGGCATTCAAGGAGCTAGAATGCAAAGTTACAAAGTAAACATAGTCGAAGTCAAAGTTTTTTGTTCTGCCTGTTGTGTAAGTTATACCCGTTTCGATGTCGTCTCATATAATCGTTGCGAACTTATATGCTCCAGAGGTATCTATGTGAGATGATAAAATACAGAGATACAGAGTGCAGACTGATGTTGTCAAAGTATCTTCACTTGCCTATTGTTCTCGTTATATGTCCTTTGAAGTCGTCCTATATGGTCAGTGCGATCGTATCTGCTATAACTGTAGGCATGTCAGATGCTAGAATGCAAAGTTACAGTGTAAATATAGTCGAAGTCGGAGTTTCTTGTTCTGCCTGTTGTGTGCGTTATACCAGTTCTGATGTCGTCTCATATGATCGATGCGAACTAATATGCTCCAGAGGTATCTATGTGAGATGATGAAATACAGAGATACAGTGTGCAGACTGATGTTGTCAAAGTATCCTCACTTGCCTATTGATCTTGTTATATGTCCTCCGGAGTTTTTCTATATGGTCAACGCGATCGAATCGGTTCCAACTGTAGGCATGTCAGATGCTAGAATTCAGAGCCACAGTGTAAACATAGTCGAAGTTTCTTGTTCTCCTTGTTTTATGCGTCATTTCTGTTTCGATGTCGTCTCAAATGATCGTTGCGAACTGATATGCTCCAAAGGTATGCATGTGAGATGATAGAAAACAGAGATACAGTGTGCAAACTGATGTTGTCGAAGTATCTCTATTTGCCTATTGTTCTCGTTATAATTCCTCCAAAGTCGTCTCATATGGTCAGTGTGATCGCATCTGCTATAACTGTAGGCATGTCAAATGCTAGAATGCGAAGTTACAGTGTAGACATAGTCGAAGTCAAAGTTTCTTGTTCTGCCTATTGAGTGCGTTATACCCGCTTCGATGTCGTCTTATATAATAGTTGCGAACTCATATGCTACAAAGGTATCCATGTGAGATGATATGATACAGAGATACAGTGTGCGGACTGATGTTGTCGAAGTATCTTTATTTGCCTATTGTTCTCGTTATAAGTCGTCCAAAGTCGTCTCATATGGTCAGTGCGATCGCATCTGCTATAACTGTAGGCATGTTAGATGCTAGAATGCGAAGTTACAGTGTAGACATAGTCGAGGTCAAAGTTTCTTGTTCTGCCTATTGTGTGCGTTATACCCGCTTCGATGTCGTCTTATATAATCGTTGCGAACTGATATGCTCCAGAGGTATCTATGTATGATGATAGAATACAGAGATACAGTGTGCAGACTGATGTTGTCAAAGTATCGTCACTTGCCTATTGATCTTGTTATATGTCCTTCTGAGTCTTTCTATTAGATAGATAGATAGATAGATATTTATTCATCATTGAAGTTTACACATATAGTTACATATAAACTTATCAGACTAGTCAAGTTCCATTCACTCTCCCCATTCACAAAACAAAACACTGTATACATACATTTCCATTCAATCTCTCACACATACATAAATGTAAATAGAATAATTCGATCATCTCGAAGTTAGATACTCCTCAATGGAATAAAATGCATTTTGACATAAATAATTGAATATTGTTGTTTTGAAAGTATTGAAATTTTTTATCTCACCAAAAATATTGTTGAAATGATTAAAACATAATATTCCTTGATATATAGGAGAGTTCTGTCCAACAGTAAGCCTTGAAAATGGTAAACGAAGGTCATTCTTATTTCGAGTATGGTGATGGTGAATTTCATTACTTTTGATGTACATATCCTGCTCTTTTTTTATATTCAATGTCAAAAGGTATACATATAGAGATGGTAAAGTGAGAACTGACAGGGCTTCAAAGTAATCCTTACATGATACATCGTTTCGAATACCCATCATGCATCTTATTATTTTTTTCTGTGCAATAAATACTTTGTTACTATGTGGTGAATTTCCCCAGAAGATCAAACCGTAACTTAGTGCCGACGATACTAGTCCATGGTATGCCATTCTGAGAACATCGAGAGATACAGTGCCCTTCAGCTGTCTGATAATGAAATTGATACTGCTTAATTTTTTTACCAGATTTTCAATATGGTCTCTCCAACTCAACTTCTCATCAATTGTAACGCCAAGAAATTTTATACTTGAGACTTGTTCTATTGATTTATGATTTACTTTCACAAGAGGGCTCGCATTACAACTGATGTTTTTCCGCAGGAAAAGCATGAAATAGGTTTTTGAAATATTCATGATCAATCCATTATCAAGACACCATTTGAAGAATTCTTCTGCACATACATTACTTTGATGTATGGTTTCGACTAAATTATCATGAGATATTATGTGATTTGTATCGTCGGCATAAATAATGGTGTTTCGAGGCGAACTACACGATAAAATCATGTCATTTACAAATATGATGAAAAACAGCGGGCCAAGTATTGAACCTTGTGGTACACCCATGGAAACACCACTTGACTCTGATTTGAATGAATCTATAGTGACAATTTGGGTCCTATTAGATAAATAGGAAGCAACCCAGCTATTGGCTACTCCACGAATTCCAATTCGATTCAATTTTTGAATGAGAAGATCATGATTCACAGTATCGAAAGCTCTACTGAGATCGAAATATAAAGCAATTGGGTGTCCTTTATCGTTCAAGCTAGAATAAATAGCATCACATAATTCTTTCATAGCTGTCTCCGTAGATTTATTAGGCCGAAATCTATGTTGTGAGTTATTTAACAATTTATGGTTTTCCAAGAAGTTGCTAAGACGCTTATTGAAACAATAATCAATTATCTTAGCAAGCTGACTTTGCAGACAAACATTTCTGTAATTGTGGGTATCTTCCTTGGAACCCTTTTTCTTATATATTGGTACTGATTTCGATACTTTTAGTTTTTCTGGATATGTTCCTGTACAGAATGATTCATTAATTATATGACATAACGGAACAGATACTATATCACAGACAGCCTTCAAGGCCTTACCATTTATTTCATCGATTCCTGCAGCTGCCTTTGAACATACTTTATTTATTGTTTCTTCTATCTCAAGTGGTGTTGTTGGAGTGATAAAAAAAGTTATATTAGAAAACGGCTCTAATTTTACAGTTTCAAAATTAGGATCACGACTTTGGATGTTCATAAATTCTTTCTGAAATTCGTTACAAATCGCAGTTTTATCTGTAATAATTTGATTGTGTCCAATAATTTTACTAATGTAATTTCTTGGTCCACTGCTTCTCATCTCATTTATAATTTTCCAACTTTCTTTTGAAATATTATCTGCGTTACAAATTCTGTCATTATTATAGTTAGATTTCGAATGCTTCACCATGTGCTTGTATGTATATTTCAGCTGTTCGTACCTACTCTTTATCACCTCATTTTTGGTAGCCTTGTATATTTTTGTCATGCGATCGTATCGGTTTCAACTGTAGGCATGTCAGATGCTAGAATACGGAGTTACAGTGTTAGCATAGTCGGGGTCGAAGTTTCTTGTTCTGCCTGTTGTGTGCATTATACCTGCTTCGATGTCGTCTTATATAATAGTTGCGAACTCATATGCTCCAGAGGTATCCATGTGATGTGATCTAAGTATCTTCACTTGCCCATTGTTCTCGTTGTATGTCCTTCGGAGTCGTACTATATGGTCAGTGCAATCGTATATGCAATTACTGTGGGCATGTCAGATGCATGAATGCGAAGTTACAGTGGAAACACAGTCGAAGTCGAAGTTTCTTGCTCTTCCTGTTGTAAGCGTTATTTTGATTCAGGAAACACTAGACAATGTCTACCCATGAGATGTATAACCGACTTATTATCAAGATTGATAAATTCGAAGTTCTGGCGAACACGCCGGTTTGCCGACTCTTGATTGTTGGAATCGAAGTTTCTGGTGGATATGAAAAAGTATAGTACTCCACTCACATATAATGAGCTGTCATATATACTTCCTGAATAGGCATTCAAGGAGCTAGAATGCAAAGTTACAAAGTAAACATTGTCGAAGTCAAAGTTTCTTGTCCTGCCTGTTTTGTACGTTATACCCGCTTTGATGTCGTCTTATATAATAGTTGCGAACTCATATGCTCAAAAGGTACTCATGTGAGATGATATAATACAGAGATACATTGTGCGGAATGATGTTGTCGAAGTATCTTTATCTGCCTTTTGTTCTCGTAATAAGTTCTTCAAAGTCGTCTCATATAGTCAGTGCGATCGCATCTGCTATAACTGTAGGCATGTCAGATGCTAGAATGTGAAGTTACAGTGTAGACATAGTCGAAGTCGAAGTTTCTTGTTCTGCCTATTGTGTGCGTTATACCCGCTTCGATGTCGTCTTAAATAATAGTTGCGAACTCATATGCTCCAAAGGTATCCATGTGAGATGATATAATACAGAGATACAGTGTGCGGAATGATGTTGTCGAAGTATCTTCATTTGCCTATTGTTCTCGTTATAAGTCCTTCAAAGTCGTCTCATATTGTCAGTGCGATCGCATCTGCTATAACTGTAGGCATGTCAGATGCTAGAATGCGAAGTTACAGTGTAGACATAGTCGAAGTCGAAGTTTCTTGTTCTGCCTGTTGTGTGCGTTATACCCGCTTCGATGTCGTCTCATATGATCGTTGCGAACTGATATGCTCCAGAGGTATCTATGTGAGATGATAAAATACAGAGATTCAGTGTGCAGACTGATGTTGTCAAAGTATCTTCACTTGCCT
The DNA here is from genome assembly GCA_918026855.4 of Phaedon cochleariae. Classification (NCBI taxonomy): domain Eukaryota; kingdom Metazoa; phylum Arthropoda; class Insecta; order Coleoptera; family Chrysomelidae; genus Phaedon; species Phaedon cochleariae. Next base: position 18,318,661 of record OU896719.1, on the reverse strand, counting down.
ATTGTTCTCGTTATATGTCCTCTGGAGTCGTCCTATATGGACAGTGCGACAGTGTGCAGACTGATGTTGTCAAAGTATCTTCACTTGCCTATTGATCTTGTTATATGTCCTTCAGAGTCTTTTTATATGGTCAATGCGATCGTATCGGTTCCAACTGTAGGCATGTCAGATGCTAGAATTCAGAGCCACAGTGTGAACATAGTCCAAGTTTCTTCTTCTCCCTGTTTTATGCGTTATTTCCGTTTCGATATCGTCTCAAATGATCGTTGCGAACTGATATGCTCCAAAGATAACCATGTGAGATGATAGAATACAGAGATACAGTGTGCGGACTGATGTTGTCGAAGTATCTTTAATTGCCTATTGTTCTCGTTATGAGTCCTTCAAAGTCGTCTCATATGGTCAGTGCGATCGCATCTGCTATAACTGTAGGCATGTCAGATGCTAGAATGCGAAGTTACAGTGTAGACATAGTCGAAGTCAAAGTTTCTTGTTCTGCCTATTGAGTGCGTTATACCCGCTTCGATGTCGTCTTATATAATAGTTGCGAACTCATATGCTACGAAGGTATCCATGTGAGATGATATGATACAGAGATACAGTGTGCGGAATGATGTTGTCGAAGTATCTTCATTTGCCTATTGTTCTCGTTATAAGTCCTTCAAAGTCGTCTCATATGGTCAGTGCGATCGCATCTGCTATAACTGTAGGCATGTCAGATGCTAAAATGCAAAGTTACAGTGTAAATATAGTCGAAGTCGGAGTTTCTTGTTCTGCCTGTTGTGTGCGTTATACCCGTTTTGATGTCGTCCCATATGATCGTTGCGAACTACCATGCTACAAAGGTATTCATGTGAAATGTTAGAATACAGAGATACAGTGTGCAGACGGATGTCGAAGTATCTTCACTTGTCAGTAGTTCTCGTTATATGTCCCACGAAGTCGTCTTATAATATGGTCAGTGCGATCGCATCTGCTATAACTGTAGGCATGTCAGATGCTAGAATGCGAAGTTACAGTGTAGACATGGTCGAAGTCAAAGTTTTTTGTTCTGCCTATTGTGTGCGTTATACCCGCTTCGATGTCGTCTTATATAATAGTTGCGAACTCATATGCTACAAAGGTATCCATGTGAGATGATATGATACAGAGATACAGTGTGCAGACTGATGTTGTCGAAATATCTTTATTTGCCAATTGTTCTCGTTATAAGTCCTTCAAAGTCGTCTCATATGGTCAGTGTGATCGCATCTGCTATAACTGTAGGCATGTCAGATGCTATAATGCAAAGTTACAGTGTGAATATAGTCGAAGTCGAAGTTTCTTGTTCTGCCTGTTGTGTGCGTTATACCCGTTTTGATGTCGTCTCATATGATCGTTGAGAACTACCATGCTACAAAGGTATTCATGTGAAATGTTAGAATACAGAGATACAGTGTGCAGACGAATGTCGAAGTATCTTCACTTGTCAGTAGTTTTCGTTATATGTCCCACGAAGTCGTCTTATAATATGGTCAGTGCGATCGTATCTGCTATAGTTGTAGGCATGTCAGATGCTAGAATACGGAGTTACAGTGTTAGCATAGTCGGGGTCGAGGTTTCTTGTTCTGCCTGTTGTGTGCGTTATACCTGCTTCGATGGCGCCTGATATAAAAGTTGCGAACTCATATGCTCCAGGGGTATCCATGTAAGATGATAAAATACTGAGATACGGTATGCAGACCGATGTGGTCGAAGTATCTTCAGTTGCATATTGTTCTCGTTGTATGTCCTTCTGAGTCGTACTATATGGTCACTGCGATCGTATCTGCAATAACTGTAGGCATGTCGGATGCAAAAATGCGAAGTTACAGTGGAAACATAGTCGGAGTCGAAGTTTCTTGCTGTTTCTGTTGTAAGCGTTATTCTGATTCAGGAAACACCCGACAATGTCTACCTATAAGATGTATAACCGACTCATTATCAAGATTGATAAATTCGAAGTTTTGGCGAACACGCCGGTTTACCGACTCTTGATTGTTGGAATCGAAGTTCCTGGTGGATATGAAAAAGTATAGTACTCCACTCACATATAATGAGCTTTCATAAATACTTCTTGAATAGGCATTCAAGAAGCTAGCATGCAAAGTTACAAAGTAAACATAGTCGAAGTCAGAGTTACTTGTTCTGCCTGTTGTGTACGTTATACCCGCTTCGATGTCGTCTCATATAATCGTTGCGAACTTATATGCTCCAGAGGTATCTATGTGAAATGATAAAATACAGAGATACAGTGTGCAGACTGATGTTGTCAAAGTATCTTCACTTGCCTATTGTTCTCGTTATATGTCCTCTGGAGTCGTCCTATATGGTCAGTGCGATCGTATCTGCTATAACTGTAGGCATGTCAGATGCTACAATGCAAAGTTACAGTGTAAATATAGTCGAAGTCGGAGTTTCTTGTTTTGCCTGTTGTGTGCGATATACCCGTTTTGATGTCGTCTCATATTATGGTTGCGAACTGATATGCTCCAAAGATATCTATGTAAGATGATAAAATACAGAGATACAGTGTGCAGACTGATGTTGTCGAAGTATCTACATTTGCCTGTTGTTCTCGTTATAAGTCCTCCAGAGTCGTCCCATATGGTCAGTGCGATCGCATCTGCTATAACTGTAGGCATGTCAGATGCTAGAATGCGAAGTTACAGTTTGGACTAGTCGGAGTCGAAGTTTCTTGTTCTGCCTGTTGTGTGTGTTATACCCGTTTTGATGTCGTCTCATATGATCGTTGCGAACTAATATGCTCCAGAGGTATCCATGTGAGATGATAAAATACTGAGATTCAGTGTGCAGACTGATGTTGTCAAAGTATCTTCACTTGCCTATTGTTCTCGTTATATGTCCTCTGAAGTCGTCCTATATGGTCAGTGCGATCGTATCTGCTATAACTGTAGGCATGTCAGATGCTAGAATGCGAAGTTACAGTGTAAATATAGTCGAAGTCGAAGTTTCTTATTCTGCCTATTGTGTGCGTTATACCTGCTTCGATACCGTCTCAAATAATAGTTGCGAACTCATATGCTCCAGAGGTTTCCATGTGAGATGATATAATACAGAGATACAGTGTGCGGAATGATGTTGTCGAAGTATTTTTATTTGCCTATTGTTCTCGTTATAAGTCCTTCAAAGTCGTCTTATATGGTCAGTGAGATCGCATCTGCTATAACTGTAGGCATGTCAGATGCTAGAATGCGGAGTTACAGTGTAGACATAGTCGAAGTCGAAGTTTCTTGTTCTGCCTGTTGTGTGCGTTATACCCGCTTCGATGTCGTCTTAAATAATAGTTGCGAACTCATATGCTCCAAAGGTATCTATGTGAGATGATATAATACAGAGATACAGTGGGCGGGATGATGTTGTCGAAGTATCTTCATTTGCCTATTGTTCTCGTTATAAGTCCTTCAAAGTCGTCTCATATGGTCAGTGCGATCGCATCTGCTATAACTGTAGGCATGTCAGATGCTAGAATGCGAAGTTACAGTGTAGACATAGTCGAAGTCAAAGTTTCTTGTTCTGCCTATTGTGTGCGTTATACCCGCTTCGATACCGTCTTAAATAATAGTTGCGAACTCATAAGCTCCAAAGGTATCTATGTGAGATGATATAATACAGAGATACAGTGGGCGGAATGATGTTGTCGAAGTATCTTCATTTGCCTATTGTTCTCGTTATAAGTCCTTCAAAGTCGTCTCATATGGTCAGTGCGGTCGCATCTGCTATAACTGTAGGCATGTCAGATGCTAGAATGCGAAGTTACAGTGTAGACATAGTCGAAGTCGAAGTTTCTTGTTCTGCCTATTGTGTGCGTTATACCCGCTTCGATGTCGTCTCATATAATATTTGCGAACTCATATGCTCCAAAGGTATCCATGTGAGATGATATAATACAGAGATACAGTGTGCGGAATGATGTTGTCGAAGTATTTTTATTTGCCTATTGTTCTCGTTATAAGTCCTTCAAAGTCGTCTTATATGGTCAGTGAGATCGCATCTGCTATAACTGTAGGCATGTCGGATGCTAGAATGCGGAGTTACAGTGTAGACATAGTCGAAGTCGAAGTTTCTTGTTCTGCCTGTTGTGTGCGTTATACCCGCTTCGATGTCGTCTCATATGATCGTTGCGAACTAATATGCTCCAGAGGTATCTATGTCAGATGATAAAATACAGAGATTCAGTGTGCATACTGATGTTGTCAAAGTATCTTCACTTGCCTATTGTTCTTGTTATATGTCCTCTGAAGTCGTCCTATATGGTCAGTGCGATCGTATCTGCTATAACTGTAGGCATGTCAGATGGTAGAATGCAAAGTTACAGTGTAAATATAGTCGGAGTCGAAGTTTCTTTTTCTGCCTGATGTGTGCGTTATACCCGTTTTGATGTCGTCTCATATGATCGTTGCGAACTACCATGCTACGAAGGTATTCATGTGAAATGTTACAATACAGAGATACAGTGTGCAGACGGATGTCGAAGTATCTTCACTTGTCAGTTTTTCTCGTTATATGTCCCACGAAGTCGTCTTATATGGTCAGTGCGATCGTATCTGCTATAGCTGTAGGCATGTCAGATGCTAGAATACGGAGTTACAGTGTTAGCATAGTCGAGGTCGAAGTTTCTTGTTTTGCCTGTTGTGTGCGTTATACCTGTTTCGATGTCGTCTTATATAATAGTTGCGAACTCATATGCTCCAGAGGTATCCATGTGAGGTGAGATGATAGAATACTGAGATACGGTATGCGGACTGATGTGGTCGAAGTATCTTCACTTGCCTATTATTCTCGTTGTATGTCCTTCGGAGTCGTACTATATGGTCAGTGCGATCGTATCTGCAATTACTGTAGGCATGTCAGATGCAAGAATGCGAAGTTACAGTAGAAACATAGTCGAAGTTTCTTGCACTCCCTGTTGTGAGCGTTATTTTAATCCAGGAATCACTTGACAATGTCTACCTATAAGATGTATAACCGACGTATTATCAAGATTGATAATTTCGATGTTTTGGCAAACACGCCGGTTCACCGACTCTTGTTTGTTGGAATCGAAGTTTCTGGTGGATATGAAAAAGTATAGTACTCCACTCACATTTAATGAGCTGTCATATATACTTCTTGAATAGGCATTCAAGAAGCTAAAATGCAGTTACAAAGTGAACATAGTCGAAGTCAAAGTTTCTTGTTCTGCCTGTAGTGTACGTTATACCCGCTTCGATGTCATCTCATATAATCGTTGCGAACTTATATGCTCCTGAGGTAAACACAGTCGAAGTTTCTTGTTCTTCCTGTTTTATGCGTCATTTCTGTTTCGATGTCGTCTCAAATGATCCTTGCGAACTGATATGCTCCGAAGGTATGCATGTGAGATGATAGAAAACAGAGATACAGTGTGCGGACTGATGTGGTCAAAGTATCCCTATTCGCCTATTGTTCTCGTTATAAGTCCTTCAAAGTCGTCTCATATGGTCAGCGCGATCGCATCTGCTATAACTGTAGGCATGTCAGATGCTAGAATGCGAAGTCACAGTGTAGACATAGTCGAAGTCAAAGTTTCTTGTTCTGCCTATTGTGTGCGTTATACCCGCTTCGATGTCGTCTCATATAATATTTGCGAACTCATATGCTCCAAAGGTATCCATGTGAGATGACATAATACAGAGATACAGTGTGCGGAATGATGTTGTCGAAGTATTTTTATTTGCCTATTGTTCTCGTTATAAGTCCTTCAAAGTCGTCTTATATGGTCAGTGAGATCGCATCTGCTATAACTGTAGGCATGTCGGATGCTAGAATGCGGAGTTACAGTGTAGACATAGTCGAAGTCGAAGTTTCTTGTTCTGCCTGTTGTGTGCGTTATACCCGCTTCGATGTCGTCTCATATGATCGTTGCGAACTAATATGCTCCAGAGGTATCTATGTCAGATGATAAAATACAGAGATTCAGTGTGCATACTGATGTTGTCAAAGTATCTTCACTTGCCTATTGTTCTTGTTATATGTCCTCTGAAGTCGTCCTATATGGTCAGTGCGATCGTATCTGCTATAACTGTAGGCATGTCAGATGGTAGAATGCAAAGTTACAGTGTAAATATAGTCGGAGTCGAAGTTTCTTTTTCTGCCTGATGTGTGCGTTATACCCGTTTTGATGTCGTCTCATATGATCGTTGCGAACTACCATGCTACGAAGGTATTCATGTGAAATGTTACAATACAGAGATACAGTGTGCAGACGGATGTCGAAGTATCTTCACTTGTCAGTTTTTCTCGTTATATGTCCCACGAAGTCGTCTTATATGGTCAGTGCGATCGTATCTGCTATAGCTGTAGGCATGTCAGATGCTAGAATACGGAGTTACAGTGTTAGCATAGTCGAGGTCGAAGTTTCTTGTTCTGCCTGTTGTGTGCGTTATACCTGCTTCGATGTCGTCTTATATAATAGTTGCGAACTCATATGCTCCAGAGGTATCCATGTGAGATGATAGAATACTGAGATACGGTATGCGGACTGATGTGGTCGAAGTATCTCCACTTGCCCATTTTTCTCGTTGTATGTCCTTCGGAGTCGTACTATATGGTCAGTGCGATCGTATCTGCAATTACTGTAGGCATGTCAGATGCATGAGTGCGAAGTAACAGTGGAAACATAGTTGAAGTCGAAAATTCTTGCTCTCCCTGTTGTAAGCGTTATTTCGATTCAGGAAACACTAGACAATGTCTACCTATGAGATGTATAACCGACTTATTATCAAGATTGATAAATTCGATGTTCTGGCGAAAACTCCGGTTTACCGACTCTTGATTGTTGGAATCGAAGTTCCTGGTGGATAAGGAAAAGTATAGTACTCCACTCACATATAATGAGCTGTCATATATACTACTTGAATAGGCATTCAAGAAGCTAGAATGCAAAGTTACAAAGTAAACATAGTCGAAGTCGAAGTTTCTTGTTCTGCCTGTTGTGTACGTCTTCCCCTCTTTGATGTCGTCTCATATAATCGTTGCGAATTTCTATGCTCCAGAGGTATCTATGTGAGATGATAAAATACAGAGATACAGTGTGCAGACTGATGTTGTCAAAGTATCTTCACTTGCCTATTGTTCTCCTTATATGTCCTTTGAAGTCGTCCTATATGGTCAGTGCGATCGTATCTGCTATAACTGTAAGGCATGTCAAATGATAGAATGCAAAGTTACAGTGTGAATATATTCGAAGTCGGAGTTTCTTGTTCTGCCTGTTGTGTGCGTTATACCCGTTTCGATGTCGTCTCATATGATCGATGCGAACTGATATGCTCCAGAGGTATCTATGTAAGTTGATAAAATACAGAGATACAGTGTGCAGACTGTTGTTGTCAAAGTATCCTCACTTGCCTATTGATCTTGTTATATGTCCCTCGGAGTCTTTCTATATGGTCAATGCGATCGTATCGGTTTTAACTGTAGGCATGTCAGATGCTAGAATTCAGAGCCACAGTGTAAACATAGTCGAAGTTTCTTGTTCTCCCTGTTTTATGCGTTATTTCCGTTTCGATGTCGTCTCAAATGATCGTTGCGAACTGATATGCTCCAAAGGTATCCATGTGAGATGATAGAATACAGAGATACAGTGTGCGGACTGATGTTGTCGAAGTTTCTTTATTTGCCTATTGTTCTCGTTATAAGTCCTTCAAAGTCGTCTCATATGGTCAGTGCGATCGCATCTGCTATAACTGTAGGCATGCCAGATGCAAGAATGCGAAGTAACAGTGTAGACATAGTCGAAGTCAAAGTTTCTTGTTCTGCCTATTGTGTGCGTTATACCCGCTTGGATGTCGTCTTATATAATAGTTGCGAACTCATTTGCTCCAAAGGTATCCATGTGAGATGATATAATACAGAGATACAGTGTGCGGAATGATGTTGTCGAAGTATCTTTATTTGCCTATTGTTCTCGTTATAAGTCCTTCAAAGTCGTCTCATATGGTCAGTGCGATCGCATCTGCTATAACTGAAGGCATGTCAGATGCTAGAATGCAAAGTTACAGTGTAAATATAGTCGAAGTTGGAGTTTCTTGTTCTGCCCGTTGTGTGCGTTATACCCGTTTTGATGTCGTCTCATATGATCGATGCGAACTGATATGCTCCAGAGGTATCTATGTAAGATGATTAAATACAGAGATACAGTGTGCAGACTGATGTCAAAGTATCCTCACTTGCCTATCGATCTTGTTATATGTCCTTCGGAGTCTTTCTATATGGTAAATGCGATCGTATCGGTTTCAACTGTAGGCATGTCAGATGCTAGAATTCAGAGTCGCAGTGTAAACATAGTCGAAGTTTCTTGTTCTCTCTGTTTTATGAGTTATTTCCGTTCCGATGTCGTCCCAAATGATCGTTGCGAACTGATATGCTCCAAAGGTATCCATGTGAGATGATAGAATACAGAGATACAGTGTGCGGACTGATGTTGTCGAAGTATCTTTATTTGCCTATTGTTCTCGTTATAATTCCTTCAAAGTCGTCTCATATGGTCAGTGCGATCGCATCTGCTCTAACTGTAGGCATGTCAGATGCTAGAATGCGAAGTTACAGTATAGACATAGTCGAAGTCAAAGTATCTTGTTCTGCCTATTGTGTGCGTTATACCCGATCGATGTCGTCTTATATAATTGTTGCGAACTCATATGCTCCAAAGGTATCCATGTGAGATGATATAATACAGAGATACAGTGTGCGGAATGATGTTGTCGAAGTATCTTTATTTGCCTATTGTTCTTGTTATAAGTCCTTCAAAGTCGTCTCATATGGTCAGTGCGATCGCATCTGCTATAACTGTAGGCATGTCAGATGCTAGAATGTGAAGTTACAGTGTAGACATAGTCGAAGTCGGAGTTTCTTGTTCTGCCTGTTGTGTGCGTTATACCTGTTTTGATGTCGTCTCATATGATCGTTGCGAACGACCATGCTACAAAGGTATTCATGTGAAATGTTACAATACAGAGATACAGTGTGCAGATGGATGTCGAGGTATCTTCACTTGTCAGTAGTTGGTCTCGTTATATGTCCCATGGAGTCGTCTCATATGGTCAGTGCGATCGTACCTGCTATAGCTGTGAGCATGTCAAATGCCAGAATACGGAGGAGTTACAGTGTTAGCATAGTCGGGGTCGAAGTTTCTTGTTCTGCCTGTTGTGTGCGTTATACCTGCTTTGTTCTCGTCTTATATAATAGTTGCAAACTCATATGCTCCAGAGGTATCTATGTAAGATGATGAAATACAGAGATACAGTGTGCAGACTGATGTTGTCCAAGTATCCTCTCTTGCCTATTGATCTTGTTATATTATGTCCTTCGGAGTCTCTCTATATGGTCAATGCGATCGTATCGGTTTCAACTGTAGGCATGTCAGATGCTAGAATTCAGAGCCACAGTGTAAACATAGTCGAAGTTTCTTGTTCCCCCTGTTTTATGCGTCATTTCTGTTTCGATGTCGTCTCAAATGATCGTTGCGAACTGATATGCTCCAAAGGTATGCATGTGAGATGATAGAAAACAGAGATACAGTGTGCGTACTGATGTTGTCGAAGAATCCCTATTTGCCTATTGTTCCCGTTATGAGTCCTTCAAAGTCGTCTCATATGGTCAGTGCGATCGCATCTGCTATAACTGTAGGCATGTCAGATGCTAGAATGCGAAGTTACAGTGTAGACATAGTCGAAGTCAAAGTTTCTTGTTCTGCCTATTGTGTGCGTTACACTTGCTTCGATGTCGTCTTATATAATAGTTGCGAACTCATATGCTACAAAGGTATCCATGTGAGATGATATGATACAGAGATACAGTGTGCGGAATGATGTTGTCGAAGTATCTTTATTTGCCAATTGTTCCCGTTATAAGTCCTTCAAAGTCGTCTTATATGGTCAGTGCGATCGCATCTGCTATAACTGAAGGCATGTCAGATGCTAGATTGCAAAGTTACAGTGTGAATATAGTCGAAGTCGGAGTTTCTTGTTTCGCCCGTTGTGTGCGTTATACTCGTTTCGATGTCGTCTCATATGATCGTTGCGAACTACCATGCTACAAAGGTATTAATGTGAAATGTTACAATACAGAGATACAGTGTGCAGGCGGATGTCAAAGTATCTTCACTTGTCAGTAGTTCTCGTTATATGTCCCACGAAGTCGTCTTATATGGTCAGTGCGATCGTATCTGCTATTGCTGTAGGCATGTCAGATGCTAGAATACGGAGTTACAGTGTTAGCATAGTCGAGGTCGAAGTTTCTTGTTCTGCCTGTTGTGTGCGTTATACCTGCTTCGATGTCGTCTTATATAATAGTTGCGAACTCATATGCTCCAGAGGTATTCATGTGAGATGATAGAATACTGAGATACGGTATGCGGACTGATGTGGTCGAAGTATCTCCACTTGCCCATTTTTCTCGTTGTATGTCCTTCGGAGTCGTACTATATGGTCAGTGCGATCGTATCTGCAATTACTGTAGGCATGTCAGATGCATGAATGCGAAGTAACAGTGGAAACATAGTTGAAGTCGAAAATTCTTGCTCTCCCTGTTGTAAGCGTTATTTCGATTCAGGAAACACTAGACAATGTCTACCTATGAGATGTATAACCGACTTATTATCAAGATTGATAAATTCGATGTTCTGGCGAAAACTCCGGTTAACCGACTCTTGATTGTTGGAATCGAAGTTCCTGGTGGATAAGAAAAAGTATAGTACTCCACTCACATATAATGAGCTGTCATATATACTACTTGAATAGGCATTCAAGAAGCTCGAATGCAAAGTTACAAAGCAAACATAGTCGAAGTCAAAGTTTCTTATTTTGCCTGTTGTGTACGTTATGCCCGCTTCGATGTCGTCTCATATGATCGTTGCGAACTTATATGCTCCAGAGGTATCTATGTGAGATGATAAAATACAGAGATACAGTGTGCAGACTGATGTTGTCAAAGTATCTTCACTTGCCTATTGTTCTCGTTATATGTCCTCTGAAGTCGTCCCATATGGTCAGTGCGATCGTATCTGCTATAACTGTAGGTATGTCGGATGCTAGAAGGCAAAGTTACAAAGCAAACATAGTCGAAGTCGAAGTTTCTTGTTCTGCTTGTTGTGTGCGTTATACCCGTTTCGATGTCGTCTCATATGATCGATGCGAACAGATATGCTCCAGAGGTATCTATGTAAGATGATAAAATACAGAGATACAGTGTGCAGACTGATGTTGTCGAAGTATCCTCACTTGCTCATTGATCTTGTTATATGTCCCTCGGAGTCTTTCTATATGGTCAATGTAGGCATGTCAGATGCTAGAATTCAGAGCCACAGTGTAAACATAGTCGAAGTTTCTTGTTCTCCCTGTTTTATGCGTTATTTCCGTTTCGATGTCGTCTCAAATGATCGTTGCGAACTGATATGCTCCAAAGGTATCCATGTGAGATGATAGAATACAGAGATACAGTGTGCGGACTGATGTTGTCGAAGTATCTTCATTTGCCTATTGTTCTTGTTATAAGTCCTTCAATGTCGTCTCATATGGTCAGTGCGATCGCATCTGCTATAACTGTAGTCATGTCAGATGCTAGAATGCGAAGTTACAGTGTAGACATAGTCGAAGTCGAAGTTTCTTGTTCTGCCTGTTGTGTGCGTTATACCCGCTTCGAAGTCGTCTCATATAATCGTTGCGAACTAATATGCTCCAGAGGTATCTATGTGAGATGATTAAATACAGAGATTCCGTGTGCAGACTGATGTTGTCAAAGTATCTTCACTTGCCTATTGTTCTCGTTATATGTCCTCTGAAGTCGTCCAATATGGTCAGTGCGATCGTATCTGCTATAACTGTAGGCATGTCAGATGCTCAAATGCAAAGTTACAGTGTAAATATAGTCGAAGTCGGAGTTTCTTGTTCTTCCTGTTGTGTGCGTTATACCCGTTTTGATGTCGTCTCATATGATCGTTGCGAACTACCATGCTACAAAAGTAATCATGTGAAGTGTTACAATACAGAGATACAGTGTGCAGACGGATGTTGAAGTATCTTCACTTGTCAGTTGTTCTCGTTATATGTCCCACGAAGTCGTATATGGTCAGTGCGATCGTATCTGCTATGGCTGTAGGCATGTCAGATGATAGAATACGGAGTTACAGTGTTAGCATAGTCGGGGTCGAAGTTTCTTGTTCTGCCTGTTGTGTGCGTTATACCTGTTTCGATGTCGTCTTATATAATAGTTGCGAACTCATATGCTCTAGAGGTATCCATGTGAGATGATAGAATACTGAGATACGGTATGCGGACTGATGTGGTCGAAGTATCTCTACTTGCCCATTGTTCTCGTTGTATGTCCTTCGGAGTCGTACTATATGGTCAGTGCGGTCGTATCTGCAATTACTGTAGGCATGTCAGATGCATGAATGCGAAGTTTCAGTGGAAACATAGTCGAAGTCGAAGTTTTTTGCTCTCCCTGTTGTAAGCGTTATTTCGATTCAGGAAACACTAGACAATGTCTACCAATGAGATGTATAACCGACTTATTATCAAGATTGATAAATTCGAAGTTCTGGCGAACACGCCGGTTTACCGACTCTTGATTGTTGGAATCGAAGTTTCTGGTGGATAAGAAGAAGACGTATAGTACTCCACTCACATATAATGAGCTGTCATATATACTTCTTGAAAAGGCATTCAAGGAGCTCGAATGCGAAGTTACAAAGCAAACATAGTCGAAGTCAAAGTTTCTTGTTCTGCCTGTTGTGTACGTTATGCCCGCTTCGATGTCGTCTCATATGATCGTTGCGAACTTATATGCTCCAGAGGTATTTATGTGAGATGATAAAATACAGAGATACAGTGTGCAGACTGATGTTGTCAAAGTATCTTCACTTGCCTATTGTTCTCGTTATATGTCCTCTGAAGTCGTCCTATATGGTCAGTGCGATCGTATCTGCTATAACTGTAGGTATGTCGGATGCTAGAATGCAAAGTTACAGTGTAAATATAGTCGAAGTCGAAGTTTCTTGTTCTGCCTATTGTGTGCGTTATACCCGTTTCGATGTCGTCTCATATGATCGATGCGAACTGATATGCTCCAGAGGTATCTATGTAAGATGATAAAATACAGAGATACAGTGTGCAGACTGTTGTTGTCAAAGTATCCTCACTTGCCTATTGATCTTGTTATATGTCCCTCAGAGTCTTTCTATATGGTCAATGCGATCGTATCGGTTTCAACTGTAGGCATGTCAGATGCTAGAATTCAGAGCCACAGTGTAAACATAGTCGAAGTTTCTTGTTCTCCCTGGTTTATGCGTTATTTCCGTTTCGATGTCGTCCCAAATGATTGTTGCGAACTGATATGCCTCGAAGGTATCCATATGAGATGATAGAATACAGAGATACATTGTGCGGACTGATGTTGTCAAAGTATCTTTATTTGTCTATTGTTCTCGTTATAAGTCCTTCAAAGTCGTCTCATATGGTCAGTGCGATCGCATCTGCTATAACTGTAGGCATGTCAGATGCTGGAATGCGAAGTTACAGTGTAGACATAGTCGAAATCAAAGTATCTTGTTCTGCATATTGTGTGCGTTATACCCGCTTCGATGTCGTCTCAAATAATAGTTGCGAACTCATATGCTTCAAAGGTATCCATGTGGGATGATATAATACAGAGATACAGTGTGCGGAATGATGTTGTCGAAGTATCTTCATCTGCCTTTTGTTCTCGTTATTAGTTCGTCAAAGTCGTCTCATATAGTCAGTGCGATCGCATCTGCTATAACTGTAGGCATGTCAGATGCTAGAATGTGAAGTTACAGTGTAGACATAGTCGAAGTCGGAGTTTCTTGTTCTGCCTCTTGTGTGCGTTATACCTGTTATGATGTCGTCTCATATGATCGTTGCGAACTACCATGCTACAAAGGTATTCATGTGAAATGTTACAATACAGAGAAAAAGTGTGCAGATGGATGTCGAAGTATCTTCACTTGTCAGTAGTTGTTCTCGTTATATGTCCCACGGAGTCGTCATATATGGTCAGTGCGATCGTACCTGCTATAGCTGTGAGCATGTCAAATGCTAGAATACGGAGGAGTTACAGTGTTAGCATAGTCGGGGTCGAAGTTTCTTGTTCTGCCTGTTGTGTGCGTTATACCTGCTTCGTTCTCGTCTTACATAATAGTTGCGAACTCATATGCTCCAGAGGTATCTATGTAAGATGATGAAATACAGAGATACAGTGTGCAGACTGATGTTGTCCAAGTATCCTCACTTGCCTATTGATCTTGTTATATTATGTCCTTCGGAGTCTCTCTATATGGTCAATGCGATCGTATCGGTTTCAACTGTAGGCATGTCAGATGCTAGAATTCAGAGCCACAGTGTAAACATAGTCGAAGTTTCTTGTTCCCCCTGTTTTATGCGTCATTTCTGTTTCGATGTCGTCTCAAATGATCGTTGCGAACTGATATGCTCCAAAGGTATGCATGTGAGATGATAGAAAACAGAGATACAGTGTGCGTACTGATGTTGTCGAAGAATCCCCATTTGCCTATTGTTCCCGTTATGAGTCCTTCAAAGTCGTCTCATATGGTCAGTGCGATCGCATCTGCTATAACTGTAGGCATGTCAGATGCTAGAATGCGAAGTTAGAGTGTAGACATGGTCGAAGTCAAAGTTTCTTGTTCTGCCTATTGTGTGCGTTATACCCGCTTCGATGTCGTCTTATATAATAGTTGCGAACTCATATGCTACAAAGGTATCCATGTGAGATAATATGATACAGATATACAGTGTGCGGAATGATGTTGTCGAAGTATCTTTATTTGCCAATTGTTCCCGTTATAAGTCCTTCAAAGTCGTCTTATATGGTCAGTGCGATCGCATCTGCTATAACTGAAGGCATGTCAGATGCTAGATTGCAAAGTTACAGTGTGAATATAGTCGAAGTCGAAGTTTCTTGTTTTGCCCGTTGTGTGCGTTATACTCGTTTTGATGTCGTCTCATATGATCGTTGCGAACTACCATGCTACAAAGGTATTCATGTGGAATGTTACAATACAGAGATACAGTGTGCAGGTGGATGTCAAAGTATCTTCACTTGTCAGTAGTTCTCGTTATATGTCCCACGAAGTCGTCTTATATGGTCAGTGCGATCGTATCTGCTATAGCTGTAGGCATGTCAGATGCTAGAATACGGAGTTACAGTGTTAGCATAGTCGAGGTCGAAGTTTCTTGTTCTGCCTGTTGTGTGCGTTATACCTGCTTCGATGTCGTCTTATATAATAGTTGCGAACTCATATGCTCCAGAGGTATCCATGTGAGATGATAGAATACTGAGATACGGTATGCGGACTGATGTGGTCGAAGTATCTCCACTTGCCCATTTTTCTCGTTGTATGTCCTTCGGAGTCGTACTATATGGTCATTGCGATCGTATCTGCAATTACTGTAGGCATGTCAGATGCATGAATGCGAAGTAACAGTGGAAACATAGTTGAAGTCGAAGTTTCTTGCTCTCCCTGTTGTAAGCGTTATTTCGATTCAGGAAACACTAGACAATGTCTACCTATGAGATGTATAACCGACTTATTATCAAGATTGATAAATTTGAAGTTCTGGCGAAAACGCCGGTTTACCGACTCTTGATTGTTGGAATCGAAGTTCCTGGTGGATTAGAAAAAATATAGTACTCCACTCACAAATAATAAGCTGTCATATATACTCCTTGAATAGGCATTCAAGAAGCTCGAATGCAAAGTTACAAAGCAAACATAGTCGAAGTCAAAGTTTCTTATTTTGCCTGTTGTGTACGTTATGCCCGCTTCGATGTCGTCTCATATGATCGTTGCGAACTTATATGCTCCAGAGGTATCTATGTGAGATGATAAAATACAGAGATACAGTGTGCAGACTGATGTTGTCAAAGTATCTTCACTTGCCTATTGTTCTCGTTATATGTCCTCTGAAGTCGTCCCATATGGTCAGTGCGATAGTATCTGCTATAACTGTAGGTATGTCGGATGCTAGAATGCAAAGTTACAGTGTAAATATAGTCGAAGTCGAAGTTTCTTGTTCTGCCTGTTGTGTGCGTTATACCCGTTTCGATGTCGTCTCATATGATCGATGCGAACAGATATGCTCCAGAGGTATCTATGTAAGATGATAAAATACAGAGATACAGTGTGCAGACTGATGTTGTCAAAGTATCCTCACTTGCTCATTGATCTCGTTATATGTCTCTCGGAGTCTTTCTATATGGTCAATGCGATCGTATCGGTTTCAACTGTAGGTAAACAATAATTGATCTTCGCATTGTCGAGTTTAGACGAAAATGTAGTTTACCTAACAAATTCCGAAAGTCATACTTTTCCGCACCTGTTTATTCAGATATAAAGAAATACATAGAGAATTCGAATTCGGTATGTGATGGAATTATCAATTCTTTCTCAGTATATTCAACAGAAAACAACTACTTTCCTGGCTGCGATTTTACTAAATATAATGTACGCTAGCACAAACTACGCCGACCGTAATATCTCATCTTCGAAGTACTTAGGCAAAACTCAGAAACTATTCATCCTTAACGAACTTACCTATCCCTGATTGCAATAATCATGGAAGGAAAACCGAATGGAGTGTAGAAACACATTGATTAATAATATATTTCAAAAGTTGAGTTCTTCAACAATATTGAATAAAATGAGACTGTTTATCCAAAACGCACTAACCTATTTGACTTCAAATATTTTATGAAAAAGGAAAACCAGAATGAAGTAAAAAAACAAAAAAGTTGCATAAAAAAGTTCAAGTTCACAGCGATTCGAACCATGGACCTTCAGACTGAAAGTCGACAGCGCGAACCAGTAGACCATTTGGGTGTATGAATTTACTGCGTACAAGAGATTAACAACGAGAGAGCTTCAGTCGAATTCGTGTCAAAATCATGAAAAGTGTATTCATGCGTTCGAGCACAGTATATTTAGTGCGATGTGCTGACTCCGAGTATATCGGTAATGTTTGAAGATATGACGTATTATGGTGGGCGTGGTTTGTGCTAGCGTGCAGTATATTAAGTAGAATCGCTTTCTGGCTATATGTCACGACGAACATTTAATTATATCTTTTGAACACACACGATAATAATTTGAAGATGAACTCTTCTGAAGTTGAGAATTCGCATTTTCCTTCAAATAAAAATATATATGCACATAATATCATTCTGAATATACAACAGAAAACAACTACTCCTCTGATTATTTGCCACGTCGAATATTGATTCATTTATATCTGTTCAACATCCAGAAGGGAACATGAAAATTAAAATCATCTGAAATTGAGAATTGGCATTCTCTTTCAATGTTTTTTCTTTCATATTTTAGTTCCTCTGTTGATATTTTCTTCTGACATAAAGACTAAAGGTTTGGTTTCTTGAACAATTTTCTATCATCAATAATAACAAAGTCATCGATGGCTGCTGACACTCAACTTGGATTACCTTGAAGAGTATCCCTTGACACGTGGGATTCACAAGAACGTTTATTTTATGGCTTCCATAGTGAGTTTCACAAGAACGTTCATTCAATGGCTTCCATATGTATGTATGTATGTATGTATAAGCATTTTTTCATCAACCCCTATCTACAGCACCGCACTAATTATCGTTAATAAAGAATTCTCGAAACTAAATTCCGTAGCTAAACTTCGATTTCAATCTAGTTTCGTATCACCTTCTTCCTTTTTCTAGAAATATGGGTACAAAATGCAAAATGAATGAATTTGGGTATGACAGATTTATATAAAGAACATCCAATATCTTGTATCTATAATCAAACTTTGAAAACTCCAAAGTTTGTTGTAAAAAAAAATTGTAAAATTGTTCTATCCGTCATCCGGTTGCCCCCTTACGAGCAACCCTCAGAAGTCTTCGAAAGTCTTGTGCGAGCAAGGAATGACGGGGGCCTTACCTTTTAACGTGTGATCCCAAACACTTGTAACATCCCAAACACCAATTTCTCGAACCCTTTTCCCAACTTACTTCAAGGAATTGTATTTTATAAGAAAATACTTCAAATCAACATTTTCTTCTCCATATAGCAAAAAATTTTAGTGACGTTCATATATTTCATATTGAAATGTGGTCATTCATCACTTCATATCATATGAACGATCTTATTCTCGAGTGTACAAGAGCAATAGGAACATAAAAGCAGGTCGTACTGAAAGTATACGTAGAATCCCCACATGACGTGAGAGCAGGCAACACTGTGACCGGCGTTCGCTCTGCGCGTGGCTGGTAGGCCTCTCTGCAGTCTGTCATTTTACGGTTCTGCTGCATCACATTCTGATGAATTCCGATTCTGCCAATGTACGGTTTTGATTTTTTACGGTTCTGCTGACGTACAGTTCCTTTATTTCACGATTCTGTCGATGTACGGTTCTAAATTTTTACGATTTTGTTATTTTACGGATCTAACATTCTACTATTCTGCTGAATCACGGTTCTGATAGTTTACGATTCTATCACAATACAGTATATGACATTACAGTCTGATGAAGTACATTCTGTCATTGTACGTTCTGATATAATATGATTCTGATGGAATACGGTATGTTGTATTACGAGTCTGTCGATGTACGGTTTTAGAATTTTACGATTCTTTCAATTCACAGTTCTGATATTTTTAGATTCTGTGAATATGCTGTTCTGATTTTTTGCTATTCTGTCAATGTACGGTTCTGACATTTTACTATTCTGTCGATAAACGGTCTGTTGTATTTCGATTCTGACAAAGTACGGTCTGCTAATGTGCGGTCTGTCATTCTGCGATTCTGACGAATTACGGTCTGTGTTGTTATGATTCTGACGAAATATCATGCCGCTGTGATGTTGGTTTGTTAGTTTTCGAATCTGTATATTTGCGGATCTGCGATATTGCTATTATAGAAAAATACACATCTGCGCATTTGCAATCTGTTATTGTCTGGTATGCTCATGTACAGTAGTATACAAAATACGGTTTGAGGGATTGCGGTTCTGTGCATCTACAGTAGAGATGAATACGATTCCTATAGAATATTGTACTGTTAAGTTACTGGTTTGAAAATGTATGTTCTGATGGATTACGGATCAGCGATTTTACATTCTGGTGATTTGTGTGTTCCCGATGCAGGGACGATTGCAGTGACCGTATGAGACGACTATGAAGGGATTTCAACTGGTACAATAGGCAAATGAAGAAACATCGACTTCATCGTTGTGCACACTATATCTCTCTATCCTATCATTTTACATGGACAGTATTGAAGCAGAAAAAATCGCAATGACTATAAAAGACGACTTCCAAGCAGGAATAACGCACACAGCTCGCAGAACAAGAAACTTCGACTATGTTATCACTGTTACTCTGCAGTATAACATCTGACATGCGTACAGATGAAGCAGATACGACTGCAGTGACTATATATGATGACTTTGGAGGGTATATAGCGAGTACAGCAGGCAAATGGTGATATATCGACTTCATCGTTGTGCACACAATATCTCTCTATCTTATCATCCCACATGAACACTATTGAAGCAGACAAGTACACATTGACCATATAAGACTACTCCCAAGCGGGTATAACGCACACAGCTTGCGGAACAAAAAACTTCGACTTCGACTATGTTCACACTGTACCTCTGCAGTTTATCATCTGACATGCATACAGTTGAATCAGATACGACTTCAGTGACCATATAAGACTTATGGAGGGTATATAGCGAGTACAGAAGGCAAATGGGGATATATCGACTTCATCGTTGTGCACACTATATCTTTCTATCCTATCATCTCACATGAACAATATTGAAGCAGACAAGTTCACATTGACAATATTAGACAACTCCCAAGCTGGTATTACGCACACAGCTTGCAGGTCTAGAAACTTCGACTTCTACTATGTTCACACTGTAACTCTGCAGTCTAGCATCTGACATGCATACAGTTGAATCAGATACGATGGCAGTGACCGTATAAGACGACTCTGAAGAATATATAACGAGTTCAATAGGCAGATGAAGTAACGTCGAGTTCATCGGTGTGGACACTCTATCTATCTATCCTATCATCTCACATGCATACTATAGAAGCGAACGAGTTCGCAATGCCCATATGAGACGATCTCTAAGCGGGTATAACCCACACAACTTGCAGAACAAGAAACTCCGACTACGACTATGTTTACACAGGGAATCTGTAGTCTAGCATCTGACATGCATACAGTTGAAGCAGATATGATCGCAGTGACCATATGAGACGACTTTGGAAGGTAAATAGAAAGTACAATAGGTAGATGAAGATACATCGACTTCATTGAAGTGCACACTCTTTCTCTCTATTTCATCATCTCACATGGATACTATTGGAGCAGACTAGTTCGCAATGCCCATATGAGACGACTTCTGAGCGGGTATAACGCACACTTTTTGTAGAACAGGAAACTTCGACTTCGACTATGTTTTTCACTGTAACTCTGCAGTCTAGCATCTGACATGCATACAGTTGATGCAGGACCGATTGCAGTGACCGTATAAGACGACTTTGGAGGGTATATAGCGAGTACAACAGACAAATAAGGATATATCGTCTACATCGTTGTGCACACTATATCTCTCTTTTCTATCATCTCACATGGACACTATTGAAGCAATCGAGTTCGCATCGACCAAATAAGACGACTTCCAAGCGGGTATAACGCTCACAGCTTGCAGAACAAGAAACTCCGACTTTGACTATGTTTACACTGTAACTCTGCCGTCCAGCATCTGAAATGCATACAGTTGAAGCAGATACGATGGCAGTGACCGTATAAGATGACTTTGAAAAGTATATAACGAGTACAGTTGGCAAATGAAGATACATCGACTTCATCGTTGTGCACACTATATCTCTCTATTCAATCGTCTCACATGGACACTATTGAAGCAGACAGGTTCGCAATGACCATACAAGACGATTTCCAGGAAGGTTTAACGCACACAACTTGCAGAAGAAGAAACTTCGACTACGACAATGATTACACAGGAACTCTGCAGTCTAGCATCTGACATGCATACAGTTGAAGCAGATATGATCGCAGTGACCATATGAGACGACTTTGGATGGTGAATAGAAAGTACAATAGGCAGATAAAGATACATCGACTTCATCGAAGTGCACACTCTTTCTCTCTATTCTATCATCTCACACGGATACTATTGATGAGCGGGTATAACGCACACTTGTTGCAGAACAAGAAACCTCGACTTCGACTATGTTTTTCACTGTAACTCTGCAGTCTAGCATCTGACATGCAAACAGTTGATGCAGAAACGATTGCAGTGACCGTATGAGACGACTCCGAAGGGATTATAACGGGTACAATAGGCAAATGAAGATACATCGACTTCAGCGTTGTGCGCACACTATACCTCTCTATCCTATCATCTCACATGGACACTATTGAAGCAGACAAGATCGCAATGACCATATTGGACAACTCCCAAGCAGAAATAACGCACACAGCTTGCAGAACAAGAAACCTCGACTTCGACTATGTTTACACTGTAACTCTGCAGAATAACATCTGACATGCATACAGTTGAAGCAACGAAATGGCCGATGGTCTGGCCAGAAAGGGGGCGAAAGGTTCAGTGATTGGCCCAGAGCCAATCTTAGGGGTCACTCGATCCTGGAGCAACTAGAAGATGAAGGAAATCCTGACGGAAAAGGTTCAGGACAGCTGGAGGAAGGCTCCTCGAATGAGGCAGTCCAAACTCCATATAGGAAACCCGTCACGAAGACAGACCAATGCCCTCTTGGCTTTGAACAGGAAGGAGCTGAAACTGGTGGTGGGCCTGCTGACAGGGCACTGCCACCTGAACAAACATCTCAGCATGATCGGGATTGTGGAGGATCCAGAATGCAGATGGTGCCTAGAGGATGAAGAGACTTCTACTCACATCCTCACTGAATGCCCGGCAATAGTGGCAGCAAGGGATATCCATTTTGGGAGCAGTATCCTGGACCCAGAGGATGTTAAAAAGATTTGGCCTAGGAAGTTGGTCTCTTTTGCTCGCGAGATCGGCCTTCTCCATGGCTGACTTGCGATCCCAGGAATGTGGGTGCACAATGGGCCCGAAAAGGGAGGCCTAAGTGCGTCAGGTCCCGGACCGCCCACACACATACATACATACATACATACAGTTGAAGCAGATACGACTGCAGTGACCATATAAGACGACTTTGTAGGGTATATAGCGAGTACAACAGGCAAATGGGGATATATCGTCTCCATCGTTGTGCACACTATATCTCTCTATCTTTTCAAAGCAGACAAGTTTACATTGACCATATGAGACGACTTCCAAGCGGTCATAACGCTCACAGCTTGCAGAACAAGAAACTCGGATTTTGACTTTGTTCACACTGTAACTCTGCAGTCAAGCATCTGACATGCATACAGTTGAAGCAGATACGATGGCAGTGACCGTATAAGACGACTTCGGAGAGTATATAACGAGTTCAATAGGCACATGGAGATACATCGACTTCATCGTCGTACACACTATATATTTCTATCCTATCACCGCACAAGAACACTATTGAATCAGACAAGTTCGCATTGACCATATAAGACGACCTCCAAATGGGTATAACGCTCACGATTTGCAGAACAAGGAACTTCGACTTCGACTATGTTAACACTGTAACTCTGCAGTCTAGCATCTGACATGCATACAGTTGAAGCAGATATGATTGCAGTGACCGTATAAGATGTCTCTGAAAGGTGAATGACGAGTACAGTTGGCAAATGAAGATACATCGACTTCATCATTGTGTACACTATATCTCTCTATCCCATCATGTCACATGGACACTTTTGAAGCAGACAAAATCGCAATGACCATTCAAGACGATTTCCAGGCAGGTATAATGCACACAACTTGCAGAACAATCAACTTTGACGTCGACTATGTTTACACTGGAACTCTGCCGTCAAGCATCTGACATGCATACAGTTGAAGCAGATACGATGACCGTGACCGTATGAGACGACTCTGGGAGTTTTATAATGAGTTCAATAGGCAAATGAATTTACATCGACTTCATCGGTGTGCACACCCTATCTATCTATCCTATCATCCCACATGGATACTATTGAAGCACACGAGTTCGCAATGCCCATATGAGACGACTTCCAAACGAGTAAAACACACAATTTGCAGAACAAGAAACTTCGACTTCGACTATGATTTTCACTGTAACTCTGCAGTCTAGCATCTGACATGCAGACAGTTGATGCAGGAACGATTGCAGTGACCGTATAAGATGACTATGAAGGAATTTTAACTGGTACAAAAGGCAAACGAAGATACATCGACTTCATCGTTGTGCACACTATATCTCTCTATCCTATCATCTTACATGGACAGTATTGAAGCAGACAAGTTCGCGATGACTATAAAAGACGACTCCCAAACAGGAATAACGCACAGCTCGCAGAACAAGAAATTTCGACTATGTTCCCACTGTTACTCTGCAGTATAACATCTGACATGCCTACAGATGAAGCAGATACGACTGCAGTGACTATATAAGACGACTTTGGAGGGTATATAGCGAGTACAACAGGCAAATGGGAATATATCGACTTCATCGTTGTGCACACAATATCTCTCTATTTTATCATTCCACATGGATACTATTGAAGTAGACAAGTTCACATTGACCATATAAGACTACTCCCAAGCGGGTATAACGCACACAGCTTGCAGAACAAGGAACTTCGACTTCGACTATGTTAACACTGTACCTCTGCAGTTTGACATCTGACATGCATACAGTTGAATCAGATACGACTTCAGTGACCATATAAGACGACTTTGAAGGGTATATATCGAGTACAACAGGCAAATGGGGATATTTCGACTCCATCGTTGTGCACACTATATCTTTCTATCCTATCATCTCACATGGATAATATTGAAGCAGACAAGTTCACATTGACCATATTAGACGACTCCCAAGCTGGTATAACGCACATAGCTTGCAGGTCAAGAAACCTCGACTTCGACTATGTTTACACTCTAACTCTGCAGTCTAGCATCTGACATGCATACAGTTGAATCAGAAACGATGGCAGTTACCGTTTAAGACGACTCTGAAGGATACATAACGAGTTCAATGGGCAAATGAAGTAACATCCACTTCATCGGTGTGCACACTCTATCTCTCTATCCTATCATCTCACATGCATACTATAGAAGCAAACGAGTTCGCAATGCCTATATGAGACGACTTCTAAGCTGGTAAAATGCACACAACTTGCAGAACAAGAAACTTCGACTACGACTATGTTTACACAAGAACTCTGCAGTCTAGCATCTGACATGTATACAGTTGAAGCAGATATGATCGCAGTAACCATATGAGACGACTTTGGAGGGTGAATAGAAAGAACAATATGCAGATGAAGATACATCTACTTCATCGAAGTGCACACTCTTCCTCTCTATTCTATCATCTCACGTGGAAACTATTGATGCAGACGAGTTCGCAATGCCCATATGAGACGACTCCTGAGCGGGTATAACGCAAACTTTTTGCAGAACAAGAAACTTCGACTTCGACTATATTTTTCACTGTAACTCTGCAGTCTAGCATCTGACATGCATACAGTTGATGCAGGAACGATTGCAGTGACCGTATAAGACGACTCCGAAGGGATTATAATGAGTACAATAGGCAAATGAAGATACATCGACTTCATCGTTGTGCACACTATACCTCTCTATTCTATCATCTTACATGGACACAATCGAAGCAGACAAGTTCGCAATGACCATATAAGACGACTCCCAAAAAGAAATAACGCACACAGCTTGCAGAATAAGAAACTTCGACTTCGACACACTGTAACTCTGCAGTGTAACATCTGACATGCATACAGTTGAAGCAGATACGACAGCAGTGACTATATAAGACGACTTTGGAGGGTATATAGCGAGTACAACAGGCAAATAGGGATATATCGTCTCCATTGTTGTGCACACTATATCTCTCTATCCTATCATCTCACATGGATACTATTGAAGCAGACGAGTTCGCAATGCCCATATTAGACGACATCTGAGCGGGTATAACGCACACTTTTTGCAGAACAAGAAACTTCGACTTCGACTGTGATTTTCACTGTTACTCTGCAGTCTAGCATCTGACATGCATACAGTTGATGCAGGGAGGATTGCAGTGACCGTATAAGACGACATTGAAGGTTATATAACGAGTAAAATAGGCAAATGAAGATACATCGACTTCATCGATGTGCACACTATATCTCTCTATCCTATCACCTCACATGAACACTATTGAAACAGACAAGTTCGCATTGACCATATAACATGACTTCCAAGCGGGTATAACGCACACGATTTGAAGAACTAGAAAATTCGACTACGACTATGTTTACACAGGAACGCTGATTTCTAGCGTCTGACATGTATACAGTTGAAGCAGATATGATCGCAGTGACCATATAAGACGACTTCGGGGAGTTTATAGAAATGACAATAGGCAGATGATGATACATCGACTTCTTCGGAGTGCACACTCTATCTCTCTTTCCTATTATCTCACATGGATCATATTGAAGCAGAAGAGTTCCCGATGCACATATGAGACGACTCCAAAGCGGGTATGATGGAGACAACTTGCAGAACAAGAAACTTCGACTACGACTATGTTCACACAGGAACTCTGCAGTAGCATCTGACATGCATACAATTGAAGCAGATATGATCGCAGTGATTATATGAGACGACTTTGGAGGGTGAATCGGAAGTTCAATAGGCAGATGAAGATACATCGACTTCATCGAAGTGCACACTCTTTCTCTCTATTCTATCATCTCATATGGATACTATTGAACAGACGAGTTCGCAATGCCCATATGAGACGACTTCTAAGCGAAAATAACGCACACTTTATGCAGAACAAGAAACTTCGACTTCGACTATGTTTACACTGTAACTCTGCAGTCTAGCATCTGACATGCATACACTTGAAGTATATACGATTGCAGTGACCGTATAAGACGACATTGAAGGGTATATAACGAGTACAATAGGCAAATGGAGAAACATCGACTTCATCGTTGTGCACACTATATCTCTCTGTCCTATCATCTCACATGGATACTATTGAAGCAAAAGAGTTCGCAATGCCCATATGAGCGGGTATACCACACACAATTTGCAGAACAAGAAACTTCGAATTCGACTATGATTTTCACTGTAACTCTGCTGTCTAGCATCTGACATGCAGACAGTTGATGCAGGAACGATTGCAGTGACCGTATAAGATGACTATGAAGGAATTTCAACTGGTACAATATGCAAATGAAGATACATCGACTTCATCGTTGTGCACACTATATCTCTCTATCCTCTATCATCTTACATGGACAGTATTGAAGCAGACAAGTTCGCGATGACTATGAAAGACGACTTCCAAACAGGAATAACGCACAGAAACTTTGCAGTCTAGCATCTGACATGCATACAGTTGAGGCAGATATGATCGCAGTGATTATATGAGCCGACATTGAAGGGTATACAATGAGTACAATAGGAAAATGAAGAAACATCGACTTCATCGTTGTGCACACTATATCTCTACATCCTATCATCTTACTTTGACACTATTAATTAGTCAAGTTCACATTGACCATATAAGACTACTCCCAAGCGGGTATAACGCACACAGCTTGCAGAACAAGGAACTTCGACTTCGACTATGTTCACACTGTACCTCTGCAGTTCATTATATGACATGCATACAGTTGAATCAGATACGATGGCAGTGACCGTATAAGACGACTCTGAAGAATATATAACGAGTTCAATAGGCAAATGAAGTAACGTCGACTTCATCGGTGTGGACACTCTATCTATCTATCCTATCATCTCACATGCATACTTCAGAAGCGAACGAGTTCGCAATGCCCATATGAGACGATCTCTAAGCGGGTATAACGCACACAACTTGCAGAACAAGAAACTCCGACTACGACTATGTTTACACAGGAACTCTGTAGTCTAGCATCTGACATGCATACAGTTGAAGCAGATATGATCGCAGTGACCATATGAGACGACTTTGGAGGGTGAATAGAAAGTACAATAGGCAGATGAAGATACATCGACTTCATCGAAGTGCACACTCTTTCTTTCTATTTCATCATCTCACATGGATACTATTGGAGCAGACTAGTTCGCAATGCCCATATGACACGACTTCTGAGCGGATATAACGCACACTTTTTGTAGAACAGGAAACTTCGACTTCGACTATGTTTTTCACTGTAACTCTGCAGTCTAGCATCTGACATGCATGCAGTTGATGCAGGAACGATTGCAGTGACCGTATAAGACGACTTTGGAGGGTATATAGCGAGTAAAACAGGCAAATGGGGATATATCGTCTTCATCGTTGTGCACACTATATCTCTCTTCTTCTCCATCTTAGATTGACACTATCGAAGCAGACAAGTTTGCATTGACCATATAAGACGACTTCCAGGCGGTCAAGAAACTCCGACTCTGACTTTGTCTCCACTGTAACTCTGCAGTCCAGCATCTGACATGCATACAGTTGAAGCAGATACGATGGCAGTGACCGTATAAGACGACTCTGAAGAGTATATAACGAGTACAATAGGCACATGGAAATACATCGACTTCATCGCCGTACACACTATATATTTTTATCCTATCACATCACAAGAACACTATTGAAACAGACAATTTCGCATCGACCATATAAGACGACTTCCAAGTGGGTATAACGCACACGATTTGAAGAACAAGGAAATTTGACTTCGACTATGTTTACACTGTAACTCTGCAGTCTAGCATCTGACATTTATACAGTTGATGGAGGAACGATTGCAGATACCGTATGAGACGACTTTGAAGGGATCATAACGGGTACAATAGGCAAATGAAGATACATCGACTTCTTCGTTGTGCACACTATATCTCTCTATCCAATCATCTTACCTTGACACTATTGAGTAGACAAGTTTGCATTGACCATATAAGACGCCTTCCGAGCGGGTATAACTCACACTGCTTGCAGAACAAGAAACTACGACTACGACTATGTTTACACTGGAACGCTGCAGTCTAGCGTCTGACATGCATACAGTTGAAGCAGATATAATCGCAGTGACCATATATGACGACTTTGGAGGGTTTATAGGAAGTACAATAGGCAGATGATGATACATCGACTTCATCGGAGTGCACACTCTATCTCTCTATCCTATCATCTCACATGGATTATATTGAAGCAGACGAGTTGGCAATGCCCATATGAGACGACTTCTGAGCAGGTTTAACGCACACTTTTTGCAGAACAAGAAACTTTGACTTCGACTATGATTTTCACTGTTACTCTGCAGTCTATTAACTGACATGCATACAGTTGATGGAGGAACGATTGGAGATACCGTATGAGACGACTTCGAAGGGATCATAACGGGTACAATAGGCAAATGAAGATACATCGACTTCATCGTTGTGAACACTATATCTCTCTATCCTATCAGATTCAGATTCAGATTCAGATTCTTTATTGACCATTTGTAGCCAAGCAGTGCTTGGATATGGTAAGTCATTTTACACTTAGTAGCACATCATCAACGCTATACAAAACAGTGACAGTAAAAATTTAAAAATTTATAAAATACAAGGGGCATACATACATACAAGTAAACAATAAATTAGGTATTATAGCAATAGTTCACAAATTCTTCAAGGCTGTAGAAAGCATTCATTGTCAGTATTTTTTTAATTTTCTTCTTGAAGAGAGGGAATGATAATTCTTTTACATCATTTGGTATGTAATTGTATAATGTGAGTCCACTGTGTTGTGGTGATTTTGTAAAATATGCATAGTTAAATATTTCGATGCGAAGGTTATCTTTGTTTCTTGTTTCATACCTATGTCTATCACCATTTTTAGCATAGGAATCTCTATTTTCATGTATATATAGTAAAATATTTAAGATGTATATGCAAGGAAATGTTAATATACGCTTTTGTTTAAATACTTCTCGGCACGAGTCGAAAGGTTTCATATTATATATTGTTCTTATTATGCGTTTTTGGAGAACGAAGACTCTAGACCATTCAGTTGCAAGGCCCCAGCTGATTATGTTGAATGATAAGGTCGAGTAGACTACGGAGTAATATACTTTCAGGAGAGACGATTCATGAAGAAATTTTTTAAGTGTAAGGAAGGCAAAGCAGTTTTTTTCAAGTTTGTTGCATGTATTATCTATTTGTTCGATCCACGTTATGTTATTATCGAGATGTATACCTAAGAATTTTGTAGAGCTTGATATTTCATGTTGATTGTTATTTATGTTTAGATTGACTAGGTTAGGTTTATTACTGCGTGCGCTGCTGAATTGAATGAACATTGTTTTTTGAAGGTTCACCACAAGATGGTTCCTTGTACACCATTCATAAAATTGGTTCACTACTGAGGTGACTTCCATATTTAGAGTACTCAACGAGGAGCCCGTCACCATTATTGTTGTGTCATCTGCATACATAAATACCTTCCCCCCTTCAATGAAGTTTGGTAGGTCATTTATGTACAACAGGAATAATAGTGGCTCTAAGATACTCCCTTGAGGGGTTCCAATACATACATTATATTGGCTGGAGAGATCATTCCCAATTTTCACGTATAATTGCCTTTCTGTTACATAGGAAATTATCCAATCCTTTATAAAGCCCCGCAATCCTAATCGTTCTAGTTTTCTTTCAAGTATGTTCGGGTTCAGCGTATCGAAAGCCCGCGTTAGATCAAAAAATATACCAAGAACATATTCACCATTATCAAGACTACTATATATATACTGAGTGACCTCAGTTGTTGCAGTTTGGGTTGATAACCCTTTTCGCAACCCGTGTTGACAACCCGAGAGAATGTTATATTTCTCTAGAAAATTTGTTAAGCGTATATAGATTCCTCTTTCTATTACTTTGGCTATTGGACTCAATGTCGTGATTGCTCTATAGTTTTCAATTTGTTGTGGGTCACCCTTCTTATATACTGGGGTGGTTTTCGAAATTTTTAAGATATTTTTAAGATATCATCTCACATGGACACTATTGAAGCAGACAAGTTCGCAATGACCATAAAAGACGACTTCCAAGCAGGAATAATGCACACAGCTTGCATAACAAGAAACTTCGACGTCGACTATGACTACACTGTCACTCCGCAGTCTAGCATCTGACATGCATACAGTTGAAGCAGATATACTCGTAGTGGCCATATAAGACGACTTTGGAGGGTTTATAGCAAGTACAATAGGCAGATGAAGATTCATTGACTTCATCGGTGTGCACACTCTATATCTTCATCCTATCAATTTACATGGATACTATTGAAGCTGACGATTTCTTGATGCCCATATGAGACGACTTTCAAGCGAGTTTAACGAACACAACTTCCACAACAAGAAACTTCGACTTTGTTTACACTGTAACTCTGCCGTCAAGCATCTGACATGCATACAGTTGAAACAGATACGATGGCAGTGACCGTTCAAGACGACTCTGAAGGGTATATAACGTGTTCAATAGGCAAATGAAGTCACATCGACATCATCGGTGTGCACACTCTATGTCTCTATCCTATCATCTCACATGAATACTATTGAAGCAAACGAGTTCGCGATGCCCATATGAGACGACTTTCAAGCGGGTATAACGAACACAGGTTGCAGAACAAGAAACTTTGACCACGACTATGTTTACGAAGAAACTCTGCAGTCTAGCATTCGACATGCATACAGTTAGAGCAGATATGATCGCAGTGACCATATAAGACGACTTTGGAGAGTAGTTAAACAATGCGGTTTCTACGGATATTTGGCAGTTGGCCCACCTAATGGAAACCTATTAAAGTCATCATGACGTATTACGTTTAGTTCACTTATTAATAATTTTATCTGATTGAAAACAGATATCCATACCGTATAGGATTTGAACTTTGGATCTCTGGGCTGGCAAGCCGACACGTTACCAAGTTGCTATGGGGGGTCCAATTTATCAACGTGCAACTTGTCTTCTGTTTTCGAGAGATATTTTTTGAAGGGTCATGAGTATGGATATACGACATATAGATGGGTACATGGATAATTGGGAGGCCCTATTTTTCCTCATTTCGCCAATATGAGCAATTTAAATAAATATATTAGGCTTATGAATAAGTTTCAGTAAATATTTCTATGTTCTACATAGATTTGATTTTACGGTACTGCTAGTGTCATCACTCGGATGTGAGTGGAAACTGTTTGCTATGCTTACCTCCTCCTATTACAGAGGTCTTTTTGAAGAATCTACTCGTATGTGTTACGCTTCAACCTAATTTCGCGAGGTGTCGCTACTGATACTGTTTTTCAAGGTTGGTAGAACTGATCATTATTTTGTGTTTTCAATATTTAATATGTTTTGCTAGTCTATATGGCCGTTTTTGTGTTCCTACAGTACCTAATTCCGCGAGGTGTCGCTAATGATACTGTTTTCAATATTTCCGTTCTTCAAACCTACCTTTGATTTCACCGTACCGCTAGGGTCCTCATTCGGTCGTGAGTGGAAACTGTTTTCTGCGTCCACCTTCCACAGAGGTCTTTTTGGATAATGTATTCATATGGTTCACGCTTCAACCTAATCCCGCGAGGTGTCGCTCCTGATACTGTTTTCAATATTTAATATGTTTTGTTAGTCTATATGGCCGTTTTTTGTATTCCTGGAGTACCTAATCAAGCAAGGTGTCGCTACTGATACTGTTTTCAATATTTCCGTTCTTCAAACCTACCTTTGATTTCACCGTACCGCTGGGGTCCTCATTCGGACATGAGTAGTAACTGTTTTCTGCGTCTACCTTTCACAGAGGTCTTTTTGAAGAATCTATTCGTATGATTCACGCTTCAACCTAATTCCGCGAGGTGTCGCTACTGATACTGTTTTCAATATTTAATATGTTTTGCTAGTCTATATGGCCGTTTCTTGTGTTTCTAGAGTATCCCTTTTCATTTAATAAGTATATGTTATTCCCAAAACATTGAAAAACGCACATCGAACACAAAAAAACGGACCGTAAAGCGTTCTAAATGGCGCCAAAAGACGAAATATGGAAATGATATAATGTTGTGTCCGTTCTTGTTGAAAATAACACATTGTTGACAATAGACCAGTTCCAATTCCCCAATGTTATCGATGAAATATAACATTCAGGTATCAGTACGTATAGGTATATCAAAAATGAATAATTATTTGACTTATGCAATGGAAATTAATAAATCTATTGCATCAGCTATACATTAAAGGTTAACATGCACCAGGAAATTGAAATGGAAAATTTTCTTTCGAAATGAGTGAATGTATTTGCAACGGAGAACTATTTATATAAGGTGAAATTCATTTCGAGAAGTACACAGTTAGTTGAAAATACAGTGAATGTATATACCAAAGAAGAAGATGAAGCAAACAAATTTGGGTGAGTGTTTCATTATCATTATCAACTTCAAAA
Organism: Phaedon cochleariae; assembly: GCA_918026855.4. Classification (NCBI taxonomy): domain Eukaryota; kingdom Metazoa; phylum Arthropoda; class Insecta; order Coleoptera; family Chrysomelidae; genus Phaedon; species Phaedon cochleariae. The sequence goes on along the minus strand of OU896719.1, from coordinate 18,285,987 downwards.
ATTTTGATATAAAGGGTTGGCAAAAAGGGCCCATGGGGGCCTACTTGCCTGGCTACAACTTCCTCACAGTACTACTACTACTAGATTGAGATAAGTGATTAATTTTTTCAGGTGAGAAATACATGAAATATCCTCTTTAATAGAAATCGTTAATATTGAATGAGAAAAATGAATACTTTTTTTTTTTTTTTTTTTTTATTTAGGCATATTCGCATCAACCTAGTGGTTATTAGCGAGTCGTACATGTTCATAATTTTGTTATAATATCGATACATTCCATAAAGTTGATAATATTTGGAATATTACAGTTTCTGCCAATAACGGTATTGATATCTGGAGGGAAGTCACAGTTATTACGCTCCACCCAGTATTTTGGGCATTCAGTGAAAATGTGTTCAACACTCAGCTTTGTTTCACATATGTCACACATTGGCTCTTCGGTGTGATTTAACAGATACCTGTGCGTGAGGTTGGTGTGACCTAAGCGTAGCCGATTGATGAGCACTTGATGTTTTCGGTTCTTCGTTTCGTCAGGCCAAGGTTTCACTACATGTTTAATTTTACATAGTTTTGCACCGGACCTTTGCCACTGAGTTTGCCATTTCTCGATTATCACTGATTTCACTGTTGATTTAATGTCTGTAGATACTACTTTCGTCACTGTTTCGGATCCGGCAGAGGTAATCGCGGCACGAGCACATTGGTCGGCTTTTTCGTTGCCTTGAATTCCAATATGTGATGGAACCCAAATGAAAGAAATATTTTTTCCATGTTGCTGGGCTACATGCAGTTCTCTTTTTATTCTTTGTGCAATAGGGTTTTTAGGGTATAAACACTTCAGTTTGTGTATGGAGCTAAGTGAATCCGTTAAGATAATATATTTCTCTATATCTGCCGCATTGATATAGACCAGCGCACGGTAGATGGCATAAAGCTCTGCACTGAATATACTGGTCGTTGAAGGGAACTTATAGGAGAACGATTCGGATGTTGTAACTATTGCAGCTCCTACTCCTTCATTGGTTTTTGAGGCATCCGTGTAGATTTCTGTGTAATTTGGGTAGTCGGAAATGATTCGGTTGAGTTCATTTTTGATGATCTGGGTGTTGGTATTGAGTTTGTCGAGGCGAGTTAGGCTAGTGTCACAGTTCGGCGGTTTGACAGTCCAGGGAAATGGTGGGTTGAATTTAGTAGGAAACGTTTCCGGTAGGGTTAGATCGAGGGTAAGTAGATGGTCGCGGATTCTCTGGTAAAAAGGTTTATAGGTTCTTGTTCGATTTGTGAAGAAATTCTTATATTTATCGCAGAATGTATTACTGTGAATGGGATTCGTTGGGCTTGCACTTATTGTTGCTGCGTACGCCAAACTGAGGTAGGTACGTCTGTTGTGAAGAGATGGTTCTCCCGTTGCACAGTAGATGCTTTCAATTGGTGTTGTGCAGTAGGCACCTAATGATATTCGCAAGGCTTTGTTGTGGATAGTGTCGAGTAGCTTGAGTGTTGTCTTGTTCGCCGAGTCGTACGCAATACATCCAAAGTCCATTTTAGATCTGATAAGTGTTCTGTAAACGTGCAGTATTGTTTGACCGTCAGATCCCCACTCCTTATGTGCCAGCGTTTTCAACAGATTAAGTCTTCTGTTACAAGACTCGGCCAGATTTCTAATATGTGCATTCCAGTTCAATCTGTCATCGAATATCATACCTAGGAACTTTATAGTTTTGACATATTCAAGATTTTGCCCATATAACTGGAGGGGTGGTGTATCAGCCGTTTCTTTTTTTGAGAAGAGAACACATTTTGTTTTTTCTGTTGAGAAGGCGAATCCGGTTTCTCTTGACCATTGCTCTAAGTTCGAGAGTGCTTCCTGAGACAATGATAATAAAGTGTCTACATTTTTGTTTTTGCAAAAGAATACCAGATCATCCGCATAAAGTCTCGCTTTCATTGGTAATTTAATTTCTTTCAGAATATCATTCATGGCAATAAGGAACAGAGTTGGGCTAATGACAGAACCTTGTGGGGTACCATTTTCCAGTGTGTGTTTGCTCGAGTAAGTTTCGTTTGTTCTAACGCGAAAAGTTCTTATTTTTAGGAAGTTTTGGATGAAAGCGAAGCAGTGCCCACGAATTCTCCATGAGTCTAGTATTTTCATTATGCGGTATCGCCATGCACTGTCGAAAGCCCTTTTTATGTCGAAAAAGATGGCCAAACATTGTTGTTTTACTGCTAGGGCTTCATGAATATCGCTTTCTAAGTCAAGGATATTATCATTGGCGGATCTGTGTTGTCTGAAAGCGCTTTGCTCTGGGGTAAGTAGATTACGGTGTTCAAGGGTCCAGAGCAGTCGTCTGTTGATGATCTTCTCTAGGATTTTACACATCACACATGTGAGAGAGATTGGTCTATATGAATTAGGATCAGTTTTTGGTTTACGTGCTTTGAGAATGGGAACAATTGTAGCCTCTGACCATGCTGATGGAAATTTGTGTTCTATCCATATTATGTTATATATGCGCAAGAGGAGTTCATGTGCAATATCTGGGAGTTTCTTCATGAAGATTACTGGGATCTCATCGGGGCCGTGACTTGTATTTTTGAAGCTTGAGAGGGCATCTTCGTATTCTTCCTTACTTATGGGCATGTTCAGGGGGTCTTCATAGTCTATGACGATGGGTATTTCGACTGCTTCTTCGTCATGTTTTTTTGCCAAGAATGATTCGTTATAATGGGAGGAACAGGAGTTTTCTCTGTACATTTCTGCCAGAGTCTCCGCAATTTCTTGTTTATCTGTTATAGTTCTGTTATCCACTGTCAAGATATTGATTCCTTGCTGAGTATTAGCTCCCGATATGCTCCTCACCTTTTTCCATACTTCGGTCATGGGTGTTGAGCTATTGATACTTGAAATATATTGTCTCCATGAAGTCCGCTTAGCATTCTTGATTGTTGTTCCTGCTATTGCTCTGAGTTTTTTGAATTCAATTATATTTTCTGTAGTTTTGAATCGTTTACATTTGTTGAGTGCCCTTTTACTGTCACGTATTGCCTGTTTGCATTCATTACTCCACCAGGGGACCGAATTATGTTTAGGATTGAAAGAAGTCTTTCCGATAGCACTTTGAGCTCCTTGCAAGACAACCCTGTTGAAGTTTGCTAGGGTTTCGTCGATGTTTTCAGTGATTTCACATGCTGCTATATCTTCTTCTATTGTGGTTGCAAAGAGTTCCCAGTCGGCTGATTTGATATTCCATTTTGGAATCGGTTCATCTGTCTGTTGTCTTCTCAGGTTGTTGGATATCACTATAGGATTATGATCACTATTATAGTTGAAAGATAGAGCTTCCCATGTGAGTAGAGGAGTAAGAGTGGGGTCACACATCGTGAGGTCCAAGACAGAGGATTCTCCTGTGTGCGCATTGAATCTTGTTTTGCTTCCATCGTTTAATAGGGAAAGATTGAAGTGGTTGATTAGTTCTTCGATGGTTCTACCTCTGCGATTGGTGAGAAGAGAACCCCATATGACATTATGGCCATTGAAATCTCCGACAATCATACGTGGTTGAGGAATCTGTTCTATTAAGCTCAGAAGATCCAAGATATCAATTGTTTCATTCGGTGGAAGATATATATTGCAAATAGATGTGTTATTCTCTTCTAATGTGACAGCGATGGCTTCCAGGTTGATGTTTATGTCAACAAGTTTTGCTTGAATATTTTCTTGAACTAGTATTGCTACGCCACCACTGGCCCGCTCCTGTACTCTTCTGTTTTTCAGAAAGGGTTGAAAGTTTCTCAAACTCGAAATTTCATCATTTTTTAGGTGGGTCTCTTGTAGGCAGATAACGTTTGATTTCTGTTCAGAAATCAATACTTGTAGCATTGGTAAATTATGGTAGAAACCATTTATGTTCCACTGCAGAATAGAGTTGAATGCTAAGATGAAAAAAGAAAATTGCATTAGTAAGTGATATCCTGGGAGGAGTCACTTTCAGCATCTGTAATTGTATCGTCAATGGTTTCTCCTCCGAGATGTTTCAGCAGTTTTTTCTTAAGTTTAGTACATCTTGATTTGATATTTCTCTCAGTGAAGTGTGGATATATTTCTGTGAGCATATTCACCAGTGCTAATAGATCGTTGGTGTAGTTTCTGACCACACTCACTGGATCAGTAGATCCCCAAGCATTGTCGAAAAGATCCTTAATTTGAGTGTAATTTAGTACGAATGCAGGTGAGTGTGTTTTTATGAAGTTTTCCGTAGGTTTGAATGAATCTTCAATTTGTTGGTTAGGTTTTGGTTTCTTGGCTCGAGACGTTTTCGAGGGTTTAATGAACGGATCATCTGTGGTTTCTTCTTTATCCGTTTCAGTAATTTCCTCAGTTGGTGTTAGTATATCTTCTACAGGACGTTTACTGGTCACTGTATTTAGAGTTGGCAGAACTTGTGGATCGGATGGTTGTTGTGGATCTCCTGAAATGTCTTCTGTATTTGATACTACTGTTGTTTCATTCGAAGAGGTTTTACACTGCGAAGAAATATGTCCAGCCTTCTTACAGCTGAAACAGGTGAGTCCATCTTGGGAGAGGAAAATACGGTAGGATGTATCGTCAAAAGTTATCATAATTGATTCCGGGATTGTTACATCTGGACTACTGATATAAACCTGTCTTCTGAAACTCAGAATATGGCTGTATTCAGAGATGGATGCGCTTATTCGCAAAAAAGATATAGGGGAAACCGGAGAAAGGCCAATTTTTTGTAATTCATGGTTAAGTAGGTCATGAGGAATAGTTGGAGACACATTGGACAGGACGAGCCGCTCAGCAGGGGTTATTAGTCGCCTCGCTCTAAGGGATTCACCATTTATTTCGATCATTCCATTTTCGTTCATAAATTTATCGACTGTCTCTTTGCTCGAAAGGTACATGCATATTCTCTTGTTCGATAATCTTGATGCAAACAGTATGTTTTTAGGGTTTATTATGGATCCCACTTTGATAAGATAGTCTTGAAGTCGGATTCCGTCTATAGCGTTGAATATGATAGCTTGTTCTTTGGTGGGACAGTGTTGTTGAGTAAGTGCAGCAGAGTAGCTTCTGTTAGTTGGGTTTTCATTTTGGGATCCCCTGTAGTCAGAGGTCCCAGGTGTAGAGTTCAGCGAACTCATTTTAGATCATCGAGTAGAGATAAATTTTCAAGTACGTCCCTGCTCCTCAGGTGTACGGAACATACCGTCATCAAACTGGTCACACAGGATTGCTTTTATTTGTTTATCGATAATTTATAATCGAATGGTCGAGATAGGATATAGATGAAAACACGGAAAATGATTCAAACTGTACTTACAGTTTGGTACTGGATAGGTCACTACCCACTTATGATTTTCACTATAACCAATTTTATAATTTTTAACTTTGAAATCACAGGTTTCTATAAATATGAATATGGAGCTGATATCAGACACGGTAGAACCTTGTCAGTCAGAACCGGAGTAGAGAAGTTCATATCAGTAGTAAAGATTGGCCGGTTCTGGCTCTTCGCCCTAGGTCACCGTCCTCCGACCTTGGGCGGAGTGACCTTGGGCGGGAGTGACCTTGGGCGGGAGTGACCTTGAACGGGTCTGACCTTGGGCGGGAGTAACCTCGTATAGTGAAGTGTCGACAGCGCGCCCTTGAACGCGGAGGTGACCTTGAGGGCGAGACAAAGTGACCTTGAAGGAAGGTTGTACGAGTAACCTTCGCATATGTAACCTTGGGAACGAGTGACCTTGAGTTGTAGAGAGAGAGAGAGAGAGACCTCGACCTTGGAGAGGGAGGTGAAAGCGTGTGCGACCTTGAAAATGGGAGTAGGCTGGTCGAGGTCGTTTTGGTAGAAGTGGGGTGCTGTGTTACGTCACATATCCCAGTTCCTATAAATACATCATTGTATCGTCTGCGAGAGCATATTTCTCCTAATAATACGGAAGATACGCACCACCAACTCGCACATAAAAAATATACCCGCTCAAATAGATTGGGAATATAAAGTGTTTGCAATAAAAGTGTACGTGAACTGTTATATGTAAGTAAAAATCATTTATATACTTTTTACACCTCTTTTCACTCAACAAAGAAGAATTTATAATGGCAGCTCCTAAAATTGATTTGTTAGCGATAAATAATCGAATTAACGAAGACAATGATATCATCAAGCAAACTGTTATCTCATCACTACTCTTGAATAAAAGCTATGTCTTCAAGAAAATATCACTATGTGGAACCAGGTTTGGTAGAAGCGGTTTTGTAATATTGTACGATGAAGAAACTGAGGCTAGTCTGAAATGTTGGTTGCCCAAAAGAGTTGTAGAGTTGCTGAGTGACAGCGACATTGATGAGATGAATTCTTCAAATGGTCTTCATACTCTAGCATATTTGGGCCAGAGTGAGCCATTATATGTAGGTGCAAAAAGGAGGGCTCTCATCAAGTTTGACTTCAAGCAAAATTAATTCGGAATTATTCTACTTAATTATTTCTGATAGGTTTTTTAAGTATAGTTTAGTGAGAAGGGTTTAAAAATTATATGATAATTATTATTACATTAACACAAGCCACTAACGCAGATCGTACCGTTTGCGGTAAGTAATAAATTAGGTTCCAAAAAGAATTCAATTGAAGACAAATCTCCCAAATAATCTCATCATTACCAAACTTTTTTTTTTATCATTTACAGACTCCTGTTCCCCAACATGTGGATGTATTATTCTAGTCAATTCTGGCCGGCAGCGGAAGACATCAAATCAGCAGTGAGGAGGTTGAAATGTCAGTTCTCTGATTTGTCACGTGATGCAATGCATGCGACAAATTATGATTTGAGCATATGCTTCGATCGAGAACAAGTTGAACGACTCTGTAAACAAGCCGAACAATATAGAAAGGGTTATATGTTATGCGCCCGGTTCGAATATGGTAGCTTCACTTTGGGGGAATTTCTTGAAGCAATGGTGGGAGAGGACTTGGACCAATTTCTGTATGAAATTTTTGATTTCCTACCAAACAGCCTGATACCGAAGTTCAACTTGGGGGTTATTCCAGAATCATCCGACAACGAGGAGGAAGAAGAAGAAGAATCGAAATGATGATATTGCTAAGAGATGCTTCAATCATACTATTATCATTTGCATGTATATATATAAATTATGGAATGATGATGATGAGCTCGCATTTTTCATTGTCTATCAATCAAGAAATAAAAAACGATGATTTGTAAAACATTTGTTTACTTTTATTCAATTCAGTGCAGATACATGTGTCGATAATAATAATAATAATAATCATGATGATAATAAATAATAATGAACATAATAATAATAATGAAAAAACTGATCTAATACAATTATAGACTTCGAATGCTCATGGTCGGCTGTGACGGTGGTGGTGGAGGTGGACGGAGGCTAGAATTCGCTCCAGATCTGTAGAGTGTATTCAAGGAGCACCTAACTGTATGGAACCATCTAGTGCGCTATATGTCAAAAATGCATCGTGAAGAATGAGCGCATATACCTTGGTATTAGATGGAAATTTCGATTGGCGTGTCTCAAACTCCAACTTGATATCGACAGTTGAAGATTTCAATGTGTCCGGTTGATGGCTGCAGTCTATGATGAATAACGGATTTTTTCTAAACTCCTTAATACTCATCATTGGTTCGCTCATGTCTTTACCATAATAGCTTCGTTGGAAATTATCGTATGCATAATAGGCTACAGCATCTAACTTCTTTCCAAAATCCAAATTCCACCGTTCATAAGGGTAAACTTCCGAATTCAAATACAGTCGAATATTGTTGACTCCCGCATGAATGAATTACTATTGGTGGTTTCAACAGCCCAAATGTCTGAAGATGTTTCACGAATTGACGGTAATTCATACAGATCCCACATCCTGTATGCAATTTTCACTCTTGCTGTAGAACTTTTATTGAGACGGTTCAGTAATTTCAACCTCTGCTTATCCGATGGCATAATATGTCCTATCTTCCATTCGATTTTGTTAATCTCCACACTGGCATCAATTTCTCCTATATAGCAGTTTTTGAATGATCGAGCTATGATGAGTATCAGCTTCTGTTTCACATCCAATATACCTTTATTATAATCCTCAGCGAACCCCATTAAATATTTTAGCGGTAGTTTTCCACTGAATATGTGACTAGATTTGTCTAGAATTGGCTGATTTTCGCTGTCAATTCCCCATCCGACTGTTTCAAGAAATTTAGCGTTAGAATCTCCATAAGAGATCATGCTCTTCATTGTGGTAGTAATGCCTGGTTTTCGAATCATACATACTTGTTCGCCACCCATTTCATAACGAATTTCATCGAAGAGGAAGGCTAAGGTATTGTTAGATAGATAGCAGGATTTCGTTGCATCATCTGGTGTGAATTTCCCCTCAATATATATGTAGCTATCAGAAATATCGAGTATCAAATCTTGAAAGTTGACAGCTATCCTGATTTCATCAGAATTCTTGAATGATGGTGAACCATATGGTTTGTATGTATGCTCGTGTAGGCTAATTAGTGAATGATCGAAAATTGGTTCATCAAACACCTCCGATTGTAAGCTAGTAGAACTTGTGACAACCATTGTTCACTAATTTCTACTCGTTCGTCGTCGTCTTTGTCGTACTGTCAGACCAATAGATTCCAAAGATGTATATCGCTCGCAGATAATCTATGACGTCCTACCTGACCGGTGAGCTGTCTTTGAATGAATCCTCTACCCCGTTTACACTTCTTCTTAACGGTAGTGTGTAGAATAGTGGGGTTTGCAGCGAGAGATACACGTTTTGATTGGTTTCCGAAGCAGAAACCCATTTTTCCAAACCGTTGTAATAATTAATCGAACTGTTTCAATTCCAATTTTACTATAATCTCCTCTCCGCGAAAGTCAACTAATCGGTCATTATCATCCAAAATTCTCAGTGTGATGTTGTCGATAGACTGACGCCCTGTCGGGCTGATTGGTAGATATATAATATTTTTCGGCTCCTTTGAGAGTTTGTATCCAGGCTCCACATCGACATCGAACTCGTAAAGCGTGTGAACCTCCTCACCATTGGGGTACGCTCCAGTAGTGATATTACAATCAACCCGTATCAATCGTACCTTTATGATGTTCACAGGTAAAGTGGATTCATGCAAAACATTGGGCTTGTAATATTTCGGTTCAAAGCCCAAGACTTTGGCTATAGAATCGTTAATACTCAAAATTAACATAATTTCGGACTTGGGTTCACATTTGAGCGAATTATTGTTAGCTCGAAGGGAGAATACATCATCAATATTTCGCCCATTCAGCGGAGTCCAACTCTCTATAGCCTTTTGTATTTCTCTATTGATTTCATCTATCTCATAGGCGCCTGGTGGTATCTGAAGAACAACGCTTCCCTCTTCGAACCAAATACCTAATTTGTTATTTGTCTCATCTATATTGAGTATAGAGTTGTATGAATAGGAACCGTGTAACCCCAAGCCGTAAGTATTCCTTACATCGAGTTCGATTGGTGGAAAAAAAACTGCACTCAAGATACTGCGATCTCCAGAAATGGTGAATGTTTGCGACATAACTTTTTACAATTGGAAGAGCACACACAGCAAAAACCAAACAACAAGCTTCAGTGTATACAGCAGCAGTAGTAAGAAGTATCAACCTCATTGCTGCCTGCAACAATGAAGAATGTTCTTGTTTTCGTTCGGCGAAGCATTAATATCGAATTTATTGTTAGTTGCCACATTTACATATTCTATTTGACAAAAGCAGCATAATATTTTTCTTGGTATCGGCCCATCATTGTCATCTGCGCTGGAATGGTCACTATCCTCTTGGCGGCGGTGTTCGTGGTGCTCCTCACAAAATCGATATTTTGATACATCTTGATCGTTGCGTAATTGTAGAGTGTAAGTGTAGAGCTATCTCATGTGAAGCGCATCCGATTAAAACCTCTTTCGGCATATCAGCGAGCTGTTTCTCACTCATCTTCAGCAAAGATCGTAATCTCGAGTAAGCCAATAATGCGTGCCCCATTTGTTTGATGCTTTTTCTATCCATATTATAATACGTAGTTTCCACTCTTCGACGAGAGAAATTTGAAGCACAAATGACCACACCAGACTATGTTGTAATCCTGTTGACGGTCATAGTTATATACGATTTTGATAGCTTTTGATCCCCTCCTTAAATATTTCACCAACTCTTCGGGTGGCGGCAAATCGCCATAACTATCATAATATTCGACTACTCCACCACGTTTTTTATAAGCAACCCAATGTGTCCCTTTACCTCGAATACCATCGAGATTCAGAATGGCTGATTCTATGTGGTGCGGTGGAGAATTTGGTAGATTATCTCTCATAAATATACCTCGAAAGTTTGGAACACCCATTTTCTCTATGTATTGTGATAAATCGATGTCCTTCAACGCCCTTCGAGGTAACCCTGCTAGTTTTTTGAACTTTGCGGCTTCAAGTAAATGCCCAGTCTTTTTCGGTACGGCTTCAAATATACTCCTTTACCGATCTTTCCTAGAGCGATCGCCTCCAAATGTCTATTTTGACGATTCGCTTCAGAGAGTTGCTCCCTACCTTCTTTAGCTGAATTAATAGCTCGAGCTATACCAGCACTACCTGCAGCCAAACTCCCCAATGCCGATAATTTCGCAAAAATGGGTATGAGTGGAAGAATTCCTCCAACTTTAGGAATTGGTATAATGCGAGGTGTTCGGATATTATTCTTTCCACCAGCCATCTTGACGAATTTTCTAGCAGCTCCAATCGCCATAAGAGAAGTCTTGGCCAAGTTTTTGGCGAGTGCCCCCTTCTTTCCCACTTGTCGCAACACATTGCGAACTTTGTGCACTATGCCGGACCCGAAAGCAATTTTTCTAACACTCTTGGTAGTATTCTTCTTCTTCCTCGACACTCGACGTTTCTTCACTCCGCTGCTGCATCCCATACCAAAACGCCTCTTTCCCTTCATTATATTGGTAACAAGCCAAGATGCGGCCCTCTCTCCTGCAGATGCGTCCTTTGATTTAACACGTTTCCACGCGGATTCTTCCAATTCCTTATCGGCAGAATGCCTTGCAGATAAATCGTTCGGATGCTTGAAATATGCGATATCGTGTTCCTTGCACGCTCTATCTAATTGGTTAATGCCTGGATCACCTCGAGATAATCGTTTCTGTAACTTTGTTCCAGGACCACAATACTGATAGCCGCCGGGAATATGTAATTCGACCGGTAATTTATTAATTAAAGTATTAACAAATCCTCTGCCAGTCCTCTTTCCTCGAAAACTTTTTTCACCGTTATCGCTTGCCGATGTGTATCGCTTCAGCTTCATAATATAAATGACATTCACAGAGTTTGCGATTCATTATATAGCATTTGACCATCATACAATGCAGATTGTTCAGCAGCAAGAAACATTGCGAGTTGACAACTTCGATGAAAAAGTAGGGTTAGGAAATGGTATAATTACACAACGTCGGCATGGATTCCTACTACCTGATACTATACGCAGTCTCATTATCGGCCCATCAAATTGCGGCAAAACGAATGTTATGATATCCCTCCTCACCAACGATAATGGTTCACGATTCGCCAATGTTTATCTCAATTCAAAATCGTTGTATCAACCCAAGTATGAGTACTTGCGGAAAGTATTTGAAGCGATAAAGGGACTGGGGTTTTATACATATAGTAATAATGTGGACATTGTTGAACCGGAAGATGCGAAGCCACACAGTATTTTCATATTCGACGATGTGATATGTTAAGAACAAGATGTAATCAGATCATATTTCTCAATGGGGCGCCATAAAAATGTGGATTGCTTTTATCTAGCACAAACGTATTCGAGAGTGCCGAAACAGCTGATTCGCGATAATTCCAACTTTATAATCATGTTTAGGCAGGATGATATGAATCTACACCACATTTATTCCGATCATGTATCTCCAGATGTAACATTTAAACAATTTCAAGAAATGTGTGCACAAAGTTGGACAGATAGATACGGGTTTCTCGTTATAGATAAGGATAGTGAAATTCATGAGGGCCGTTATAGGAAAGGGTTCGACTGCTTCATATACCCCTGAAACAGCAACTGCATGGACTTCATTCAACCTTTGGATAGCACAATGAGCACACCTAGTAGTGAAATCGCTTCAGAAATACACCTCAAACGCCAACTTGTTGAAGCAACCGATGCGGTAAGGAATAAATTCAAAAGTCTCAAGAGCGAACTCACCAGTAACCAAATGATGTTAGAAAAAGCTTATGAGCCGCTGACAAAACCATTGAAGGTTATCACCGCGGCAGCAACGGCGGCAGTAGCCAAGCAAAATCTAATGCCAGCAGCTACTCCGAAGAGTTATAGCAAACCTTCAACGTTGACAATAGCACACCCGACATATTATTCCACACCATTATCGAGAAATGAGGCGAATGCTGTAGCGACGAAGCCGTTCAAGAAACATGGGGAGTCTGGGAATTTCAGCAATAGCTTTCAACCGCTACCATCATCGCCTCATAACGGAGGACCTAAGTATACAACTCTATTGGAAACACCACCAACATCTTCGTCTCAAATTTCAAGCAGTGATATTACAGTGTATCCTTCTGTAGATGGAACAACCGCGAGCGACTTACAGGGCAAAATAATGGAGCATTTGAGGAATTTGAAAGAAAATAACTCGAATTATGATACAACATATGGCGTTCACATCGATTCCAAAACAGGGGAATTGAAAATGGGTAATATGGAAATCCGATTTCCTGCAGATCAAATCGAATTATGGCGCGGTAATAAGAGAAGCGTAGCATTTCCAGCAACAACTGGATTATACGATTTGATCTTTATGAAACATGTGCCAAGAACTATCGATGATCAAGATAAAAGAATATACACCACTTTGTTGGAGACTACACGAGCGCCATATAAGAATTATGACATCAGAGAAGGTTTGAATAATAGTGCGAGGAAGAAATATCAGCTAGTCATAAAGCCATTAATCGGCACACCGCATAAAATGAGGAGTCAACTCCTGTTAAATGAAGTTAAAGGTGGTAGAGGAATAAGCAAATCATTACCATACAGAAAAGTCGTGAGTAAACAACACAAAGAGTATGCTTATTGGAATGAAGCAAAAGAGCTGGTTGACCGCCTCCGACTACTGTGGGGTTCTAAAATGGCTGGCCACACTGGACACGATAATGAGATAATGTCAATAATAGAGGAGTTGCGCGAAGAAGGCATCGTTTATTAATGTTATTAATGTATATATATATATAACATCATAATATATTAAGGATTGATAAAGTCCGTTACTTGTCGATGGTCTAGCCAGTACCAATATAGCCGCCGCAGGTAGAAGATGTCTTATGAAACTATCGATAAATTTGGTCGTAAAAGGAGCAAATCCATGAGTTTTATATAAGGGCGGCCTGGTATCGGATTCAAGCTTGATAGCAATGGAGATTATGATGTGCAGGGTAAACGATTAACAAATATCGGTAATCCGTCGAGTGGTGGAGACAGTGTATCACTGGAGTTCTTCAACCAACATTTGTCTGAGATGAGGGAATCTCTGAATAAGATGAAGATACGCATCAAAGATTATCCTCAGATTACCGAGAAGGTTCTCATGATGACACCTAAGGTCAACGAAGCAATCGAGAAGATGGGCACCATGTCAAAAGAAATCGATGAAATAATGTCGGAATACAACAACAAAATCCAGGGTTTTGCCGAAAGATTATTGAAATTGGAAGTAGAAGTAGCATTCGGGAAGGGGAAAGTCTTCACCCAGTAAAACCAAACCAAATACGAATATGAGAGAAAGATCATAAACTGAGGGTACAACCAATGACATCACACTTTATGTACATACTCTATCGTTCAATGAAAATTGTATAATTGTCTGATTTGTGAAATATATATTAATTATTCAGAAGTACCTGTGCATCATTGAATTGAACATACACATGTTTCAAGAAAGTGCTCGTAAAACAATATTTGTATTTTACATTCTACATATGTTCTAACCTAACTTCTCGGCATACGCGATTTGAGTATTCGACAAAATTGAATAAGTTATGAGCAATATATTAGGATGTAATCAAGTGCGCACAAAATAAACCATCGAATACCTTATGCGCATGCGTTTTTTGCTTGAAAATCAACAATCAGGAGTTTTCATCTAGAGTATGCTTGAGAAACTCGAAACCACCCACAACGCAATATACTGCGCATAACTTTTCCCGATGCGCATTAGAAACGGCGTAATTTGGTCGATTTCGACGCAAAACGGTCGATCTCGGAAACGGTGAGTCGTAAGTATGCGCACTGCACCCAAAAATGATTGGTCCTTGTGACTGCTGAGATGAAAAACAAGAGGTTATATCGATATATTTTTACTGCACATTTGAAACTGTTCATTTAACGATTTTAGACCGAAAATGGTAGATCTCGGAAACGGAGAGTCGAAATTATGCGCACTGCCCGGATTCGAGGTCACCACACACTTCGTGTGAAACCCCAGCCATGGGTTAGGGGGGTATATAGGGGGGAGGATCCCCCCCGGGAGGGGGGGAAAATTTGCTACGTCCTTTTTTTGAATTTTTTTTTTTTTTAATTTTTTTCCAACTACCTACTCCCCATAACCCTGTTTCAAGGATTTGATTTCATTTAATTTTATTTTGTAGGTTTTTTTTTTTTTTTTTTTCAATTCACATGTTTCATATACTCATCAATTAGTTGAACATCAATCAATTATATTATTAATATTTTTATTCATACACTTAAATACTTATGAATAAGAACTTACTATGCTAAACTAATAACTAGAAACGATAAGTTTTGATTTTCACGCTACAGCATGTGGGGCACACATCCGACATGCGGATCTGCTGTAGATCGGCTGAACATACGGCACAGGAGAACGACCTAGGTGCCTCATCGAACCTCGTTGTAGAATGCGATCAGGTGTGCTGATATGCTCCAACAGTATTAGGCTGCCTTAGATATATGGAGAAGCATCTATAGCAAAGATTTGTGATCCCCTGCGTCGTCGTCATAATTGTGACCATTGATATCGTTGTGCAGAACAACATCTGCTCATGGCGGGCCCTGGCAACTGACACATCTATCCACTTAGATTGGAACCTAATCTGCTGGTCCCCCTCATCGCACACGTCGTCAAACCCTTCATCGGTGACGAGGTCTACCTGCTCGACGTCGCCTTGATTCACACCATCGTCCACACCATCGTGATTCTGAAACAAAAAAAAAGACACGAATCAGTAAATGGTGCGATAGATGGTGAATAATGTATTGCCGCTACATGAGTGTATGGGTTATGTACTTACCACCGCTTCCAGAACGTTCTCGTCAATGAGGGATAGTTCTCGGAGCTTCTTGCAGATTACGCTGAATTCAAGTGCCATCGTTTCTGTGACTGATACGATCGATACAATGTTCAGAACTGTAGAAACTGTTTCGAATGATGCTCTGATAGGATTTCCACATCTTTTATGTCATTGAAACGAGGTGGGGGAGTGGGCGGTGTTAAAAAATCGTAGAACTCTCACCACCATACTGGGAGAGAGGTAGGGAGTGGGTGGCGCTACCCCCACCAACCCTTAGCTCTAGTGGTGCGTATGCGTTTTGCGAATGGGAGTGGGGTGGGTTTTGATTATCGAATGGAGGAGGGTGAAAATCCGACTATTGAAAAGAGGAGGATGCCAGCGTTATCACCGCAGTGTTTCACAAACTACCAACGAGTAAGTCGAAGAAGAAACAGGAGAAGAAGTAGAAGCAGCAGTGAATTTCCAACCTATATCGCCTCCGCCAATATCATGACGTACCCGAAATCGTGGGATTCGAAACCTCTGGCAGTCGCTTACCCTACTGTTGTGGACGGATTGACAATCTGTCACAATTTTGACATTGGGTGGGCTGCAAACGAGATTAACCCGTGCACTGGAGTGTGTCAGCGCTGCATCAATGCCAATCGCCAGGCGTCACCGGAACCACCATCACGATCGACCTCTACGGCGGCCAACGTTGTCGGAGCGAAATGCATAAAATGTACCAAGCTGTTGCGAAACACCAATATGGGGATTTGTAGGAATGTGTGCAGGGAGTGTAGCATGGAGCAGCGGCTACGGTACCAGCGATGTATCAGTTGTAGCCAATACCGAAATGATTGTTGGAATGGTGTTTGCCACGGTTGTTCGAATGGGGCATATTTTTGCGAAATACTCGGCCACATGTTTGAAAATTCCAACAAACATTTCAAGGCTTGCTGGTGCCTCCCTTATGAGCGTCGGGTGTTCCGCAGAAGTCTTAATATGCCGCCGGTGGAGCCATATTTCGTGCGTGAGCATGGTAGCTCCGATGAAGACGAGTGATTTTGTTTTTTTATACTTTATTATTTTTTTTGTACATTTATTATGTGAATATTTTTCAACACAGCAAATATATATATTTTAACTTGAAAACATTTCTCGATTTCATTCTTCATGGGTTTGGTGGAAGGGTAAAAAATGAGAATAGATATTACCGAATATGAATATGAATTATTTATTTTGGAAAAAAAAACACACACACATACACTTCAAGTAATAGCAGATTTCTTAATCCAAGAATTGTGCTCCTTAGGATATCCAAGCCATTTGACATATACGTTCTTTCCACTTTTGTCTTTCTTCAAGACTTTCTCCACCAAGTACACTTTTGGATTCTTAGTTTTCCATCTCATAGAAAGAACCCTTTATTGGATTGCCTTCAATATCGTCCAGATTGTAAGTTGTCGGATTATATTCACTTTGGTTATCGTGAATAATTCCGTGGAGAAATTTGCTGAATAACCTTTTTCGAACACACCTTTGAACTTGCTTATTCTTACAACATCACCAACTTTATATTTTGGTTTCGGCGCTATTTTTGGGTGACTATAAGCTTTCAGTATTGTAGTGGGAGTTACTTCAGAGGGCTTCATACCAATTGTCCTATGTTTTTTATCATTGTACCAGTTGGTTAAGTGCGGTAAGATATCGTACCACTTATATTCCCCTCTGGCAGAAAATTCTCGGTAAATCCAATTTTTCACTGTTCTGATTACTCGTTCCACAATCGCCGCCTTCATAGTACTATATGTTGAATAATGGTTTATTTTATATTCCTCCATCAGATTACTGAAATGAGAATTATAGAATTCTTTTCCAAGATCGCTTTGCATGTTTTTCGGTGAATACTCGGCCACTCTCAATATATGTTTCATAGCTTGTGTCACTTCTTGACCGGTTTTACTTCTGATAGGTTTTGTCCATAGATATTTGGAATAGCAGTCAATAACGAATAATATATATCGGTATCCTTTATTTAGTTTTGCATACGTCTGCATTTCGGCTAAATCTATCTGCCACAAGTCTGCAAAACCTTTTATTATGGTTCTTCTTCTTTTGAAATTGCGCCTTGCAGGCTTGTGCAATTCTTCAACAATTTGTCTTTTGATTGGACTTATTTCCATACTTTCATCTTCAAGTAGTTGTGACCACTTTGAACCCCGTTTATATACTGATTACTTTTCTCATCCAACATGTACATATATAAGTGGAATTGAAGGAATGTATCAAGAAATTAAGAACCTGATATTTTTTAATACATTTATTGATGAAACTACATGACTATATATACAAAAAAACTATATGACTGATGACTATGTACAAACAAAAAACAAAAATCAGTCGAAGATGATGGCATCCTCGAGAATCTGCACCATCTCGAGCTCGTCGAACGCGTCCATCTCCATGTCCTCCATGATGAATGGATCCAGGTAAGCACCCCTTGCTACTGGACGGTCATCCTCCTCCTCCTCCTCGACGTCGCTCTCCGCTCTTCCGATGCCTCCTAAGATGAGGGTGGCATCGGAATCGGAGTCATCTCCATTCCCCATGAGGTCCATACTGCTACTGCTTCTGTCAGAGGCCCCATCGCTGTCGCTGTCTTCGTCTCCGAAGATGACATCCAATACCCAGGGGAATGGGAATGCAGCGTCGCCAGAGGAATCGCAGGGTCCATCAGCTGCAGGTGCTTTCCATGGTTGATGGACAGCATCCGAGGACGAATCACAGGGTCCATCATCTTCTTCTTCTCCTCGCCAGTTTCCAACCGCAAGTCGATAGCTGGCTCCGTTGTGGTTGGTGGTGGTGTCGGGCTGGTAGTTGCTGTCCATCTTCGAGAGTTGATTTCGAACTGACTATCTCGAGGAGGAAGCAAGTATTTATATGCAGCGGTTGGAGGAGGGGGTAATAGAAGTAGTAGGGGAAAGAGTAGGGAAGAAAAAGTAGGAGGTCGTAGTCGCTGGAGAATCAATGAGTGGAGATGGTTAAAGTAGTAGGGTGGAGAGTAGAGAGGGAATTAGGGTAGCGATAGGTAGTAAGAAATCAATCGTCAATTGAATTTATTCATATATTATCCAAATTGATAAATACATCATTGTCCATTACTAATTCTACACACATATACAATTTATACACCAACACTATAATATACAACTTATATATAATACATATTAACATGAAACGAACACATCTAAGTTCGCTCCAAATATACCTCATTCATCCGATTGAAATGTTCGAGGCGAGACTTCTCCACTTCACAGACTTGGCGAAATTGTTCTTCTGTCGTCAATTGTCGACCTATCTCAGCCAGTCGTGAAACCAATTCATCTCTTTCTGATGATAAACGAGTAGTTTTGCTTTCACTATCTGTGATCAGTGCATTCACGTTCGCATACCATCGCTTCAATTCACCATCATATTGCCTTATGGCTTCGATAGGTGCTATTGGAGGCGATGGAATGCGCCCGTGAATGGGAGCATTACAATCGGTACCATTATTGCCAGCAGCAGCAGCAGCAAGCCCGTTGAACGCCTCTTGAAGATTCGGCAGTTGGACAGCCGGACGTATAATATCCACACTTATAATTCTGACCCGCTCTGGCTGCTCCTGCTCCTGCTCCTGCCCCTGCTCCTGCTCCTGCGCTTGCTTCTGCTCCTGCTCCTGCTCCTGCTCCTTCTCCTGCTCCTGTTCCTGTTCCTGCTGTTTTGATGTGGTTGATACAGCATGATCTCTGCCGGCATTATACCACATGCCAGCCTTGCCACTTCGGTAGGGGTTAGATTTGCCTCGATTTCCCAGAAACTTTCGAAGAATTGATGGGCTCCCACCTCTCATCCCCAAATTCTTTTTCTAAGGCGAAGGTTTCCGGCAATCGATTTCAGGCTTATCCAACGATGACGGCGTCAGTGATGGTGAAGACGAAGGTGAAGGAGTCTTCTTGCCGAAAAAGAGTTTCTTTCCTTTCCGCATCAAGACACCACCATTTTCGACGTCGCCATCATTGGGATCTCGGACCTTGGCGCCAACCTCCAACCGTGATGATGCCTCAAATTGGTTTCGGCTCATCTTGAGGCATTTCGAAGGCCTTTCGAATACCCCAGTTGCGGGACCAGCACTTGTAGATGGGGTAGGGCCGGATGGTGATCCTTCAAGTAGGGGCATATCTAATAATGTTGCTGACACGCCTGCTCAAGCCTTATCGGTTGCCAGCAATTCACTATTGAAGCTGATATCCAGGTCTTCTTGATCCACATTCAAATTGCTGATAGACCCATCAATGCCTGAAATACAAATTATGAAATCTATTAAATGAGCTACCGTCAAGTTATCGAGAAAACTCACTCAGATTAGGGAGAGATCCAATGTCTTCTTCTTCTGCTGCGAAAGCTGTGGTTAAATCGGTGCTAGGCATCTGACGAAAAAAAATCATTTCAGATCATCGTAGACTATATGATGAAAAACTGTGAATCGAAATACAATTCACTAGCAATGATCTATATGGCAACAAAACTTGTACTTACAATTGGTTAATCGACGATGTAGTTGGATTGGTACAAAAAAAGATGGTATATCGAGAGTACTCTGGTAGTGGAGCTAGTGGATGATATCTGCTAACAGAATGAGGAGTCTCCGTGTATTCAATGAGTTTTATCTGCTAAGCTCCACCTATTCTCCTTCCACCGCTAATATCCGCCTACATCTCCCCCTTCCTCCCCCACCTAGTCTCTTTTCACCAAAACGAACCTTATCGAGAATGTGTGCGTAGCTCAAGGTCGACCTCCACCCAAGGCTGCATTATTCAATGCGAACCGAAATTTCATTCAATATTATTGTGGTGCGGCATCAGCTGGCTGATATATGTTATAATATGAATAAAACACATCTCAAATAATCTAAGGAATGATTTATTCAAAAATACGTGTATATATATATATATAAATAATATAATATGTAGACTAGATGAAGAGTGTACAGAACTCGTATCACATTATATGGAGACTAGATTAAAAACTAAATATGAATATAAGCGTATGAGGTTGGGTACAGAGTTCGCATTATTATTATTATTATTATTATTATCGAGGCTCTGAGTGTTCCATCAACATTTTTATCAGGTCATCTGAATTATCGCTAGAATTTGATTTCTCAGCTGTTTGCATTGTAGCAGATATTGCTTTTTGTACCCAAAGCATATTACGTTCAGGACTCGTTTGATAAAATTCGATATCATTGTGCCCCCAAGGTAAAGTTTTAACAGTATTAGGTATGATAAACCGTTTATCGTCATGGTATGAAAGGGCGACTCTGTTTTTCATTTCAGTATAAATATCGTGCCGATCGCTACGAAAAGTATTCATTTTTCTGAATATCAAGCCACCATTTTCTACGATTTTCTTATAATCATCCATCGATAATTCACTTCTAACAACTGGCCTTGAAACACCCTTCGCTTTTTTTAATTCGGAATTCGAAGATTGAACGTAATACGCTTTGGCACCCGTCCCATAGAAGCTCACAATAGGATCATTTGGAAATTCGTCCTTCATATTTCCCACTACTGATTTCGTTATTGGAATATTGAATTTGTTATCTACGGGGTAATTAGATGTGTCGAAATACCTTATATTCTCCTTCATGAAATTATAAAAGTTTTCTGTTTTTATTTTCAATATCAAAGAATCCGTATCAGTATACAATAGCCACGATTTACCAGAGAAATGTTTCTTAATGCATTCATACAGAAAGTTATATATAACGACTTTTGACACATCTAATATGCTGAAACCTGAATACAGCGGTTTATCATAATGCACTTTAACTTTTCCCATATGGATTGCTACAAAATTTTCATGGAATACTTTACAGGTTTTATAATTGTGGAGTGCTATCAATGCATTAGCACCCTTCCTCTTTGTGATACTTTCCCAATGAGTCACAAGTTTGATATCGCTTCTTTTATCAACATTCTCCATGGTTTTGCCATAAACTGAGTTGACCATATTCTTGTATAAACTTCTATCAGCTTTATTTGTACTCTTATTACGCATTTCTGTATTGAGGTCAACATACTTTTTTAACCACGGGGATTGATTAAATTTGAGAACTCTATGGGTTTTTATCAAGGTCAAACCGTTTTCCATAGCCTGTTTGAGATTTCTGTAATGAACAATATATTTAATTTCATTCGACAAATTAGGAATCAGTTTTTTCAGCTTAGATTTCGATCCGGGTGGAGCAATGGATTCCACGAGGAAGGGTAGATCTGAGTGTGCATCATGTAATTCTTCAGGATAGTACACATCAACTTCAAGGACATACCCATACGGGCTATCGTTTTCAACGCTCATGACATCTAACTCTAAAATTTCTTGGTTGGTCAACCACCTAAAATCGGATGTTGGTAGCGGCTGTGACATACTATGACCGTACAAGTTAGTTGCATCTAAATACATGATAAATGTTGATGGTTCATTTGGATTGAAGTTTGGGATGAACTTATTATTCGCAACATGACTCCTCAGACTACATTGACTAATCCCGCCTCTTATACCTTTTTGAAAAAATGAATCATATCGATGTCGGTTAACAATTCCAATTCGATTTTTGTGTATCTCAACATAGCATCCCACGATAAACCGGGTGCAGTGAAGTATTGGCACGGATCTAACTTGTACGTTTTCAAACAAACATTCCGGAAGTTCTCGAAAACATCACATAATAATAAAACATCTGATTTTAAATAAAGGTCGGAGTAATCACCGAGTGATTTACATTGGAATAAATTCCAAACATGCTCAGCTCTTCGATAATCCTCGTCCGAAATATGTGTATTAGATAAATTATCGAAAAAATCACTTTTTGATGGCAGATCTTCATTATCCAATTTATCCATAGACGTTATGAAACTATATGGAAAAACTCCCTTCTGCGTCATGTATTTGAATTCTTCAGGGTCGCGAAAATATCTAGCAGTTTCTACAAATTGAGATTCATTCAAATTTTCGGCCAAGGATTGCAGGGGTTGGGCAAGGAATTTGTAGCTATCCAAGAATCGCAGTTTCGAGAAGACATTCTGATTCACACCGTTTTTTCCCAAATATTCGTCTACCAAAATATGTTTGGTAAATGAAATATATTTTTCCTTAGTTTGCGCGATACAATCAACTCTCTCTTCTCTATCGAATAATTGCTTGATGAAAAGGTGGCTATCGTAGCCACTCATATTATGAAAAAATATGGGGATGAAATTTGGAATTTTAAAATTCAAATTACATATTGAATGTGCGGCACCGAATCTTTTTTTTCCCGTTAGATGGCAGTGGTCTCTCACTTTGACGTCGCCATATAAAGAAGCTTTATCGCAAATACCGCACTCCGTGGCATTAGCGAATTCGACTTCTTCTGCCGGAGTTAATTTTTCCATAGGAACTACACGTTTCAGAAACAAGTTGTATATTATTTTGCAGTCATTGACTAAATTGGATACGAATTTTTTCGCAGCATCTTTTCCACGGAATGTAACATATTTCGTGATAGAATTATCGAAAGAGCATTTGATAAGGTATGCAAATGAATAAGGTTCATGTGCGAATGTTCTATTAGTAAGGGGTTCATTCGGATCTGGCTGACTAGTATGTATCGGTTTCAGAACTGATTCGAAATCTGCATAAATAACGAATGGTACTTTCATCTGTTTCTCAAATTTCCCGAATTTCAAAATGTTTTCAGGTACTGAATTTTCAAATTCATCGACTTTGATCTCTGTGGACGGAGTTGTAGTATATGTATGATTACAATCATTCAGCTGATGGCGTAACAACTTTGTTTCATCTGAGAAATATATCAAACAACCGTCGCAAAAAAATTTCTTATGCGCTTTGGCAGATATCTGGCTAGATACCAGCCTTGATAAATTCTTTATCCAGCAATAGTGGCTATTTCCAGTTTCATCATCTGTGGTCAAAAGTAAATTCACATGTTTACTCATTCTTTTCTTGGAGTAATACAGTGGGCCGACTACATGATATTTCACTTGATGATCTGCAAATACACTCTCTAACCCGTAAACGTTGATGAAACAATCATTGAGAATTTCGAATTTTGGAATGCTACTCACTTTAACAGGAAACTATACCCACCAAATTCAGAACTGTAGAATAGTGCGGATATGAAGAGGTTTCGCAAACATTAGCTCTTGCCGGATACAGTGCAGACGTCACAGCCCAAGCGAAACAGCACTCGTCCTGATTCACTATGTTTACAACGGCCTTTTTATTCTCTATGAAGCTTGGTAGCTTCATGTAAGAGCATCCACGCAGAGGGCTGTACTTGTTGATATTGATTTCCAGGAACATGATTTTTTCTAAAGCCCAACCTATAACAATAGTAACATCTGTTAATGATCAGAAATATTTCAAAAATCATACCAACTCACCAGAATCACGCTCCTCGAATTCGGTCGTTTGATTCAATAAGATGTCCTTGAATGTGTCAACCACGGCCTCCAAATCCAGCGATGAATCCATGATGTGATTTGGCGTCATGAAGGATTTGATGTCATGAAGATCTTGGGATTGTAAAATGTATCCTCCAAACACTCCCTTCACCTTGATGGAGTGGTGAATCGAGATTATATTATCCAATAAAGATATAATGGTTGCCTTATTCTCATTAAAAAACGTATTGTAATCCAATACAATCAGTTCTGCATTCCAATCGATAGCTCACAATGCGGCATTTGAACGCATTTTCAATCACATATACTTCGTCCCTATAATTGACGCAAGCGTTTGTCCGATGCTCCAATGTCCTTTAATGCGCACCCATTTCATCGGTTGGAATGGTCTTATTGCAAACAGTACATGTCTGCACATTTGCAGAAGTTGCTGCTTGCTGAGTGCCATCTTCCAGTCGAGGCTTCTTTGCAATAGATGGGTTGAAATTTCCCACACATGCAACCCTTTGATGACGTCGTAGATTGTCACTACGTGTGAAAGGTTTAGCGCACACACTGCAAACTAACATTTTGTTTAGATGATTCATCACTCACAAAGAACTATTCAACTCGATGTTTGATGATAGTATTGAGAGAGAACTGTGCTCTCATGGACACAACTATTGGGTTTATATGGGAGGGAGTCATGACGTAACACAGCACCCTACTTCTACCAAAACGACCTCGACCAGCCTACTCCCATTTTCAAGGTCGCACACGCTTTCACCCCCCTCTCCAAGGTCGAGGTCTCTCTCTCTCTCTCTCTCTCTACAACTCAAGGCCACTCGTTCCCAAGGTTACATATGCGAAGGTTACTCGTACAACCTTCCTTCAAGGTCACTTTGTCTCGCCCTCAAGGTCACCTCCGCGTTCAAGGGCGCGCTGTCGACAATTCACTATACGAGGTTACTCCCGCCCGAGGTCAGACCCGTTCAAGGTCACTCCCGCCCAAGGTCACTCCCGCCCAAGGTCACTCCGCCCAAGGTCGGAGGACGGTGACCTAGGGCGGAGAGCCAGAACCGGCCAATCTTTACTACTCATATCAACATATGTCCTGAACCTCTTAGTTTTTGAGCTACAGGGTGTTGAAATCAGAAGCGTACAGCGTTTTTTCAAACTAAACATTCAATATCAGGTCTACAAGGACATCACTGGTGAAAGTAAAATTTCGATTTTCGCCCCAAAACAAAATGTGTTTCCACTTATAGTGGGTGTCTACCGAATTACCAAGAACTGAAGGTACAAAATTCTTTGGTTTTTATTTTTTTACGCAAAAACGGTACGTTGTATGAAAGTTAGTCTAGGAACCAAATTTGCTCCAAAATAAATAAGAATTGAAAAAAAAATCTGGGTTTCAGAAAAATCAGTGGCGTACTATTTTTTTCTTCAAAAATTTTCAGTTCAAACCCCGTACGGACGCCACTGGTGGAAATTTTTAAATATCTTCCACGTTAAAAAATGCTCCTTGATAATGAGGAGGTAGATACGAAATATCATAACAATATCTGGAAACGATAAAAAATTATGATAAAAAACTCATTTTTTTCTTGAAATTTCATCACCCTGTAGCTCAATAACTAAGAATTTCAGGACATATGTTGATATAAACTTTTCTCTTTGAAATCATCCAAGGATTATCGCCCTTAAGGATCAGCATTCAATTAAGAAACACCCTGTATAATGGTATGAAATTCATGTTGAGAATGAGTTTGAATTGTATTTTTAAGAAGAAAATTTGTTGCGTTTGTAGAGCTATTAAGCTGCAATACTTGGAAACCGACTTCTTTGTTAGCAGACCCAATTTGGTTCTCGAATTTTGTAATTGGTGTATGCAGATAAGACCTACCAAAGTGGTACATAGATTCAAAGACGATCCCCTTGGAGTACTCAATTCACCTGTCCGCGAAACGTTCTGAAAAGGAGGAGGAGAGGGGAGAGGAAAAAGAAAAAGAATAAGAAAATGGAATCGCTGCCAAAATGTGAACTAGATCACAGAATTGAATCGTTCCAAGAGGGGCTGGAGAAGAAAAAAAAGAAGAATGAGAAAATTGGAAACAAGAATCAGGAGGAGGAGGAGGAGGAGAAGGAGGAGGAGGGGGATGAACAATACTGTCAAGATCTCAGGAAGATTATGAATCAACAGGAGGAGGAGAATTGGGAGACGAAAGTTTTTACAAATGTTGATCGTTTTATTTCGAAATAAAACTCTTATAAATTTTTTTTGATGTTATTGTTCTATTCATCCTCCTCTAGTTAGTTTACTCTCTGGATGATAGCCACCGTCTGCTTTTCCCCTTCTGACCAACTTAGCAAATCCTGCGCCAAAATACGACGCTTCACCCTTCGTTACCATTGGTCAGCTTCTTCGCCTGGAAACATCCGAAATGTTCTAGAACCACCGGCGCTCACCAGTTGTTCCCATCCACTTCGACACTTTTATCAGATTGTGCGTATCCACCAAATACTAACCTAAACCTATCTTACAATAATACTATAAAATTATGGGCTTGGTACAACAGGAGGAGGAGAATGGGGAGCCGAAAGTTTTTACAAATGTTGATCGTTTTATTTCTAAATAAAACTCTTATAATTTTTTTTTTTATGTTATTGTTCTATTCATCCTTCTCCGAAGGACATTGAATAACAAATCCTACGTAAAAATGATCTAACAATTGTGTATTTAGAAAAAATTCAATAACATCACCTTTGTTGAGGACATTTTCCTTCATGAGACTGATGAGAGAATCGTTTTCATTCTGATAGGATATTTTCAATGTGTTGGGGAAACATTTACAACTTTCAATTTTTCCAGTAACAGGAATCGTATAATTGACACTATTATCATCTAAGATGTAGTGTGTTTGACTAGATGAAATGTTTCTAGTGCCTCGAATAGTTAATATACATTCACTATGGAATTTAGAAGGTTGACAAATAAAATACGGTATTGTTGATGGCTGTCTTGCTGTGACAATATCTTTGGAAGTAGTAGAAGAAGAAGAAGAAAGAGTAGTAAGAGAATGTTGATTGAATTTGTCCAGAGGCATTTTGAATAGTAATATAAAGAACCAATGGTTCTAACATTTTATAAAATTATTGCTCCCTCGGGACTCTTCGATAATCGAAATAATTTCATTGTTGTGACCTGTAGTGTTACCAACTGCTTGGGAAGCAACAAGCAAACGTAATCTATCTACAAGCTCGTTATAGTCATCAAAATATTCATAATCAATTGGTTCATTCTCATATTTCATCATCATTGACATTTTAGCACCTTGTCCTCTTTTTTGTCATCTTTCTGGTTAGCACGCCTTTCAATAAAGATGATGACACTGAACCAGATCTAGCGCAAGTTTTACCTAAATGAGGCTTTATAATGTAAATATACTTTTCTTTGGTATCATCGGGGAATTTTCTAATTGGTAAATCGGCATTATTATCACGACGATATGCACTAACCCGTTTTATTATATCCACATAATTTTCAATGTCTCGTTTGGTGTTAGAAATTGAATTCTTCAAGAAAAGTAACTCATAAAGTCCTGCAGTTCCATTGTAAGTGATGTCACGTACTTTTACTATTTTAGAAAAACTGTAGTGAAGTGATGGCGACTCGTCAGGACAATAGGCATTCAGCTAAGTACTAGATTTAAGATTTTCTTCATGTTTGTTCAGGTCTACGATCAATAAAACGTATTTTGCATTTTTTGAATTGTCCGTTAGTTTCCAAAAATAATCCTTTCACCAATCGAAGGACCTATTACCGAGAAATAAAAAATTAAATAAGCAGCTCGTGTTCATTTAGCGCCCATTCTTGAGGCCGGTTGAATTAGGCAATCCAACGACCTGTCAAAATAATTTCAAAATGACGTCTGGTTGGCAAATAAACCAAAGACAAGTTTGTTCACTTGAGAACTTTGTGGAAGCCTCTTGCAGTATTATTTTATCGAGTTTCGGCTAGATTCATTGTGAATAATGATTAATGAAAACTCAGTATGATTTCAAAGAAAAAATTGCCAGTAACGTGAATTGTGGTGGATTGTGGAAGCAGTGCAGATCGGGACCATTTGCTGTTTTGTCACATTCCTACTGTTATACTGTGAAAAACTCGAAGCATTACGCAAAGATGGAGAATCTATAAAAAAAAATAAGGGAAATGTGGATGGCAGCCATCAAGAGAAATAATCAGCAACAGAATCAATCATAATAAACCAGAGGATATGTGGCAGACACTATTTTCAAAACAGGTACCTAAGAAAAAAGATTTTTATATTATTTATATGTACCTACCTACTCTAGAACTGATGAGTTTAGTGTTTCATTCTATGGAAAACTTATCTTTTTTTCATTTTTATAAAATAAACCAATACTTATTACTTTTGATGGTCCTACATAGTTTGGAAACATCATGTTTCTAATACATAAATTCATCATTTACCTTGTAGGAGAACGTAGTGCCTGAAAGATAAGAATATCCAGCTTGGGTCCCATTGCAATATAATATGGGTCATCAATCTCTTGTCCATTCGAAATACAAGACTGATGTGGATCAAAAACAGAGCAGACAAAAAGTTCGAATCATGAATCAAGCATCAGAACCTAGAGACCTGGTATGTTCTCAAGAAAACACCTAATTACCTAAAACTACTACAACTACATCATTTTTCATTTATTTCAGTGTAATGAAGAAAGTGTCCTGGGAGATGATGAAATAGAAGAGAAAATTGGTGAAAACAAGGTGAAAATTTACAAGATTATAAGTACTTTCACAAATTACAGTTTGTTGTGATTTATTTTATCAATCATAAATGTAAGACAAATAATAAAGTACCTAAGTATATCAAAATAATTGTAATATTCATTAAATGAAAAATACATTGTACATTGTATTATTCCACTATATTACAAAAGATCTACATGAGTCATGAAAAAATCTTCATAGAACATTATAGTTATTCAGTGATCTGATTGAAACAATTATAAACAATGATTGAATGATATATTTATTATTAATAGGTACATATTTTTTTATGAAACTTGTTGAATCAGAACTAACAAAACCATGCTGATTCTGGTGTACCTAAAATATCTGCACATTTAAAATAGAACCATACAATTTCCCTTCATCACTGTCACAACTAGTCATAGGGGTTCCATCATCAGCACTTGAACACTTACACCAATAGTTCACTTCTGGTGAAATTAATATCCACCCAAAAGTCCAGGTATTATAACTTCAGCATGAAACTTCAAAGCAATTTGTGAATGTTGTTCCCAAAAAACATGTTTCTCTGGACATTGAAGATATAGTAGGGATTTTGTATTAAACCATTCAGAGCAACTGTACCTATGTCCATTTCTGCTATTGGTATGATGGGCACAATCATGCTGAGAGTGGTGACAAAGCACATACATCAATACATTGTCATGAAACTGTTCCTTATTTACTTGCCCAAGCCTCAAGTTACTTATTAGCACAGAATCTGATTGTAAATATTTTACCTATAAAAAAATTGCATAAGATATACATGAATATGAGGTAGGAAATATATTCAAAAATATATGAATAACATAATTTCATCATTCAAAATGTTCCTATCAGGAAAGTTATTTAGGTATAAAAGTAAAAAGTTACCTTTCAAGCTATGACATGAAAATCATTCATCTTCCTGTCTACTTCCTGGACAAAAGTTGCTGAAAAATACTTGTGAACAACAAGGGTTTTGAATGCTTTCATTTGCTCATGAGGGTAGAAACTGTGGGTCACTATAAATAGTAGGAGGGTATAATTATGAGGTAGTCTAATCAGTCAGCAGTTTCAGATGTGGTGCAATAACTTCTGGAAATATGAACTCAGCATATTGAAGCAATGTTCAATTCAGCTCCGAGACTCCCTCAAACACCTGACACATAAAAAACTACCAAAATAATAGTGTGATTCGGGCAAAATACAATTTAATTACAAGTGATGTATAATCTTTGTTTGCCAACCAGACGCCATCTTGTCAGCTAAAATGTCACGTGGTTTGGATTGCCTAATTGGTGTTGTTTCTGGAAGCTAGGAAAGATAGGTTAGGTAGGTCAGAGCCGTGCACATAGGTGTATTGCTGCAGTAGGCTTGTGGAGATTTAAAATTTCAAGATTTTGAGAATTCACTTGAATTGACATTGTTATTCGGTTTTTTTAAAAAACAAAAATATGGGCAGGAATGACGGAAATAAAAGGAAGGAGACCAATAAGCCAGATGCGGAGGCAAATAAATCTGCAGAAGGGTTGAA
The DNA here is from genome assembly GCA_918026855.4 of Phaedon cochleariae. Lineage (NCBI taxonomy): Eukaryota > Metazoa > Arthropoda > Insecta > Coleoptera > Chrysomelidae > Phaedon > Phaedon cochleariae. Next base: position 18,255,764 of record OU896719.1, on the reverse strand, counting down.
TATACAAACAGATAATTCCAGTTCTTTGGATGAAAATATGGCGGGATTCTTGAAAGATGTTAATTCGAAATTGACACGGCTTGTAGGAGATGTTTTAGAAACAGCTTTCGAGAATTTCAATACTAATATAGCTTGTGGGTTTTCTCAATGGACTGCCGAAATTGAAAAGAAATTGAGAATAGGTGAAGAAAAGATAGAACAAAAAGTTGAAACAGAGAGAGTAGTTAGTACTCAAGTTATTGCACCGAAAACTTATGTGTCAGTGTGGAAAGATGTGGGGGGTAATAATTTACAATTTGTTCCGAAGGGGGCATTACACCCAGTATTATTCATAAGGAAATTAACTAATCTGTTAGATGAAGCGGGTATTCCCCGAAATAAGCGAGTATTTTTTGCAGTAAACTGTTTAAAAGGGTCGGCGCTGGACTGGGCAGAGATAAAAGATTTTCAGTCATTTGATGTTTTTCGACAGTCATTTTCAGATCGCTACTGGAGCGTAGAACAGGAACGAGAAGCTTTATTTCGAATAAAATATGGGTCATATCGTGATGTAAACAGTGGAACTCGTGCGGATTATTTTCTCCGTGTAATAAAATAAGCAAAGTATTTATCACAACCACAGAGTGATAGAGAGTTGATCGATTTACTGATTCATCATTTTCCGTCGGAAATACAACGGGGAATTAGAGATTCGGGACTTACTAATTTGGATGAAGTAGAGCAATTTCTACGGAAAATAGATAGTACGTATGAAGAGGGGAGAAGTGTTGCCGCGCAATCTGGTGCCGCCACTGGTTATGGTCGACATGTTCAGACCAGAAACCAACAGCAAAGACAAGAATTCCGCGGTGAAAATAACAATAACTCTCGCGCGACCGTGATGCCGTCAAATTCCGGGAATAATGCGAGTGGTAATAATTGGCGTCGTCAAACAGAAAGCGTGAGGGAAAATAATATTGAAAGTAGGACTGATGATCGTTGGGAGCAAAATAGAGGTCAGAGTGGGCCAGGTACTGGACAGATGAATTATATTCGAGATCCTGAAGAATTATTAGACGAATCTGAACAGAGTGAAATGAATACTTTACCTTTACTTCCTACTGTGGAGGTTTTAGTGGAGGGAATATCTACGTGCGCGTTAGTAGATTCTGGATCCCAGATTACCGGAATTTCTGGGAAGTTTTTGAGTCAAATTTTGTTAAACAATCATGAGGTGCCGCGTCTACCTACAGGGTGTACGTCGTTAGTGGGTGCATGGGGACAAAAATCGATTCAGGTGCACGAGCACGTTTATTTGAATATAAAAGTTAATGATTTGAATTTTCAATATCCTTTTATTGTGATTCCTAATTTGACAGGGAATATTATATTTGGATCAGATTGGATGCGCGCTTTCCAGGTTGTGATTGATTTTGAGAAAATACAATAATGGACGTGAGTACATCACGACTTTTGAAACGGTGCAGAAAAATGGCATCTGTCGATTTCAGAAATTTATGATGAAGAGTTATTACACTCAAACAAGGCAGAGGCAAATTTGGAGGAAAAAGAATGTAATATCCGGTTAGTCGTTGAACAATGTCAGACGTTTGACGAATTTCAGAAGAATCAGCTAGGTGAACTGTTGCTATCCTATTCAGAGATTTTTTCTAAGCAACCAGGTCGAATTAGCGTGTATGAACATGAAATCAAGCTATATGATTATAGCCCATTTTATAAAAAACAATATCCGATCGCGCATGCGCATAAAGAAGAGGCAATAAGGCAAATCAAGGAAATGGAGGAGTAAGGGGTGATCAAGAGATCCCAAACCGAATATGTTAGTCCGTTGGTAACTGTTAAAAAATCAGATGGATCGATTCGTATGTGTTTAGATGCGACTCATTTAAATAAAAGAATGGTACGAGACCACACCATACCGCCTAACCCAAGTGAATTAGTTTATAATTTCAAACCGGGGCAGTACTTGAGTACTATTGATCTAACGGCGTCGTATTGGCAAGTGCCAATGCAGGAGAAAGATCGTAGGTATACGGGATTTTCGTTTGAAGGTCATACGTATGTTTTTACTGTTTTGCCGTTTGGCTTATCTACATCAGTAGGGAGTTTTATTAGGGCTCTCAGCTTAGTACTAGGTCCTGAGGTGGATAGTTTCACTATTCCTTATGTCGACGATATACTCATATTTTCTCCGAATGCAGAGGCTCATTTGGAGCATTTGAGGTATATATTTGAAAAATTGGAAAATGCGGGGGCTACTTTGAAATTAAAGAAATGTTAATCAATCAATCAATCAATCTTTATTTCCATTTTTCGACATGGTATATACATGTGTTGGAATTGTCAGTCAGTAAATATAAAATAATTATAGTAAAATGAGATAAGTACAAGAAATAAAATAGTAATAATAAAATACATGTAATGGTAAATATAATAAGAGTAAAAAGTAATGTATAAACTACGAAACACTAAACTAACACATTTCACACAGAATTTGAATATCTATAAAATCCTTCCTACTATAGAAACATCCTTCCAATAAAAAACATTTCAGGTCTACTTTGAATAAAGATAGTCTATCAATATTTTTAATTCTTTCTGGAAGATAGTTGAACATTTTGAGACCAAGATGATCAGGAGTTTCAGATTTAACTTTCTTTTTGGCAAAGGGGACATAAAAATTTTCCATTTTCCTTGTTCCATACCCATGAACATCACAATTTCGTTTGAAAGTATTTCTATTTTTAAAAACAAAAACACACATTTCGAAAATGAAGAGACAGGGAAGCGTCAATACTTTGAACGTTTTAAAAGCCGTTCTGCACGATTCTCTATTTGGAATTTTAGCGATACATCTCAATATACGCTTTTGGCTAATGAAAACCTCTTTCCAACCAGGTGAGTCGCCCCAGAGACAAACACCATACCTTAGCCTCGATTCAACTTGAGCGTAGTACACATTCATCAGCTGATCCACTTCCAGAACTGTTCGTAAATTGATTAAGAGAAATTTTAAAAAATTCAATTTTGAAGATAATTGTTGGCAATGTGATTTCCAGGAGAGGTTTCCATCTAAAGTAATTCCTAAAAACTTTACATCGCTATGAGTGTTGCAAAAAGTGTATTCATCTAGATTAACTTCTAGGTCATCAATGTTTTTCTGACGACAATGAATTCGTAACATTTGTGTTTTCTGAATATTGAGTTAAAGAAAGATGATACTTTCCGAATTTTTTCAGTGCATATTGATTTCAGTGTTTCAGTATCTCTAGCTGAAAGTACTAACGAAAAGTCGTCTGCATATGCAGTGTAATTTTCTCTTTCAATAATGGAATCCAAATGGTTCACATATAAAATAAAGAGAATAGGACCTAAGATGGATCCTTGAGGAACTCCCATATCGATGTCCCTACCAACCGAACGTATAGTTTTAATACGATTTCCTTCTTCAAACTGCAGCGAGACAATTTGTTTTCTGTTCGTAAGGAAAGATGAAATCCAGCTCAGTGGTACTCCTCTAATGCCAAAATTTTCTAATATGTTCATTAGTTTTTCATGGTTCACACAATCGAATGCCTTACTCAGATCGCAAAATATTGCAGCAGGACATTCATCTGCATCAACAAACTGAGCAATATATTTGTGGAATGAGTACATTGCGGTGGCTGTAGACATTCTCGAGCAAAAACCGTGTTGTCTGTGGGTAATGACCTTGTGTTCTTCCAAAAAAGAAGATAATCTTTCCAAGAAAGCATACTCAAATATTTCTGCCAGGCTATACGGTACTGTCACGGGGCGATAATTTTCTAATAAGGTGCGATCATTTTTTTTTAAAGAGGGGAACAACTTTACCCATTTTGATATTTTGAGGAAAAAACGCCAAGTTCGAAAGACTTATTCACTAAAATTGTTAAGGGATTCATGATTACCCTCAACACTTTCTTCAAAATGAATCCTGGAACTTCATCCAATCCCGAGGATTTTTTGTTTTTCAGACGGGAATTCAACATATTAAATAATTCATCTTCTGTGAATGGTAACAAAAACATACTAGAACAATTGAATTCGTTTTTAGGTATAGAAAATTGATCATTCGATATATTTCCCACTAACTGTTTGGGAGTGTCTATAAAGAAATTATTGAATTCCGTTGCAATCTTGTTTGGGTCATCTTCCAAATTCCCATTCAAGTTCAGTTCGATGTTTTTATTACTTTTACGTTTATTTGTTAATTCCGCCACCACTCCCCATGCTGACTTTATATTATTTTCCGATTCTGAAATACGGTTCTGATAATGAGTTCTACGCTTTAGTTTAATCAAAGCGATATGTTTCTTTTTTGACTCTTTGTAAACAAATCGCAAATTTGGATGAAATTTTTGCAATATATAAAGATCTTTCAAAGCTTCACTAGACCTCATAACATCGCTGTCGACCCATTTTTTACCAACATCACGATATATGAAGGTTTTCAAAGGGAAAGCCTGATCAAAATGATACATGAATATATTATAGAAATAATTGAAGGCTTCATCAAAATCATGAACAGAATCCAGATTGGACCAGTTTTCAGTTTCGAGTCTCTTTTCGAACTGTATGATGTTATCCATCTGAAAGTTTCGTTTCAAACATTGTTTTCGCTTTGGCTTCTCTTGCCTTCGATAAATATCGAGTTCTAAAAAAATAGATCGGTGATCTGATATATCATTATCAAACACTACGCATGTTCCTTCATTATCGAAATTAATGAAAATTTGGTCAATTACCGTGCATGAAGTAGTGGAGACACGTGTTGGCCATCTGATAATCGGATTCAAATGGAATCCTGATAGTAAAGTCACTAATGTATTGAAATTACAGTTCTTGTACATATCGAAGTTAAAATCACCGCAAACAATGATATTGATTCTGGATCTATAAATGTGATCTAATACAGACGATAGGTTAGTGAAAATGTACGTTCATCGCCATTAGGGGATCGATAACAATTCAAAATTATATTATCTGACTTACCCACTTTGAATGATACAGCACAGAATTCAGAGTGTTGCTCAATACAATATTCGGATACATCGATGTTTTTCAATTGCGATATTGATTTCGCCCAGATGCCAACACCTCCGCGTTGTTTTTCTGTTCTGCAGAAATGACTAATCAAATGATATCCTTCAATGTGGGTAAAATCGAGTAAATTTTCCTTCAAACCTGTTTCTACTAGACAAAGAGATTGCAAGTTTTCAGCAAAGTCTATTTCACTGATGATCTGATTGATTTTGTCATTGTTCAATGAATTAACATTCAGGAGAAACATATTTGGGTCGAATATTACCTTTTTATGTCGTTGATCCTGCGTCCCATAAAAAACTTTCCGATACAAGTGCCCTGAGGCCAAATTTCAGGATTCATAGCAGTTTCGAAGTTGTTATCATTAATAGTAACTTTGAGAGATGAATAAATTTCAGGATATCTAGAGTTAAGACCCTCGCATTCAACTTCAGGAAAACGTGCTTTGAGAAGCTTCACCATGTCCTCAGAAGTTGTTCCCACACTCACTCTATATACATGTAAATGTACTTTCTTCGGTACGCCTTTTACTAAAATCGATCCATTGTTAGATCCCACAACCATTTTCTTCTTAGGTTGACCCGAGGGTTGACCCCTGTTAGCTGGATTTCTTCTCACAACTTCACGCCATTCATTTTGAGTTGATCTTTCGTCCCCTTCTTGGGAAACTAGATGAATATACTCACTCAACTTCACCTGATGTTCACTCTCTATGACAGCGGCAGAAACTTCAGGAACCGATACTACATTTCCTGTACTATTCGAGATGTTCTTGTTTTTTGGTATAGCCCCTGACTCATTGCGTTTTTGTAGTACGACATCGGATTTTGTTTCGAGTTTGTTGTCCTCTGACTTCTTATCATAGACAGTTCTTATCGGAGCTTTTTTATTATCTGCACGAGTACCCTCCGAACTTGAATTTGTGTTTGGAGACGACTGCAATTTATTCATCAAAACTATCTGATTGTTTAGGAGACTGATTTTGTCTTGAAGCTAACTAATGATCGTATCCTTCTGCTTGATGATATACTTGAAAATGCTTACATCAATTGTCTTACTATTATCCGACATCTGTTCAATAGCGTCGAAGAATTGGGCATCATTATTATCATCGGCCTTCTCACAACAGGCTAATCGGTTGTCATCAATGATTCTGACACCAGGACGTAACTTGGCACAACTCAGATGGAATGAACTGTCACAATTTATGCATTTCGAAGCATTCACAACTTTACTTTTACATTTCTTACACATAGCGTTCGCCGACGAACCACTTCCGGCGACGGCCATACTATATACTCAAGATCACAAGACTGGAGAATCTGTGTTCACACCTCATTGAGAAAATTGATGAAAACAACAAGAACTATGAAGATCTCAAGAAACAACTAGAGAACAAAACTGAGGAGCATTCTAATAACTCAGAATCAGTAATAAGTTCTGTTTTGTTCGTTTGCCAGAGAGTCTGTCAAGATTTTAGGACACATAATTTGTTCATCAGGAGTAAAAATGGATGAAGAGAGAATAGCGGCTATTCAAAGTTTCCCTATACCACGTAGCGTGAAACATTTACGTTCCTTTTTGGGTTTGATCAATTATGATCGCCGGTTTTGCGAAAAATTTTCGGAGAAAACCTTGCCTCTTTTAGGCTTATTGAAGAAGAATGTATCGTGGAGTTGGGGAGAGGCCGAAACTCAAAATTTTGAGGAATTGAAAAAATGTTTTTCGGAAGTTTCGCTGTTAAGACATCCAAATATGGAACATGAATTTTATATTGAGACCGATGCATCATCATATGCAATAGGCGCTTGTCTATATCAGCGAAGTATGGAGGGCGATCGAGATGTGATTGCCTTTTCGAGCCGTACATTACATGGGCCCGAGTTACGATACACAGTGACGAAAAAAGAAATGTTATCGGTAGTGAGTGCGCTGCGGAAATGGAGAGTTTTCGTATTAGGTAGGGAGCTGACGGTCTATACAGATCACAAAGCCATAACCTTTCTGAAGGCTTGCACTCTTTTGAATTCACGATTGATTCGATGGGCGTTATATCTCCAAGAGTACGATATTAAATTTGAATATTTGAAAGGGACCGATAATAGATTGGCGAATTGTCTGTCTCGTTACGTGGGGGAATGCGATCTTGAATTGGTAGAATTAGCAGAAAAGGTGGAAGTTTGTAGGATAGTGAGATCAGAGTTGTTCAAAAGTTTGATGAAAAAGTTCAAAAATATTGAAGAATTTCAGAGAAATGATGAGTATTGTGTGAATATTCGAAATAGTTTGACGAATGATTCGGGTTCACCACGAATTGGTGAATGGTTTTCTCTATATCAAGGTATTTTATTTAGAAAGGGATCACATCAGAATCCGGGGTCTAAAGTCGTAGTACCTGATAACGAGGTATTTTCATTAGTTGAACAGGAGCATTGCGAGAACGGGCATTTCGGTTCGGATGAAGTTTATATGAGCTTAAGCAAATATTACTATTTTCCGCGAATGCGAAAACGAATCAGGAAGTTTGTGTCTTCTTGTGATATCTGCCAGAAGGCAAAAATAGCGAAACATTTAGTAGGGCCAATGGGGAGTTTGGTGCCCTCTGATATAAATGAAACTGTGTGTACAGATTTTATGGGGCCATTACCGAAGGCACGTGCTGGGGTTAGGTATTTACTTGTTTTTGTTGATGCGTTTTCAAAGTTAGTAAAACTTTTTCCTTTAAGACGCGCGACTGCGAAATCGGCATTGAAGTGTTTGAAGAAATACGTTGAGTTTGTCGGGATGACACCCAAGGTAGTGCTATCTGACAATGGTACGCAATTTACTGGTCGAGTTTGGGTAGACGGGTTAGCCGAAATGGGGATACGTTGTGGTCATACTTCCGTCTATTTTCCTCAGGGGAACATGACTGAAAGGGTGAACCGTGAAATCGGTCGATTGCTGAGAACCTGCTGTTATTCACAACATACAAAGTGAGCTAATGTTATAGGAGACGTTCAAGGTTGGTTGAACCACGTTCATCATGATAGTACGGGGTACGAACCAGTAGTGTTGCATTTTGGTGAGTGTAAACTGCACCCATTTTTGAAAAATATGCCAAGTCCGGATCCGACTCCACAAGTTGAAGGAAATGGTCGCATCGAACTTGCTCATACAAGACTGCCTAGTGAAGCTGAGAAAAGAAAAGTTAGGCACGAGAAAGGGCGAATTTTGGAAACCAATTTTGATATAGGAGATCAGGTATTGGTTAGACAGCACCCTTTATCCAATGCTGAGAGTAAAGAGATAAAAAAATTCTTCCTTTTATTTCGTGGTCCTTGCACCATTGTGGCAAAGAAGAGACATAATTGTTTTGAAGTTACTGAAAATGAAACAGGAAAATCTTTAGGGCTTCAGAACCTGTATAATTTAAAGATATATAAAACTCCGCTTGTCACTTTGTAGTATTGTTTCCTTTTGTAGTATAACTCCAGGAAATCAATAGGGGGGTGATGTACCAAGCCCATAATTTTATAGTATTATTGTAAGATAGGTTTAGGTTAGTATTTGATGGATACGCACAATCTGATAAAAGTGTCGAAGTGGATGGGAGCAACTGGTGAGCGCTCGTGGTTCTAGAACATTTTGGATGTTTTCAGGCGAAGAAGCTGACCAATGGAAACGAAGGGTGAAGCGTCGTATTTTGGCGCGGGATTTGCTAAGTAGGTCAGAAGGGGAAAGGCAGACGGTGGCTATCATCCAGAGAGTAAACTTCGTGGTCACCGTTCGAAATTAACTTCGATAAGTTCACGACAAAGAAGCCGGTATCGGTGTCTTATACGAAGTGACATCTTGTATGTAATCGAGAGTGATACACGAAGATTGAACGTGATTTTACCTGAAAGCTTTTGTGGTACCATATATAAAAGTTAACTTCAAATTCACAAAACTACGGGCCTCCCAGACATCGACAACAGAACTATTTTAGTAGTGCACTGACATATTAGAAAAACTGTAGTGAAGTGATGGCGACTCGTCAGGACAATAGGCATTCAGCTAAGTACTAGATTTAAGATTTTCTTCATGTTCGTTTAGGTCTACGATCAATAAAACGTATTTTGCATTTTTTGAATTGTCCGTTAGTTTCCAAAAATAATCCTTCCACCAATCGAAGGACCTATTACCGAGAAATAAAAAATTAAATGAGCAGCTCGTGTTCACTGTTGATTCATAATCTTCCTAAGATCTTGACAGTATTGTTCATCCCCCTCCTCCTCCTTCTCCTCCTCCTCCTCCTCCTGATTCTTGTTTCCAATTTTCTCATTCTTCTTTTTTTTCTTCTCCAGCCCCTCTTGGAACGATTCAATTCTGTGATCTAGTTCACATTTTGGCAGCGATTCCATTTCCTTATTCTTTTTCTTTTTCCTCTGCCCTCCCCTCCTCCTTTTCAGAACGTTTCGCGGACAGGTGAATTGAGTACTCCAAGGGGATCGTCTTTGAATCTATGTACCACTTTGGTAGGTCTTATCTGCATACACCAATTACAAAATTCGAGAACTAAATTTGGTCTGCTAACAAAGAAGTCGGTTCCCAAGTATTGCAGCTTAATAGCTCTACAAACGCAACAAATTTTCTTCTCAAAAATACAATTCAAACTCATTCTCAACATGAATTTCATACCATATACAGGGTGTTTCTTAATTGAATGCTGATCCTTGAGGGCAATAATCCTTGGATGATTTCAAAGAGAAAAGTTTATATCAACATATGTCCTGAAATTCTTAGTTATTGAGCTACAGGGTGATGAAATTTCAAGAAAAAAATGAGTTTTTTATCATAATTTTTTATCGTTCTCAGATATTGTTATGATATTTCGTATCTACCTTTTCATTATCAAGGAGCATTTTTTAACGTGAAAGATATTTAAAGATTTCCACCAGTGGCGTCCGTACGGGGTTTGAAATGAAAATTTTTGGAGCAAAAAATAGTACGCCACTGATTTTTCTGAGAACCAGATTTTTTTTTCAATTCTCAGTCATTTTGGAGCAAATTTAGTTCCTAGACTAACTTTCATACAACGTACCGTTTTTGCGTAAAAAAATGAAAACCAAAGAATTTTGTGCCTTCAGTTCTTGGTAATTCAGTAGACACCCACTATAAGTGGAAACACATTTCGTTTTGGGGCGAAAATCAAAATTTTGCTTTCACCAGTGATGCCCTTGTAGACCTGATATTGAATGTTTAGTTTAAAAAAACGATGTACGCTTCTGATTTCAACACCCTGTAGCTCAAAAACTAAGAGGTTCAGGACATATGTTGATATAAACTTCTCTACTCAAAATCATCCAAGGATTATCGCCCTTTAGGATCAGCATTCAATTATGAAACACCCTGTATATTCAAGACATCCCCCACTTTATCCTCATTTGAATTGTTAACGATTCTAAACACAGATTTACTTTCTTTCTCTCTCTCTCTCTAGGTTAAACTTTTGTATTCATTATGCCTTTGAATAGATTCAATCAACATTTTCTCCAACCTCTAGGAGGAGCAGGAGAGGGAGAAGATGGAGAAGAATCTGTGCTGGCCGCACCACTGGAATCACAATCAAATGCTCCGTTTTATGTTTGTGATTCTTTCGATTACCATGTAAAAATTTTGATATGTTTTAGAGGAGAAAAAAAAGTAAATTTAAATAAAAAATATTATATATTAGACAATGGCGGTTTAGTATTAAAATTCCCCATGTTCGCTAGGATTGAAAGCAGGTGGAGAAGTTTTGATGAATGATAATGTATCTTTCGAATTCCAACAACTAGCAAATAAATCCATTGCTAAGGGTGATGAGATGAGTTTTGAATTGGGGACAACTCCAACGATTTTCATTGAGATATTGTTACAGTGTCTGCTAGTTGAAAATTAGTAAAGCGCAAATTGTAGCCGAACTTCATAAACTAGTCAGAATCAATTATAGAAGACGACATGTTATAGTTAAAGGTTCACATGACTTGATACAGGCTGATTTAGCGATTATGAATAAATTTGAAAAAGAAAACAGGGGATATAATTACATTCTTGTAATCATCAATGCTTTTAGTAAATATGTCTGGGCAATACCGGTTAAGAGGAAAACTGGTGAAGATATCACAGCTGCTATGAAATCTGTATTAGCTCAAATGTCTACTACACCAAAAACTTGCGAACTGATATGGGGACAGAATTTTACAACAAAGACTTTCTTAATCTTATGAAGAAATATAATATAAATCCTAATAGCTCGTTTTCGAATTTGAAAGCTAGTATTGCTGAAAGGGTCATAAGAACTTTGAAATCATTATTATGGAAACAATTTAGCTATCCGGGGTCATATTAATGGCTCAACATTCTTCCTGAAATTGTTAAGAAATGTAATGACACCGAACTTTCTACTACTAAGGCTGTACCTAGTCAAATAAATGAAAAAAAAATGCTAAATTTGTAACTTCATTTCAACACCTAGAAACAGTTGATCCAAAAAAACCAAAATTCAGCAAAGGCGAGTGGGTACGAATCAGCAAGTATCGACACGCATTCACTAAGTCTAATACCCCAAATTGGACCACTGAAGTGTTCAAAATCAAGCATATTAAATTAACCAATCCTACCACATATATTCTGGAAGATAGCAAAAAGAGACAGATACAAGGGGCATTCTATACAGAAGAATTACAGAAAGCCAAGTATCCCGATATTCATTTGGTATCAAAAGTCATCCGTGGGAAGGAGAAGAAACTGTTTGTCCAGTGGTTGGGTTTCGATTCATCACATAATTCTTGGATAAATGGAAATGATATAGTTTAGGTTTAAAACGTATTGTAAGAATTCAATCGATAAATAAAAAACAGTCAGTTATATACCTAGGTATTTTATTCATTCATATACCTCATTCCTATGATCTATTTTCATCATATGATTAAAACATAGAGCTGATTTCCTGATTCGTCGCTCGAATCTTGATATATCTCCAGCAACGGTGTTCCAAGGACTTCGTCTCGCCGCCCCCCGAAAAGCGTTACTCCATTGGTATAGTACATGGATCTCTGCTCCACCAAATGTTACTAACTTATTCATGTTTTCGTAGAGGAGTTTGGGATGATGATACGTTACTTCCAATCCAAGTGCATACACTTCGGGATTTATTCCTTTCATTGTATCGAGCACCTTCAATGACCAGTCAATTAGATCCTTCTTCACTCCTAATTGAATCATATTCATGACTTTATCAAATCTTAGCGATTTTAGAACCTCCATTCTATGCTGAATAATGGGTGTGAAAAGCCATAGTTTTGACAATGATTCATAATTAGAAAACATACTAGAATCACCACTGTGAATTCTAATATTATTATTATAATTTGGTTCGACCTGTTTGAATTCAATGGCAAATCTTCCAAGATCCATTGTATCAACAATTTCTGTTGTTGATATCAGCAAACTATCAATTGCTTCCCTGTTCTTCACTAAGTCAGACCATTCCTTCTCCGAAAACACTAAAGTGGCACCTTTATCAATATCTGTTATCACAACACAAGGGGCATAACCTAAATGTACTGATATATAGATCGACACATACTTTGAATTATTAGGGTTCAAATAAAATCTACGTTCACCCAAAAATATATCTTCTTTGTCTTTGAATAAATTCATTTCGTCTGATACTATTTTTTTTTTCTTCTCACGGTTTTATTCAAATGATCAGAAGAAGGTGTGGGGGGCTATTTTGTCCTCTCAAGGTTGAATCAAACAATCACTTCAATTATACATATATTTTTTATTGAAAGATTCGAAAAAATCGAGATTTCTCAATTATAACCATGAACTTAATTAATTATCAGGTATCGACTGAAAGGCATCATACTTTGACACTACCATTCTGGATAAAATCATTAGAAATATAAAAATTACCAAACCTAGAGTTATATATAATATTAAATACATTCTGTATGTTCCTTCTTGCATAGTACTTCCATTTTGTTTTATTTCATTGGAATGAATAGTTTGCCATTGGCATTGATCTGCTCCAGAATGATCAAAAAATATCATTTCCAATTTATAGTTCAAATGAGTGGCGTTCGCTTCTGGAATTTTTATGCTGAAAACGGGTAATTCACCATAATTTTCCTTGGATGAGCTCAACATTTTCCACGTTGATCTATTGCAATCCACTTTCGTATTTTTCATATCGAAACATATAGCGATATATTGAGCTTCTTTGGGTACATTTGTATATATTATTCCATTCACAATAGCTGTCAAAATTATGAAATTTGATTTCAATGAAGTTCATTGAAAGTTATTTATCTTTACTCTGTAAGGTACTATTCGAAACTGAGATTATTTTCTTCATTGACAATCATTTAGCAGAATGTCAGACGAACCAAAGCCTCCTTCTCTTCTTTCAGTAGCATGCAAAAAATTAACCTCCTCAATAATTGGAATAGAATATCGTTCACATATCAATTGAGCTATTTTATTCCCTCTTTTGAAATCAACTTCTTCAGATGATGAATTATATAGCAGAATTTTAATTGACCTTGTAAAATCATTATAGATAACGCCAGCAAGAATATCTATGCCAAATTTTAACGCTAATCCGGATCTGTGTGCAATCCGTCCGTACACTTCTTGGGGGAGTTGTATTTTTAGAAAAATGTCTACGAGAAATCGCTCTCTAGCATGAATAGTGAAATCTGTAGGTGTTCTTAAGTCACAATCAGAAGATACATGAGTACCTCTTGTTGGTATATCAGCAGCTTGATTAGTTTTCATCACTTTTAGAACCTTTAAATATGAATATAATAATTCAAAAGTGGAGAGACACCCACGCACAAGATTAAATTACCATTTTCTCGTCAACAGTATTAATTTTCCTCATCCAATATTAACGATTTCTATTAAGGAGAATATTTCATGTATTTCTCACCTGGAAAAATAAATCACTTATCTCAATCTAGTAGTAGTAGTAATGTGAGGAAGTTGTAGCCAGGCAAGTAGGCCCCCATGGGCCCTTTTTGCCAACCCTTTATATCAAAATTTTTAAAGTTGATAATGATAATGAAACACTCACCCAAATTTGTTTGCTCCATCTTTTTCTTTGGTATATAAATTCACTGTGTTTTCAACTAACTGTGTACTTCTCGAAATGAATTTCACCTTATATAAATAGTTCGCCGTTGCATATACATTCACTCATTTTGAATGAAAATTTTCCATTTCAATTTCCTGGTGCATGTTAACCTTTAATGTATAGCTGATGCAATAGATTCATTGATTTCCATTGCATAAGTCAATTATTCATTCATTTTTGATATACCTATACGTACTGGTACCTGAATGTTATATTTCATCGATAACATTGGGGAATTGGAACTGGTCTATTGTCTACAATGTTTAGAACGCTTTGCGGTCCGTTTTTCTGTAATTGATGTGCGTTTTTCAATGTTTTGGGAATAACATATACTTATTAAATGAAAACGCCATATAGACTAGCAAAACATATTAAATATTGAAAACAGTATCAGTAGCGACACCTCGCGAAATTAGGTTGAAGCGTGAATCATACGAATAGATTCTTCAAAAAGACCTCTGTGAAAGGTAGACGCAGAAAACAGTTACTACTCACGTCCGAATGAGGACCCCAGCGGTACGGTGAAATCAAAGGTAGGTTTGAAGAACGGAAATATTGAAAACAGTATCAGTAGCGACACCTTGCTTGATTAGGTACTCTAGGAACACAAAAAACGGCCATATAGACTAACAAAACATATTAAATATTGAAAACAGTATCAGGAGCGACACCTCGCGGGATTAGGTTGAAGCGTGAACCATATGAATAGATTCTTCAAAAAGACCTCTGTGAAAAGTGGACGCAGAAAACAGTTTCCACTCACGTCCGAATGAGGACCCTAGCGGTACGGTGAAATCAATGGTAGGTTTGAAGAACGGAAATATTGAAAACAGTATCATTAGCGACACCTCGCGGAATTAGGTACTGTAGGAACACAAAAAACGGCCATATAGACTAGCAAAACATATTAAATATTGAAAACACAAAATAATCATCAGTTCTACCAACCTTGGAAAACAGTATCAGTAGCGACACCTCGCGAAATTAGGTTGAAGCGTAACACATACGAGTAGATTCTTCAAAAAGACCTCTGTGATAGGAGGAGGTAAGCATAGCAAACAGTTTCCACTCACATCCGAGTGAGGACACTAGCAGTACCGTAAAATCAAATCTATGTAGAACATAGAAATATTTACTGAAACTTATTCATAAGCCTAATATATTTATTTAAATTGCTCATATTGGCGAAATGAGGAAAAATAGGGCCCCCCCAATTATCCATATACCCATCTATATGTCGAATATCCACACTCATGGCCCTTCAAAAAAAAATCTCTCGAAAACAGAAGACAAGTTGCACGTTGATAAATTGGACCCCCCATAGCCACTTGGTAACGTGTCGGCTTGCCAACCCAGAGATCCGAAGTTCAAATCCTATACGGTATGAATATCTGTTTTTAATTGAATAAAATTATTAATAAGTGAACTAAACGTAATACGTCATAATGAATGTAATAGGTTTCCATTAGGTGGGCCAACTGTCAAATTTACGTAGAAACCGAATTGTTTAACTACTCTCCAAAGTCGTCTTATATGGTCACTGCGATCATATCTGCTCCGACTGTATGCATTTCAGATGCTAGACTGCAGAGTTTCTTCGTAAACATAGTCGTGGTCAAAGATTCTTGTTCTGCAACCTATGTTCGTTATACCCGCTTGAAAGTCGTCTCATATGGGCATCGCGAACTCGTTTGCTTCAATAGTATCCATGTGAGATGATAGGATAGAGACATAGAGTGTGCACACCGATGAAGTCGATGTGACTTCATTTGCCTATTGAACACGTTATATACCCTTCAGAGTCGTCTTGAACGGTCACTGCCATCGTATCTGTTTCAACTGTATGCATGTCAGATGCTTAACGGCAGAGTTACAGTGTAAACAAAGTCGAAGTCGAAGTTTCTTGTTGTGCAAGTTGTGTGCGTTGAACCCGCTTGAAAGTCGTCTCATATGGGCATCAGGAAATCGTCAGCTTCAATAGTATCCATGTAAGTTGATAGGATGAAGAAATAGAGTGTGCACACCGATGAAGTCAATGAATCTTCATCTGCCTATTGTACTTGCTATAAACCCTCCAAAGTCGTCTTATATGGTCACTACGATCATATCTGCTTCAACTGTATGCATGTCAGATGCTAGACTGCGGAGTGACAGTGTAGTCATAGTCGATGTCGAAGTTTCTTGTTATGCAATCTGTGTGCATTATTTCTGCTTGGAAGTCGTCTTTTATGGTCATTGCGAACTTGTCTGCTTCAATAGTGTCCATGTGAGATGAAAGGATAGAGAGATATAGTGTTCACAACGATGAAGTCGATGTATCTTCATTTGCCTATTGTACCCGTTATGATCCCTTCAAAGTCGTCTCATACTCATCTCCAATCGTTCCTACATCAACTGTATGCATGTCAGATAAAAGACTGCAGAGTAACAGTGAAAATCATAGTCGAAGTCAAAGTTTCTTGTTCTATTTTATTTTAATTTACAAACTCAACAGGTTGCCCCAATTACAGAGTAGGAAGTATAGTAAGTATAGTAAGATAGACGTATATGTAGTCACTTAAAAAACATCTCACAGTTCATCATATATTCTAGATCTGAATCTATTCAAACTCAACGAGAAAATACCACAAGAATGAGATATACCATTGTATGTTTTACACATAGTATTTAAAGGACCAGCAGAGTGGATATTCGTTCGATGAGCATCTATATAAAATGTGTTTGTTACACGTGTAGAATATGCTGGTACATTGAAGTTGATTTTTGATAGAAGACAGATGTCATCCACATTGCCATGTATCAGTTTATGAAGAAACAGCATACTGGAGACTGTTCTTCGATTCTCAAGAGAAGACAAGTTGTATTTAAGTAAAAGTGACGCCCTTGAAACATCATTGTTGTAGTGCCCAGTTTCTTTGTAATGTAGAAATCGCAAGAACCTATTTTGAACTCTCTCAATAGTATATTTATGACACTCGTAATAGGGATTCCATATGATTGCTCCATATTCTAGTATACTCCTCACGAATGAAATATACAGTATTTTCATTGAGTCAATATTTGTAAATTGCCGCGTATTACGAACAATAAATCCGTACATTTTTGACGCTTTCCGCGCTGCATTTGTCACGTGCACTCGAAATGAAAGTTCAGTATCAAATGTCACTTCCAGGTCACACATTTCAGAAACTCTGGCTAGCGCTACCCCTTCCATAGTATAATCAAATAAGAAAGCGTTCCTCTTGCGGGTGTAAGTCATTTGATAACATTTGCTTACGTTGAAAAAAAGTTCATTCTTTTTTGACCAATCTTCAAGTGCATTTATATTGGATTGTAGTATATGACAATCTTGGTCAGTCCTGATTGTCCTGAATATTTTCATGTCATCCGCAAAGAGTAGAACCTGCGACCCATTTATTACCTCTGGCAGGTTATTCACAAACAGAAGAAACAACAAGGGGCCCAAATTAGATCCCTGAGGGACACCTGAAGTTGCAATTAAGTATTCAGAATCATATCCTCTCACCACCACTTTTTGTTTTCGGTTCAATAGGTATGATGCTAATAGAGACAGCAGATCATTGTGAAATCCAAATTCATATTTCAACTTATGCAGAAGTATTTTATGGGAAACTTTGTCGAAGGCCTTAGCAAAATCCGTATAGATGACGTCCACTTGGCCATTCTTGTCTAAGACCTCCGACAAGTATTGAGTGAAGTTACAGAGATTGGTGATTGTTGATTTTTTCTTGAAGAATCCATGCTGAGCTATAGCTATCGACATAGACACTTGAATATATATGCGCTTATAAATGATAGTCTCAAAAAGTTTAGCTGGTGCAGACAATATAGCAATGGGTCCATAGTTTTTGATATTAGATTTGTTACCTGAAGAAAGTGTGCGTTATACCTGCTCAAAAGTCGTCTCATATGGGCATTGCGAACTCGTCTGCTTCAATATAATCCATGTGAGATGCTAGGATAGAGAGATAGAGTGTGCACTCCGATGAAGTCGATGTATCGCATCATCTGCCTATTGTACTTCCTATAAACCCTCCAAAGTCGTCATATATGGTCACTGCGATTATATCTGCTTCAACTGTATGCATGTCAGACGCTAGACTGCAGCGTTCCAGTGTAAACATAGTCGTAGTCGTAGTTTCTTGTTCTGCAAGCAGTATGAGTTATACCCGCTCGGAAGGCGTCTTATATGGTCAATGCAAACATGTCTACTCAATAGTGTCAAGGTAGGATGATTGGATAGGGAGATATAGTGTGCACAACGATGAAGTCTTATATAGTCACTGCTGTCGTATCTGCTTCAACTGTATGCATGTCAGATGTTATACTGCAGAGTTACAGTGAGTCGAAGTCGAAGTTTCTCATTCTGCAAACTGTGTGCGTTTTTTCTGTTTGGGAGTCGTCTTATATGGTCATTGCTAAAATGTCTGCTTCGATTGTGTCCATGTAAGATGATAGAATAGAGAGGTATAGTGTGCACAACGATGAAGTCGATGTATCTTCATTTGCCTATTGTACTCATTATAATTCCTTCGGAGTCGTCTTATACGGTCACTGCAATCGTTCCTGCATCAACTGTATGCATGTCAGATGCTAGACTGCAGAGTTACAGTGAAAAACTTAGTCGAAGTTGAAGTTTCTTGTTCTGCAAAAAGTTTGCGTTATACCCGCTCAGAAGTCGTCTCATATGGGCATTGCGAACTCGTCTGCATCAATAGTATCCATATGAGATGATAGAATAGAGAGGAAGAGTGTGCACTTCGATGAAGTAGATGTATCTTCATCTGCCTATTGTTCTTTCTATTCACCCTCCAAAGTGGTCTCATATGGTTACTGCGATCATATCTGCTTCAACTGTATACATGTCAGATGCTAGACTGCAGAGTTCCTGTGTAAACATAGTCGTAGTCGAAGTTTCCTGTTCTGCAAGTTGTGTGCGTTTTACCAGCGCAGAAGTCGTCTCATATAGGCATTGCGAACTCGTTTGCTTCTATAGTATGCATGTGAGATGATAGGATAGAGAGATAGAGTGTGCACACCGATGAAGTTGATGTTACTTCATTTGCCTATTGAACTCGTTATGTACCCTTCAGAGTCGTCTTAAACGGTCACTGCCATCGTTTCTGATTCAACTGTATGCATGTCAGATGCTAGACTGCAGAGTTAAAGTGTAAACATAGTCGAAGTCGAAGTTTCTCGACCTGCAAGCTGTGTGCGTTATACCAGCTTGGGAGTCGTCTAATATGGTCGATGTGAACTTGTCTGCTTCAATATTATCCATGTGAGATGATAGGATAGAAAGATATAGTGTGCACAACGATGAAGTCGATATATCCTCATTTGCCTGTTGTACTCGCTATATACCCTTCAAAGTCGTCTTATATGGTCACTGAAGTCGTATCTGATTCAACTGTATGCATGTCAGATGTCAAACTGCAGAGGTACAGTGTAAACATAGTCGAAGTCGAAGTTCCCTGTTCTGCAAGCTGTGTGCGTTATACCCGCTTGGGAGTAGTCTTATATGGTCAATGTGAACTTGTCTACTTCACTAGTATCCATGTGGGATGATAAAATAGAGATATATTGTGTGCACAACGATGAAGTCGATATATTCCCATTTGCCTGTTGTACTCGCTATATACCCTCCAAAGTCGTCTTATATAGTCACTGCAGAGTTACAGTGTTAACATAGTCGAAGTCAAAGTTCCTTGTTCTGCAAATCGTGAGCGTTATACCCATTTGGAAGTCGTCTTATATGGTCAATACGAACTTGTCTGCTTCAATAGTGTTCTTGTGCGGTGATAAGATAAAAATATATGGTGTGTACGACGATGAAGTCGATGTATCTCCATGTGCCTTTTGTACTCGTTATATACTCTCCAAAGTCGTCTTATACGGTCACCGCCATCGTATCTGCTTCAACTGTATGCATGTCAGATGCTTTACTGCAGAGTTACAGTGTTAACAAAGTCAAAGTCCGGGTTTCTTGTTCTGCAAGCTGTGAGCGTTATGACCGCTTGGAAGTCGTCTCATATGGTCAATGTAAACTTGTCTGCTTTGAAAAGATATAGAGTTATAGTGTGCACAAAATGAAGACGATATATCCCCATTTGCCTGTTGTACTCGCTATATACCCTCCAAAGTCGTCTCATATGGTCACTGCAGTCGTATCTGCTTCAACTGTATGAATGTCAGATGTTATTCTGCAGAGTTACAGTGTAAACATAGTCGAAGTCGAGGTTTCTTGTTCTGCAAGCTGTGTGCGTTATTTCTGCTCGAAAGTCGTCTAATATGGTAATTGCGATCTTGTCTGCTTCCATAGTGTCCATGTAAGATGATAGGATAGAGAGGTATAGTGTGCGCACAACGCTGAAGTCGATGTATCTTCATTTGCCTATTGTACCCGTTATAATCCCTTCGGAGTCGTCTTATACGGTCACTGCAATCGTTTCTGCATCAACTGTTTGCATGTCAGATGCTAGACTGCAGAGTTACAGTGAAAAACATAGTCGAAGTCGAGGTTTCTTGTTCTGCAACAAGTGTGCGTTATACCCGCTCATCAATAGTATCCATATGAGATGATAGAATAGAGAGAAAGGGTGTGCACTTCGATGAAGTCGATGTATCTCCATTTGCCTATTGTACTTTCTATTCACCATCCAAAGTCGTCTCATATGGTCACTGCGATCATATCTGTTTCAACTGTATGCATGTCAGATGCTTGACTGCAGAGTTCCTGTGTAATCATTGTCGTAGTCGAAGTTTCTTGTTCTGCAAGTTGTGTGCGTTAAACCTTCCTGGAAATCGTCCCGTATGGTCATTGCGAACCTGTCTGCTTCAATAGTGTCCATGTGAGATGATGGAATAGAGAGATATAGTGTGCACAACGATGAAGTCGATGTATCTTCATATGCCAACTGTACTCGTTATATACTTCTCAAAGTCATCTTATACGGTCACTGCCATCGTATCTGCTTCAACTGTATGCATGTCAGATGCTTGACGGCAGAGTTACAGTGTAAACATAGTCAAAGTCAGAGTTTCTTGTTCTGCAAGCTGTGAGCGTTATACCCGCTTGGAAGTCGTCTTATTTGGTCAATGCGAACTCGATTGCTCCAATAGTGTCCATGTGAGATGATAGGAAAGAGAGATATAGTGTGCACAACGATGAAGACGATATATCCCCATTTGTCTGTTGTACTCGCTATATACCCTCCAAAGTCGTCTTATACGGTCACTGCAATCGTTCCTGCATCAACTGTATGCATGTCAGATGCTAGACTGCAGAGTTACAGTGAAAAACATAGTCGAAGTCGAAGTTTCCTGTTCTACAAAAAGTGTGCGTTATACCCGCTCAGAAGTCGTCTCATATGGGCATTGCGAACTAGTCTGCTTCAATAGTATCCATGTGAGATGATGAAATAGAGAGAAAGAGTGTGCACTTCGATGAAGTCGATGTATCTTCATCTGCCTATTGTACTTTCTATTCACCCTCCGAAGTCGTCTCATATGGTCACTGCGATCATATCTGCTTCAACTGTATGCATGTCAGATGCTAGACTACAGAGTTCCTGTGTAAACATAGTCGTAGTCGGAGTTTCTGGTTCTGCAAGTTGTGTGCGTTATACCCGCTTAGAGATCGTCTCATATGGGCATTGCGAACTCGTTCGCTTCTATAGTATGCATGTGAGATGATAGGATAGATAGATAGAGTGTCCACACCGATGAAGTCGACGTTACTTCATCTGCCTATTGAACTCGTTATATATTCTTCCGAGTCGTCCTATACGGTCACTGCCATCGTATCTGATTCAACTGTATGCATGTCAGATGCTAAACTGCAGAGTTACAGTGTGAACATAGTAGAAGTCGAAGTTTCTTGACCTGCAAGCTGTGTGCGTAATACCAGCTTGAAAGTTGTCTAATATTGTCGATGTGAACTAGTCTGCTTCAATATTGTTCATGTGAGATGATAGGATAGAAAGATATAGTGTGCACAACGATGAAGTCGATATATCCCCATTTGCCTTCTGTACTCGCTATATACCCTCCAAAGTCGTCTTATATGGTCACTGAAGTCGTATCTGATTCAACTGTATGCATGTCAGATGATAAACTGCAGAGGTACAGTGTGAACATAGTCGAAGTCGAAGTTCCTTGTTCTGCAAGCTGTGTGCGTTATACCCGCTTGGGAGTAGTTTTACATGGTCAATGTCTACTTGTCTGCTTCAATAGTGTTCATGTGGGATGATAAGATAGAGAGATATTGTGTGCACAACGATGAAGTCGATATATCACCATTTGCCTGCTGTACTCGCTATATACCCTCCAGAGTCGTCTTATATAGTCACTGCAGTCGTATCTGCTTCATCTGTACGCATGCCAGATGTTATTCTGCAGAGTAAGAGTGAGAACATAGTCGAAGTTTCTTGGTCTGCGAGCTGTGTGCGTTATTCCTGCTTTTATAGTCATTGCGATTTTGTCTGCTTCAATACTGTCCATGTAAAATGATAGGATAGAGAGATATAGTGTGCACAACGATGAAGTCGATGTTTCTTCATTTGCCTATTGTACCAGTTGGAATCCCTTCATAGTCGTCTTATACGGTCACTGCAATCGTCTCTGCAGACTGCAGAGTTACAGTGAAAATCATAGTCGAAGTCGAAGTTTCTTGTTCTGCAGAAAGTGTGCGTTATAATCGCTCAGATGTCGTTTAATTTGGGCATTTCGAACTCGTCTGCTTCAATAGTATCCATGTGAGATGATAGGATAGAGAGATATAGTGTGCACAACGATGAAGTCGATGTTCCTCCATTTGCCCATTGTACTCGTTATATACCCTTCAATGTCGTCTTATACGGTCACTGCAATCGTATATGCTTCAACTGTATGCATGTCAGATGCCAGACTGCAGAGTAACAGTGTAAACATAGTCGAAGTCGAAGTTTCTTGTTCTGCATAAAGTGTGCGTTATACCCGCTCAGGAGTCGTCTCATATGGGAATTGCGAACTCGTTCGTTCAATAGTAGTCATGTGAGATGATAGAATAGAGAGAAAGAGTGTGCACTTCGATGAAGTCGATGTATCTTCATCTGCCTATTGTACTTCCTACTCACCCTCCAAAGTCGTCTCATATAATCCCAGATAACACAAATTCCTTTTTAGGCCCTTCTGAGGCGTTCACAATCATGTCCTCAGGACGTCGAGAGCGAGCCTGAGGATATTCCCAAGACGTCCTCCTGTTACCATTCTCTACATACTAATAACGTCTCAGAACATCCCTATAAAATCTTTTGAGACAACCTCAGGACATAATGGTAACAACTTGAGGCGGTTTTTGATGATGTTTCAAGGAGGTTCAAGATTTATGGAAGAATATTATTCGTATACAGAATGAGTCACTATAGTGTGTTCTCCTCCGATATTAGCCAAACCGTCAGATATATAAAATGGAAATTCAAGTTCAACAGTAATAGGGTTTCATAAGAACAATCACCTAAAGATGTTTTCATATCTATAGGGTATTCGAATTCCAAGATATCGGTTGATGATTGGTTTTTTTCAATGGAACACCTTGTATATTATTGCATTTTTGAGTTTTCCCTGAAGAGTTGATTCCATCAATGCATCACACTTGGTGTCTAGTAGGAATTATTACAGAGATATAGGGTGTTGACAATTGAGATTCTTCAAATGTAGGATTTTTTGTGTCGAAACTATTCATTAATGGTCAAAACGGCTCACATGTTCCTGTCATAACTTTTGATAAGCTATCTACTGATATTTATTTGGAACAGATACAATAAGCTGATCAGTATTCTGAATGTTAACACACCCTCTATTCGTTCCGATTGAATGTCAGTAGATATAGTAAATCGAAAGTTTATAAGGATATGTGAGCCGTTTTGACCAATATTGAATAGTTTCCACAAAAAAAAATCCTAAAATTGAAAAATCTTGTTTTTTAACACCCTATATCTCTGTAATCATTTTCGCTAGACCCCAAGTGTGATACATTGATGGAATCAGCTCTTCAGGAAGAACCTAAAAATGCAATAGTGTATAGGGTGTCTCATTCGAAAAAAAACAATCATCAGTCAATATATCTTGAAATTCGAACACCCTACAGATATATATGAAAACAATTTAATGTGAAAGTTCTCATGAAACCCTATCACTGTTGTACTTGAATTTTCTCTATTTATCTGATGGTTTGGCTAATATACAAGGATAACACACTATTGACTCACCTTGTATTATGCAAATGATAATTTCTTCAAAATAATATGGATCTCATGATATTTGCAAAATTTCCCTCTATTTATGGTTCAAATGAAAAACCAAATGAAAAACTTACATTCTATTATTTATAACTTATTCTGAAAAATTTCAATTTCCTTTACAAAGAAATGTATTTCAGCTTCTTGTTGAGCACTACTAGAAGTTATTGCCTATTGATAGTTATCTTTCCCATGTTGTTTTAGATTTCTGAACTCTGGACATTCCTGATGCAGAATAATGAACTGGAAGTTGAAGCCTTCATGCAATATTTTATAGATTCTGAAGAAGCAAAACTATCTTGGAATGAAAATATCATCAGGTTTGTGTTTTGCATAACCTTCTGAAACAAACAATGTATTAATATTTCATGTCCAGTACTTACTATCAATGATATGATTTATGTAGTTATAGGTACCAACCATTATTGAATCTACTGAAAGTTCAAGTCTGCATATGTACAATCTTTCATAATTTCCAAAGAAGCCAAAATATCTTGGAATATAATATCTCTGCTCTGATGATATATCTTAAACAAATCATGACTATCTTGAGACATAACCTCAATTCTAGTTCTTCTTTTTCTTCCTTTTGTCTTCGATGACACGTTATTTCATGGAATGTCATCTGAAGACGTCCGTAGGCACGAAATTCTTTACATCCTCAGGCTGTCACTGAAAGAACTCATTTAGGACAATAACAGCGCTAAATTTACGCCTGATGATGTTCTTAGGTTGTAGAAAATAGAACGTCCTCTCCAAGCGTTTGGCGACACATTGAGGACGACCTTAGTCGAGTGTGTGCTATCTGGGATCACTGCGATTATATCTGCTTCAATTGTATGCATGTCAGATGCTGGACTGCGAAGTTCCTGTGTGAACATAGTCGTAGTCGAAGTATCTTGTTCTGCATAAAGTGTGCGTTATACCCGCTCAGGAGTCGTCTCATATGGGCATTGCGAACTCGTCTGTTCAATAGTATCCATGTGAGATGATAGAATAGAGAGAAAGAGTGTGCACTTCGATGAAGTCGATGTATCTTCATCTGCCTATTGTACTTCCTATTCACCCTCCAAAGTCGTCTCATATAATCACTGCGATCATATCTGCTTCAACTGTATGCATGTCAGATGCTAGACTGCAGAGTTCCTGTGTAAACAAAGTCGTAGTCAAAGTTTCTTGTTTTGCAAGTTGTGTGCGTTATACCTGCTTTGGAGTCGTCTCATATGTGCATCAGGAACTCGTCTGCTTCAAATTGATCCATGTGAAATGATAGGATAGGGAGATAGAGTGTGCACTCCGAAAAAGTAGATGTATCATCATCTGCCTATTGTCATTTCTATAAACTCCCCAAAGTCGTCTTATATGGTCACTGCGATCTTATCTGCCTCAACTGTATGCATGTCAGACGCTAGAAATCAGTGTTCCTGTGTAAACATAGTCGTAGTCGAATTTTCTAGTTCTTCAAATCGTGTGCGTAATACCCGCTCGAAAGTCATCTTATATGGTCAATGCGAACTTTTCTGTTTCAATAATGTTCATATGAGGTGATAGGATAGAGACATATAGTGTGCACAACGATGAAGTCGATATATCTTCATTTGCCTATTGTACTCGTTATATACCCTTCAATGTCATCTTATACGGTCACTGCCTTCGTATCTGCTTCAACTGTATGCATGTCAGATGCTGGACTGCAGAGTTACAGTGTAAAAATAGTCGAAGTCGGAGTTTCTTGTTCTGCAAGCTGTGTGCGTTATTCCCGCTTGGAAGTCGTCTGGTATGGTCAATGCGAACTCGTCTGCTTCAAAAGTGTCAATGTAAGATGATAAGATAGAGAGATATAGTGTGCACAACGATGAAGTCGATGTAATTTCATTTACATATTAAACACGATATATACCCTTCAGAGTCGTTTTAAACGGTCACTGCTATCGTATCTGCTCCAACTGTATGCATGTCAGATGCTTGACGGCATAGTTACAGTGTTAACATAGTCGAAGTCGAAGTTTCTTGTTCTGCAAGTTGTATTACTTATACCCGCTCGAAAGTCGTCTCATATAGGCATCAGGAACTCGTCAGCTTCAATAGTATCCATTAGAGTTGATAGAATAGAGATTCAGAGTGTGCACACCGATGGAGTCAATGTATCTTCATCTGCCTATTGTTCTTGCTATAAATATTTCAAAGTCGTCCTATATGGTCACTACGATCATATCTGCATCAACTGTATGCATGTCAGATGCTAGACTGCAGAGTGACAGTGTAAACATAGTCGACGTCGAAGTTTCTTGTTCTGGAAGCTGTGTGCATTGTACCTGCTTGGAAGTCGTCTCGTATGGTCATTGCGAACTTGTCTGCTTCAATGGTGTCAATGTAAGATGATAAGATAGAGAGATATAGTGTCCACAACGATGAAGTCGATATATCCCCATTTGCCTGTTGACCTCGCTATATATCCTCCAAAGTCGTCTTATACGGTCACTGCAGTCGTATCTGCTTCAACTGTATGCATTCAGATGTTATACTGCAGATTCACAGTGTAAACATAATCGAAATCGAGGATTCTGGTTCTGCAGGCTGTGTGCGTTATTCCTGCTCATAAGTCGTGTTTTATGGTCATTGCGAACTTGTCTGCTTCAATAGTGTCCATGTAAGATGATAGGATAGAGAGATATAGTGTGTACGACGATGAAGTCGATGTATCTCCATTTGCTAACTGTACTCGTTATATACCTTTCAAAGTCATCTTATCTGGTCCCTGCAATCATATCTGCTCCAACTGTATGCATGTCAGATGCTAGACTGCAGAGTTACTGTGTAAACATAGTCGAAGTCGAATTCACTTGTTCTGCAAACTGAATGCGTTATACTCGCGCGGAAGTCGTCTTATATGGTCAATGCGAACTCGATTGCTTCAATAGTGTCCATGTGAGATGATAGGAGAGAGAGATATAGTGTGCACAACGATGAAGTCTATGTATCCTCATTTGCCTATTGTACCCGTTATGATCCCTTCAGAATCGTCTTATACGGTCACTGCAATCGTTCCTGCATCAACTGTATTTATGTCAGATGCTAGACTGCAGTGTTACAGTGAAAATCATGGTCGAAGTCGAATTTTCTTGTTCTTCAAGATGTGTACGTTATACCCGCTCAGAAGTCGTCTTATATGGGCATTGCGAACTCTCCTGCTTCGATAGTATCCATGTGAGATGGAAGGATAGAGAGATAGAGTGTGCACACTGATGAAGTCGATGTAACTTCATTTCCCCATTGAACTCGTTATATACCCTTCAGAGTCGTCTTAAACAGTCACTGATATCGTATTTGCTTCAACTGTATGCATGTCAGATGCTTGACGGCAGAGTTAAAGTGTAGACATAGTCGAAGTCGAAGTTTCTTGTTCTGCAGAAAGTGTGCGTTATACCCGCTCAGAATCCGTCTTATATGGGCATTGCGAAATCGTCTGCTTCAATATAATCCATGTGTGATGATAGGATAGAGAGATAGAGTGTGCACTCCGATGAAGTCGATGAATCTTCTTCTGCCTATTGTACTTCCTATAAACCCTCTACAGTCATCTTATATAATCACTGCGATCATATCTGCTTCAACTGTATACATGTCAGATGCTAGACTGCAGCGTTTCTGTGTAAACATAGTCGTAGTCGAAGTTTCTCGTTCTGCAAGTTGTGTTCGTTATACCCGCTTATAATTCGTCTCATATGGGCATTGCGAAATTGTTTGCTTCAATAGTATCAATACGAGATGATAGAATCGAGAGGTAGAGTGTGCACACCGATGAAGTCGATGTAACTTCATTTGCCCATTGAACTCGTTATATACCATTCAGAGTCGTCTCATACAGTCACTGCCATCGTATCTGCTTCACTGTATGCATGTCAGATGCTTGACGGCAGAGTTATAGTGTGAACATAGTCGAAGTCGAAGTTTCTTGTTCTGCAAGCTGTGTGAGTTATACCTGCTTGGGAGTCGTCTTATATGGTCAATGCAAACTTGTCTACTTGATAGTGTGAAGGTTAGATGATTAGATAGAGAGATATAGTGTGCACAACGATGGAGTCGATGTATCTTCATTTGCCTTTTGTACTCGTTATATACTCTTTAATGTCGTCTTATACGGTCACTGCAATAGTATATGATTCAACTGTATGCATGTCAGATGCCAGACTGCAGAGTTACAGCGTAAACATAGTCGAATCCTGAGTTCCTTGTTTTGCGAATCGTGTGCGTTATACCCGCTTGGAAGTCGTCTAATATGGTCAATGCGAACTTGTCTGCTTCAATAGTGTTCATTTGAGATGATGGGATAGAGATATATAGTGTGTACGACGATGAAGTCGATGTATCCCCATTTGCCTATCGTACTCGTTATATACCCTTCAAAGTCGTCTTATACGGTCACTGCCATCGTATCTGCTTCAACTGTATGCAAGTCAGATGCTGGACTGCAGAGTTACAGTGTAAACATAGTCAACGTCGAAGTTTCTTGTTCTGCAAGCTGTGTTTGTTATACTTGCTTGAAAGTCGTCTCATATGGTCAATGCAAACTTGCCTGGTTCAATAGTGTAAATGTAAGATAAAGAGATATAGTGTGCACAACGATGGAGTTGGTATATCTCCATTTGCCTGTTGTACTCGCTATATACCCTCCAAAGTCATCTTATATGGTCACTGCAGTCGTATCTGCTTCAACTGTATGCATGTCAGATGTTATTCTGCAGAGTTACAGTGTAAACATAGTCGAGGTCGAAGTTTCTTGTTCTGCGAGCTGTTTTAGTTATATCCGCTTAGGAGTTGTCTTATATGGTCAATACAAACTTGTCTACTTAATAGTGTGAAGGTAAGATAATTGGATATAGAGATATAGTGTGCACAACGATGAAGTCGATGTATCTTCATTTGCCTATTGTACTCGTTATATACCCTTCAAAGTCGTCTTATACGGTCACTGCCATCGTATCTGCTTCAACTGTATGCATGTCAGATGTTGGACTGCAGAGTTACAGTGGAAATCATAGTCGATGTCGAAGTATCTTGTTCTGCAAAAAGTGTGCGTTATACCCGCACAGATGTCGTCTTATATGGTCACTGCAGTCGTATCTGCTTCAACTGTATGCATGTCAGAAGCTATACTGCAGAGTTACAGTGTAAACATAGTCGAAGTCGAGGTTTCTTGTTCTGCAAACTGTGTGCGTTTTTCCGGCTTGTAAGTCGTCTCATATGGTCATTGCGGACTTGTCAACTCAAAAGTGTCGAGGTAAGATGATTCGATAAAGAGATAAAGTGTGCACAACGATGAAGTCGATGTATCTCCATTTGCCTATTGAACTCGTTATATTTCCTTCAATGTCGTCTCATACGGTCACTGCTATCGCATCTGCTTACACACACAGTTACAGTGTAAACATACCCAAAGTCGAAAGTTTCTTCTTTTGCAAGCCATGTGCGATATACCCGCTTGCATGTCAGATGTTAAACTGCAGAGGTACAGTGTAAACATTGTCGAAGTCGAAGTTCCTTGTTCTGCAAGCTGTGTGCGTTATACCCGCTTGGGAGTAGTCTTATATGGTCAATGTGAACTCGTCTGCTTCAATAGTGTTTATGTGGGATGATATATAGTCACTGCAGTCGTATCTGCTTCATCTGAAGGCTTGTCAGATATTATACTGCAGAGTAACAGTGAGAACATAGTCGAAGTTTCTTGGTCTGCGAGCTGTGTGCGTTATTCCTGCTTGGAAGTCATCTTTTATAGTCATCGCGAACTTGTCTGCTTCAATACTGTCCATGTAAAATGATAGGATAGAGAGATTTGGTGTGCACAACGATGAAGTCGATGTTTCTTCATTTGCCTATTGTACCAGTTGAAATTCGTTCATGGTCGTCTTATACGGTCACTGCAATCGTCCCTGCATCAACTGTATGCATGTCAGATGCTAGACCACAGAGTTACAGTGAAATTCATAGTCGAAGTCGAAGTTTCTTGTTCTGCAAAAAGTGTGCGTTATATCCGCTCAGATGTCGTCTAATATGGGCATTGCGAACTCGTCTGCTTCAATAGTATCGATGTGAGATGATAGGATAGAGAGATATAGTGTGCACAACGATGAAGTCGATGTATCTTCATTTGCCTACTGTACTCGTTATATACCCCTCAAAGTCATATTTCACGGTCACTTCAATCGTATCTGCTTCAACTGTATGCATGTCTGATGCTAGACTGCAGAGTCACAGTGTGAACATAGTCGAAGTCGAAGTTTCTTGTTCTGGAAACTGTATGCATTATACCCGCTTGGAAGTCGTCTCATATGGTCAATGCAAACTTGTCTGCTTCAATAGTGTCCATGTGGGATGATAGGATGGAGATATATAGTGTGTACGACGATGAAGTTGTTTTTTTCTCATTTGCCTATTGTACTCGTTATATACCCTTCAAAGTCGTCTTGTACGGTCACTGCCATAGTATCTGCTTCAACTGTATGCATGTCAGATGCTGGACTGCCGAGATACAGTGTAAACATAGTCAAAGTCGAAGTTTCTTGTTCTACAAGCAGTTTGAGTTATACCCGCCTTCTGCGTCGTCTTATTTGGTCAATGCGAACAACTTGTCTAATTAATAGTGTCAAAGTAAGATGATAGGATGTAAAGATATAGTGTGCACAACGATGAAGTCGATGTTTCTTCATTTTCCTATTGTACTCATTGTATACTCTTCAATGTCGTCTAATACGGTCACTGCGATCGTATATGCTCCAACTGTATGCATGTCAGATGGTAGACTGCAGAGTTACAGTATAAACATAGTCGAAGTCGAAGTTTCTTGACCTGCAAGCTGTGTGCGTTATACCAGCTTAGGAGTCGTTCAATATGGTCAATGTGAACTTGTCTGCTTCAATATTGTCCATGTGAGATGATAGGATAGAGAGATAAAGTGTGCACAACGATGAAGTCGATATATCTCCATTTGCCTGTTGTACTCGCTTTTCACCCTTCAAAGTCGTCTTATATGGTCACTGTAGTCGTATCTGCTTCAAGTGTATGCATGTCAGATGTTATACTGCAGAGGTACAGTGTTAACATAGTCGAAGTCGAAGTTCCTTGTTCTACAAGCTGTGTGCGTTATACCCACTTGGGAGTAGTCTCAGTCAGTCAATTTGAACTTGTCTGCTTCGATATTGTCCATGAGGGATGATAGGATAGAGAGATATAGTGTGCGGAACGATGAAGTCGATATATTCCCATTTGCCTGTTTTACTCGCTATATACCTTCCAAAGTCGTCTCATATGGTCACTGTAGTCGAATCTGCTTCAACTGTATGCATTTCAGATGTTAGACTGCAGAGTTTCAGTGTGAACATAGTCGAAGTCGGTGTTTCTTGTTCTGCAAGCTGGATGCGTTATCCCTGCTTGAGAGTCGTCTTATATGGTCATTGCGATTTTGTCTGCTTCAATAGTGTCCATGTAAGATGATAGGATAAAGATATATAGTGTGCACATTGATGAAGTCGATTTATCTTCATTTGCCCATTGTACTCGTAATAATCCCATCAAAGTAGTCTCATACGGTCTCTGCAATCGTTCCTTCATCAACTGTATGCATGTCAGATGCTAGACTACAGTGAAAATAATAGTCGAAGTTTCTTGTTCTGCAAATGGTGTGCGTTATACACGCTTAGAAGTCGTCTCACATGGGCATTGCGAGCTCGTCTGCTTCGATATAATCCATGTGAGATGATAGGTTAGAGAGATAGAGTGTGCATTTTGATGAAGTCGATGTATCTTCATCTATTGTTCTTTCTATAAAACCTCCATAGTCGTCTTATATGGTCACTGCGATCATATCTGCTTCAACTGTATGGAATGTCAGACGCTAGACTGCAGCGTTCCTGTTTGAACATAGTCGTAGTCGAAGTTTCTTGTTCTGCGAGCTGTGTGAGTTAGTCCCGCTAACGAGTCGTCCTTATATGGTCTATGCAAATTTGTCTACTTGATAGTGTGAAGAAAAGCTGATTGGATAGAGAGATATGGTGTGCACAACGATGAAGTCGATGTATCTCCATTTGCCTATTGTACTCGTTATATACCCTTCAATGTCGTCTTGAACGGTCACTGCAATCGTATATACTTCAACTGTATGCATGTCAGATGCCAGACTGCAGAGTTACAGTGTCAACATAATCGAAATCGAAGTTTCTTGTTCTACGAATCGTGTGCATCGAACCCGCTTGGAAGTCGTCTCATATGGTCAATGCAAACTTGTCTGCTCCGATAGTGTTCAGGTGAGATGATAGGATTGATATATATAGTGTGTATGACGATGAAGTCGATGTATCCCCATTTGCCTATTGTACTCGTTATACCCTTCAAAGTCGTCTTATACGGTCACTGCCATCGTATCTGCTTCAACTGTATGCATGTCAGGTGCTTGATGGCAGGGTTACAGTGAAAATATAGTCGAAGTCGGAGTTTCTTGTTGTGCCCTTCAAAGTAGTCTTATACGGTCACTGTCATCGTATCTGCTTCAACTGTATGCAAGTCAGATGCTGGACTGCAGAGTTACAGTGTAAACATAGTCAACGTCGGAGTTTCTTGTTCTGCAAGCTTTGTTTGTTATACTTGCTTGGAAGTCGTCTAATATGGTCAATGCAAACTTGCCTGCTTCGATAGTGTCAATGTAAGATGAAGAGATATAGTGTGCACAACGATGAAGTCGGTTTATCTCCATTCGCCTGTTGTACTCGCTATATACCCTCCAAAGACGTCTTATATGGTCACTGCAGTCGTATCTGCTTCAACTGTATGCATGTCAGAAGCTATAATGCAGAGTTACAGTGTAAACAAAGTCGAAGTCGAGGTTTCTTGTTCTGCAAACTGTGTGCGTTTTTCCGGCTTGGAAGTCGTCTTATATGGTCATTGCGCACTTGTCAACTCAAAAGTGTCAAGGTAAGATGATTGGATAGAGAGATATAGTGTGCAAAACGATGAAGTCGATGTATCTTCATTTGCCTATTGAACTCGTTATATTTTCTTCAATGTCGTCTCATACGGTCACTGCTATCGTATCTGCTTACACACACAGTTACAATGTATACATAGCTCAAGTCGAAAGTTTCTTGTTCTGCAAGCTGTGTGCGTTATACCCGCTTGAAGGTCGTCTTATATGGTCAATGCAAACTTGTCTGCTTTGGAAGTGTCAATGTAAGATGATAAGATAGAGTGATATAGTGTGCACAACGATGAAGTCGATATATCCCCATTTGCCTGTTGTACTCGCTATATACCCTCCAAAGTCGTCTTACATGGTCACTGCAGTCGTATCTGCTTCAACTGTATGCATGTCAGAGTTACAGTGTAAACATAGTCGAAGTGGTGTTTCTCGTTCTGCAAGCTGTGTGCGTCATTCCTGCCTGAAAGTCGTATTTTATGGTCATCGCGAACTTGTCTGCTTCAATAGTGTCCATGTAAGATGATAGGATAGAGAGATTAATGTGGACAACGATGGAGTCGATGTATCTTTCATTGCCTATTGTACCCGTTATAATCCCTTCAAACTCGTCTTATACGGTCACTGCAATCGTTTCTTTATCAACGGTATCCATGTCAGATGCTGGACTGCAGAGTTACAGTGTAAACATAGTCAACGTCGAAGTTACTTGTTCTGCAAGCTGTGTGCGTTATACCAGCTTGGAAGTCGTCTTATATGGTCAATGCAAACTCGTCTGCTTCAATAGTGTCTATGTAGGATAGAGAGATATAGTGTTCACATCGATGAAGTCGATATATCTCCATTTGCCTATTGTACTCGTTATATACCCTTCAATGTCGTCTTGAACGGTCACTGCAATCGTATATACTTCAACTGTATGCATGTCAGATGCCAGACTGCAGAGTTACAGTGTCAACATAATCGAAATCGAAGTTTCTTGTTCTACGAATCGTGCGCATCAAACCCGCTTGGAAGTCGTCTCATATGGTCAATGCAAACTTGTCTGCTCCGATAGTGTTCAGGTGAGATGATAGGATTGATATATATAGTGTGTATGACGATGAAGTCGATGTATCCCCATTTGCCTATTGTACTCGTTATATACCCTTCAAAGTCGTCTTATACGGTCACTGCCATCGTATCTGCTTCAACTGTATGCATGTCAGGTGCTTGATGGCAGGGTTACAGTGAAAATATAGTCGAAGTCGGAGTTTCTTGTTGTGCCCTTCAAAGTAGTCTTATACGGTCACTGTCATCGTATCTGCTTCAACTGTATGCAAGTCAGATGCTGGACTGCAGAGTTACAGTGTAAACATAGTCAACGTCGGAGTTTCTTGCTCTGCAAGCTGTGTTTGTTATGCTTGCTTGGAAGTCGTCTAATATGGTCAATGCAAACTTGCCTGCTTCAATAGTGTCAATGTAAGATAAAGAGATATAGTGTGCACAACGATGAAGTCGGTTTATCTCCATTTGCCTGTTGTACTCGCTATATACCCTCCAAAGTCGTCTTATATGGTCACTGCAGTCGTATCTGCTTCAACTGTATGCATGTCAGAAGCTATAATGCAGAGTTACAGTGTAAACAAAGTCGAAGTCGAGGTTTCTTGTTCTGCAAACTGTGTGCGTTTTTCCGGCTTGGAAGTCGTCTTATATGGTCATTGCGCACTTGTCAACTCAAAAGTGTCAAGGTAAGATGATTGGATAGAGAGATATAGTGTGCAAAACGATGAAGTCGATGTATCTTCATTTGCCTAGTGAACTCGTTATATTTCCTTCAATGTCGTCTCATACGGTCACTGCTATCGTATCTGCTTACACACACAGTTACAATGTATACATAGCTGAAGTCGAAAGTTTCTTGTTCTGCAAGCTGTGTGCGTTATACCCGCTTTAACGTCGTCTTATATGGTCAATGCAAACTTGTCTGCTTTGGAAGTGTCAATGTAAGATGATAAGATAGAGTGATATAGTGTGCACAACGATGGAGTCGATATATCCCCATTTGCCTGTTGTACTCGCTATATTTTCTCCAAAGTCGTCTTACATGGTCACTGCAGTCGTATCTGCTTCAACTGTATGCATGTCAGATGTTATGCTGCAGAGTTACAGTGTAAACATAGTCGAAGTCGGTGTTTCTTGTTCTGCAAGCTGTGTGCGTCATTCCTGCCTAAAAGTCGTATTTAATGGTCATCGCGAACTTGTCTGCTTCAATAGTGTCCATGTAAGATGATAAGATAGAGAGATATAGTGTGTACAACGATGGAGTCGATGTATCTTTCATTGCCTATTGTACCCGTTATAATCCCTTCAAACTCGTCTTATACGGTCACTGCAATCGTTTCTGCATCAACGGTTTTCATGTCAGATGCTGGACTGCAGAGTAACAGTGTGAACATAGTCAACGTCGGAGTTACTTGTTCTGCAAGCTGTGTGCGTTATACCAGCTTTGAAGTCGTCTCATATGGTCAATGCAAACTTGTCTGCTTCAATAGTGTCAATGTAGGATAGAGAGATATAGTGTACACATCGATGAAGTCGATATATCTCCATTTGCCTGTTGTTCTCGCTATATACCCTCCAAAGTCGTCCTATTGGGTCACTGCAGTCGTATCTGCTTCAACTGTATGCATGTCAGATGTTATACTGCAGAGTTACAGTATAAACATAGTCGAAGTCGAGGTTTTCTGTTCTGCAAGCTGTGTGCGTTATTCCTGCTTGGAAGTCTTCTTATATTGTCATTGCGGACTTGTCTGCTTCAATAGTGTCCATGTAAGATGATGAATGTAACATGTGATTTTCCTTTTTTACCTTTATTATATGGGTTTGTTATTGAGTTAACCAAGAGTAACACCCAGTATAT
Organism: Phaedon cochleariae; assembly: GCA_918026855.4. Taxonomy (NCBI): domain Eukaryota; kingdom Metazoa; phylum Arthropoda; class Insecta; order Coleoptera; family Chrysomelidae; genus Phaedon; species Phaedon cochleariae. The sequence goes on along the minus strand of OU896719.1, from coordinate 18,219,384 downwards.
TATGAAGATGTAAGATACTCAATAGATTATGTGACTGCAACACTTTACATTTTGTTATGGCAGGTGGATTGAATATCTTGTTGGCGTTGGACCTCTTGTAAGCTGATCTTGAAGATTCCTTTGTCTTCCTGGTGTGACTGTCTATTAGTTTCAGGGTTGTATTTTTCAGGTGTCCATAGCAGTGGTGTTGATCTGTCCTTCTTCCTAGCTGTAATGATGAACGATTTACATTTCTAGTTGCTGTTGACTGATTGAATGGATAAAAGTTGAAATGCACAGTTTGAAAAACCTGTTGGAAATTAATATGTCCTTGCTGTTTTCAATTTAAGTATGGATCCACAGGAAGTTATATTTGAAGTAGTTGTAATTGTTCATATTTATATTTCAGTTTCAGTCTGACAGTTTAATTGGTTATGTGAATTGTTAGGTTATTTCGCTTCGTCCATAGCCTTTGGGAATTTATAACCTTCTTCTTTTATTTTCGGCCTGCTGGCAACATTTTGGTTAGACCAATGTTACTATAGTACTGTGTCAGACCTAACTTCACAATTCTTTAGAAACGGGCAAAGGCCCATTAGGACATTTTTCTTAAATAATCTAGGTATTTCAATATTCTCTGTTGGTAATATTTATCAACTAGTCAAGATTCCAACTGTACTTGCGCAGTGAATTATTTCTAATTCGAAACATGTTTTTATAAACGGTTTTGTTTTCTGAGTGCACAGGAAACTCTTGAAATTTCTTGATTTCCTTCTTCTCTACCGAGAGTAGGCAAGATGGGCACGAATTTTGACATTTTCCATCCAACCTTTGTGAGGTTTGATACCCTTATCTTCGGCCATTCCAGACGGAAGGTGAGCATTTTCAGAGTCCATAAACCTATTCACTGTTTTCAATTTGGTATATTTCCAACAGATTTATTGGCCTTTACATGGTGGATGTCCTGGTGGGACGCCATCGTCATAGCGTGCTAGCCTGTTGCTAGTAGTGGCCTCCGGTTAAATCTGGAACTTTCCTCTCGATCCCATCCTGAGTCATCCATGATGCCACAAGGTGACCAGAAAGTCTCCAACTTCATTTTTGGGGCTATTCTCTTGATCCCACCTTGTTGTGCCGTCCACGATGTCGAAGGGTGACTAGGAAGTCCAGGAAACCCTTTTTTTTAACTGCACCGGCTAGAGTTTGGAGTTGGAGTTCACTGGCATGAAGGACAGAGCAGCACCACATGCTCCGCAGACACTAAGGTCAGATCAATTTTGATTATACTTTTGTTCCTGATGATCCAGTAGTGCGCAGCACCAAGTTGAACCACTATTCAAGTCTAACTACTCGTAACAACAGTTTTTGATTTTATATTTGAAATACCACTTAACTAAATCATAATGGGAGTCCAGTCATTCTGTGAACCGGAAATATAGGCCTATATAGAAGGGGAATATCTTAAAATATCTACATTTTTTTTTTGTTCTGCTCAAGCATTTAACTTATACAACACTGAGGAAGTGATTTAATCATTTTTCTGCACAGTAAGGTGTTACTGAAGGTATAATTGAAATTGTGTGTCACATGAACCTGCTTCAATCATCTAAAGAATTATATTTCTCTGGTACGGTTATTTGGTGTTTCATTAGATTTTCAAATTCTATCCTCAATATTAAATTTTCTTAGTTTTCCTACTACTGAAAACTGAGTGGCGCCTGGCAAGAGGTCCCTAAAAATACATAACTTCTTGAATCCACAGCCTGCTCCCAAACAACAGAGCTGCCGTGCCTATAACATAACTACACACTAGTCTTGCAATTTACTATTTATTATACAACATCCATAAAATAGCAAGAAAGCGTTATAGATAATTGTCGCACAACGTGAGGGGCCCAAAATTTTATGTTACGAGTAGTAAATATTTGAAATACACAATTTGGTATAAATTTTCATCAACAGGGAGAGCAGAATTTTTAATAGTCCAGTCATCTTATACTTGGAAGAGCTTTGGGATTGGTGTTTTGCTTATTTTAGAGGTTTTAAGTTCCAAAGGAGGTTCAATTTTTGCGACTGGAGTAAATTGCATTCATTTGGTATACTGAGTGTTACTTTTCGAGTAATAATATTTTGAGTGGCGGAATTGGAGAATTACATGGTGCATTTGCTTCCTAGGGACTTCCCTGGTGCATTATAGGTAACCTTAGCTGGTTAGAGTATTTTTTCTAATTTCTTGTGCATATAATGAGAACTGTTAGTAGTGTACCTACGTAACCATCAACACAAGATGGCCGCCGCCGGAAGTGACGTCACAACCGTTCCTGTGGTGAAAGGTGTTGGCTGCACGGAAGTGACGTCACAAGATGGCCGCCGGAAGTGACAAGTGACAGATGACAAGTGACAGATGACAAGTGACAGATGACAAGTGACAGATGACAAGTGACAGATGACAAGTGACAGATGACAAGTGACAGATGACAAGTGACAGATGACAAGTGACAGATGACAAGTGACAGATGACAAGTGACAGATGACAAGTGACAGATGACAAGTGACAGATGACAAGTGACAGATGGCAAGTGACAGATGACAAGTGACAGATGACAAGTGACAGATGACAAGTGACAGATGACAAGTGACATATGACAAGTGACAGGTGGCATGGAACACAAGCAAGTGACAGATGACATATGACAAGTGACAGATGACATGGAACACAATATGTGGCGAATGACAAGTGACAGATGACATGGAACACGAAGAGTGACCGATGACAAATGACAGATGACAATTGACAGATGACATGGGGCATGGAACACAAAAAATGACAGATGACATGGGGCATGGAACACACGAAGTGACAGATGACAAGGGACATATGACAGATGGTAGATGACAAGTGACCTACGACACAACATGGCACACAAGATGTGACAGGTGGCAAGTGACAGGTGATAAGTGACAGGTGATCATCGCCCCCTCAACCTCAAACCTTTTCATTTCACCTTTTCCTTACCCCCTCCCCCCCCCCCTCTTCCCTCCTCCCTTCTCCCCTGACGAATTTCACGTGACATATGAACAAAATGGCCGACGTTGACAGTGACATGACATTTGATACCAGCTATTGTGGAATTTGCGACGCAATATTATACGAGAACAATGCCGCCTTTGTTTGCAGGTGTCCGATTACGTAACAACCTCATCCGATTGCATCATCCTTATCTGTGTGAGAACAATGGGTCCATTGTTCTGACGCAGGTGGCCGATGAGTCATCCAATAATGCAAGCTGGGAGACATCCTGAAAGAGTACCTCTATCTACTTCCTGTCGCCACTGACTGTCAGCGTTTTTTGGAATTTCGTCGAGTCAGCTATTGGGAAATTTGCCTCATGAACAATACCTCCGTTGTTTGCAGGTGGTTGATGACGTCACAACCTCAAGCCCTATATAAGGCGGTCAGAACCAATCATGGATACTGGATGTGTCTCAAAGAACGTTTGCCGAATCTGCCCAATAGCTTATATCAGCTGTGCGCATGCGTAGCTACCACTACCACTATTCAGACTTGACCTCTGAATCAGTGTTACAATGTCCTTAGACGAGTACAGAAGCAAGTTGGAGGAATTTGGGGAGCGGGTTCGACAGATGAACAAAGACATAAAATTGTACGAAAATAAAACCAGAGTGTTGAATCAATTGGAGAATCTGAGTTTGTGGGATAAAGTCTTCAGCAGCTGTGGAAGAGTACCAGCAGTAGAGGTGCCTGTTGAGCAGAGACGACACATCCAGCCTCAAAATGTCACGGGTGGCATTCATAGTTCTGACAGCAATTTTGAATAACGTATTGTATAAAAATGTTCCCAACAATGTCAAGAACATGGCGATATGTTTCAATGACTCGAAAGAAGATTGCAATCGATCATCGTGGACAGCGATGCGAAATAAGTTGGTGAACAATGGATGTCTACCAGTATTCTACAAAGAGATACCAGAGACGAATAATTCCTTCTTCAAACTCAAGTTGATGTTTTTCGGTGGATCTGAAGAGGATACCGACTGGCAAACTATAGGAGCCCCCACAACAGGAATACAGAATGAATTCAATAAAATGTTCATATTACTAGGTTTGACATTAGCAGCTACGTTCGTTTTGATTGTGAAAGGCCTAATGAAAGCTGGGTACATATATCGTGAATAAAGTGATGGAACTTATACAAGGTGTTTCAATAAAACTCCCATCCTTATCATAATGTTTATTGAGCCAAACACAGTACATCTTCATTTAGGTAATATTACATTTATAAACCACTGGTAAAGTTGATCAACGTTCCGCTGGGCACACATATATTTTCCATTGGCGTGGTTGGGGCAGTACGATATAGTTTGCTGGTAGGTTTTACTGGAACAGGGTGTTCCATCATACAAAGCAACGTCGTATACAGTTGGGAATACTTCAAGTTCTTCACATTTCGTCTTCAAAAAGTCAGCTTTTTGATTGCCCCTCAAGTAAATACATTCAACCGAATGCAACAGATATTTTTCCAAAATGTTGTTCAGTTCCGTATATTCAACATCACCAGCATCATATGGTATTCCATGGGCGAATTTCTCCACATAACGGGTAGTTTCCTTGTCACGTCCACTAATGGTAGCAAACGGTGTAGGCGGTTTGAATAGGAAGTTGGATCTCTGGCGGCCAATTTGAATGATCAGCTCTTTCGGGTGGAAAACACTGTCAAGAGTGAAGCCTTGAATGTCGACAAGTGCGATCCTCATGACGGCTGACGATCGAATGCGAGCTCGAGCCGTTTGCAGTTGGTATTTATACTCAAATCAAGGTTCTGACGACTTCCGTTAGAGGGAAGTACTCTAGCAGACAGTCATGTACGATGATGAAATAGGCTTTGGTGTCAGCAGGGAATCCTTTATCGGCTTCGATTTCAAGCTTTATATCAACTGTCGATGATTTCATGGTCTCTTCCTGCCTCGAGCAATCAATCACAAATAATGCATGCTGTTTGAATTCCCCATAATCCAAGATTGGGTGAACCTCCGTCGAATGTGAATAGCTCGAATAGAACCTGGTATAGTTGTAGTAAGCAAGGGTGTAGTCTTGTTTAGCGAAATCCAGCTGCATTCTCTCATTAGGCCAATATTCACCATTAAGGGCTAATCTGATACTAACTATGCTCGTGTTATCAAAGTGGGTAGCATCAGCTTCTGCATTGTCACGTTTAGATTTCTGGAAGCACACAATAACGTACCGAGGACGTTCCACCGAAGCGCTCGTTTTGACTGCCCAAATTTCACTTTTTGCGCCGTTTGTAAGAGCAGGCAATTGGCTGAGGTCCCATTTCCTGAATGGAATCAGTATAGGTGTATCATTTTTGATGGGTTGCATCAGTTGTAGTTTGATTTCATCGTTCGGAAATACGTGCTTCACTTTTAGCACTACACTATGTATTTGTACTTCAACTGTAGTAGTAGTGGTTGTAGGTCCATTGGGGAGTTCCTGTACTATCACGCAATCGTTATCATTACGAGCTCGAATCAGTCGGATTGTTTGTTTTCCATAGGTGATTGAGGTGTAGTCATTGAAAACGTTGTACAGGTGCTTTGGTGGTATCAACAAACTAAATGTCTTGTCAATTGCATTCAAAAGCGGTTTATCAGGATACGTCCATCCGGCTGTGGATAAGTACAAGGACTCATTTCAATAATAAAAGCTGTTTTGATGCATTACATGCATTTTGTGAAATATCTGATAATAGTTTGTTGAGCATGGCACTTAGAGAATATTTGTATTACTTTAAAAACAATGTACTGAATGATTTGGAACAATAAAATATGGAAATAGCTCAGCTTTTCTTTACTATTAGTCAGGTATCGTTGACTTTCGTTGGAAACGTGGAAAACGTGACGTTTTTGACGTTTTTCGACGTTTTTTGACGTTTTTTGACGTTTTTCGACGTTTTTTGACGCTTTTCGACGTTTTTCGACGTTTTTTGACGTTTTTTGATGCTTTTCGACGTTTTTTCGACGTTTTTCGACGTTTTTCGACGTTTTTTGTCACTTTTCGACGTTTTTTCGACGTTTTTGACGCTTTTCGACGTTTTTTTCGACGTTTTTCGACGTTTTTCGACGTTTTTTGACGTTCTTGACGTAACGTTTTTCGACGTTTCTGACGTTTTCGACGTTTTTGACGTTTGTGACGTTTTTTCGACGTTTTGTAGCAGGTTCATTCGTTTGCAGTAATGAAACAACCAAATTTTCAAGAAACTTTTATTGAACATAGTGGAAAATACATAGTGTATAGAGGTCGTCAAGTCAAGTCATGCGCAGAAGAAGAATGCCATCCAAACGTGATGACGATCAGGCTGCAGCACGTAAAACGAGAATGGGATATTACTGCTAACTACCGATGTACCACTATCTTGACTCGACATGTCGATTAAGACTGAGACTGAAACCGGCTTCGAGCAGCTATTTATATCCCTCCATCTCTCCATGATGATCACACGAAAGGCCCCTGACTTGTTGAAATCTGTCTGTATTTTCCATAAGAATCTACACTAAATCGACATTATCTATCCAACTGTTATGTTTCTTGTCGAGTCCCAACCACTTGACGTACATTGTCTTTCCTCTTTTCTTCAGCACTTTCTCAATGAGGTAAATGTCGGGATTCTTTGTCTTTTGTAATTCCTCCTCATAGAATGCGCCGCTGATTGGCTGTCCATGCATGTCTTCGAGTAGGTAAGTAACAGGATTGGTTATCTTCACATTGACAATTTTGAATAACTCTGTCGTCCAGCTAGGTGTATAGCCTTTTTCGAAAATATGTTTCGCCTTAGATATGCGTACAATGTTGCCAACTTTCAGTTTACGTGGACCTGCGATTTTCAAATGGCTAAAGCTTTGGTGTAAAATATCTTTCTCGTTTTCCTTGTTCACCTCTGAGGGTTTGAATCGAGTCGTTGTGTGCTTGGTATTATTGTATTCATCAACGATCTGACGTAATATATCAATCCATTTGTAGGTGCCATTCAGACTGAAATATTTGTATAGTTTGTTTTTCAGCGTTCTTATTACTCGTTCAGCAATGGCAGCCTTTTTAATGCTGAATGTGTTGTAATGGTTGATGTCATATTTTTTCATCAATTTTTTAAACTTGCTGTTGAAGAATTCCGTTCCTTGATCAGACTGTACATTTACTGGTATGCGCTGTGCATGTCCCAATATATCGGCGAAAGATTTGGCAACCTCTTCTCCTGTCTTAGTTTTTAGTGGGCGTGTCCAGAGGTACTTGGAAAAGCAGTCAATCACTACCAGAATCATTTTATATCCTTTATTCTGATGGGCATACGGTCTCATCTCAGCCAAATCCATTTGCCATAAATCGTCCAATCCTTTGATTATGGTTCGTCGTCTGGGGTAATTTTTGCGAGCTGGAGCATGCAGCTCATTAACAAGTTGAATCTTGTCTCTCGAAGCCATAACGGTATATCAACTATTTTTATGTCAATTTTTTTATCTCATTGGTGGTCAATTGTGTCTGTTCCATCGATTCTTCATTCAATATCTCCTCTCTGTCAACAGCTCTCTCAGCCAGCTTGAAATCAGATCTCATTCGTGAAATAACACCATCTACATAATTTTTCGTAGCCATATGTTCCGTTGGAGGATGTCTTGAAATAAACTTTTCAATATCCTTTATTTTGCTATCAATCATTCTCAATGTATCAGTCGACTGCCTGATGATGGTATCCAATGAGACGAGTTTATGTTCCAATTGGACTAATTCGATGATGTTACCGCTGCTGCCAGCTGATCTGCGGCCGAACTTGTCAAGACTCATGATTGACGACTCTCAGTATATAAGGTTAGCTTCACGAAGTTCATTAACGATTGCCACTATTTCATTATCGAGTGATGTGTTTCCAGCTTCCTTAGAAGCAATGAGTAGTTTCAAGCGGTCTACGAGTTCATTTGGATCGTTCCAATAGATATATTCCACGGGGTTTTCGTTGTACGTCAAACCACTACCAATCGTTGAACGCCTACCGCTGTTTTTTCGTATCTGTACAATAAGTGGCTTGATGACGTTCGTATACTTCCATCTCTTAGACCCTTTCAATTTTCCATCCTTGTTTATATAGCGATCACTCAGCTTCAAAATTTCCTTGTAAGCCTGCATATCTTCATCGTTATAATCTGAAGGATCATCATAGAAAATGAGCTGATACACCCCTGGAGTTCCTCGTACTTGTTTACCACCAATCTTTATGAATCCAGTTCTTTTATCAAAGTCAATTTCCTGCGTCCCCAGAAACCATTTCGACGTTTGAGGATCGTAAGTTGGACCATACATCTGATCTATTTTGTCGCTGTAATCCCAATGTTCTCTGAGATATGGATGCACCATGACTGGGTATTGTTCTAGGTATTCATCGATTACATCATACGGAAAACTTTGTTCTGGAGTGATATTTTCGTTCAACAGGATATCATCATCATATTCGTATTGATCATCATCATCCACAAAACTTCCGGTTCCACCCACCTCTTCCATTGGAATAAACTGCGTTTGCTGAACCTGTTCTTCTTCTTTTTTCAGTTCAGGTGGCTCTTCTTTCTTCATACTGGTGCTAAACTGGGCTCTTGCCAGTAAATCACGATTGGCCTTTGACGTTTTCACAATTTCTTCCAATGGTTTGGATATGGGCTTGAACATTTTGTTCAGCGATTCGTCCTCCTCAGATTCACCCAGTTTCAAGGCCAAGTACTTTTTTCTGATTGTACGCGTGAGCTCTGCAATTTTCCGTTTACGTGCTGCAGCCTGATCGTCATCACGTTTGGATGGCATTCTTCTTCTGCGCATGACTTGACTTGACGACCTCATGATGTCGAATGACTACACTTTTATATATTTGTCGAAACCTTGGCGATATCTGCCGTTATGCAAATCAAAATCATTGACAATCACTAGAGTACCATATGTGACACTCCAACATTCGGAGCACAATTTTTTAAAGACGTCAAAGCTCATGTCTGGAGAGACATGTTCATCAAACACATGCTTCAAGTTGATCTCGTCCTGTTTGAACAGCACCACCATGTTACAATTGTCTCTCAATAATTGCTTAGGAATTTTAGAGTAAGTTTGGCAAAGGTAGGCAGCATCGATATCTTTGTGTCTACACATTGAAAAATATTCTCGAATTTTTTGTTGCTCATCACACGCCACATCGTCAAATATGAAAATCGAGTTGGGTTTCGCCTCAGATGGGCTTATTATTTCATCGTTGTCTCTGTACGGAAAATATCCCACCTCCTTCACTGCATCCAACACCTCTTGAAGTAGCTGATATTTCGGTTGATACAACGACTTGGAGTACACGTAGACATTTTTGAATCTCGCGCCATTTCGATTGGAGAGTAACGATAGCATGGCGTTTGTCTTGCCACAACCACTCGGTCCACACATGATTGCTCGAAACGAGTTGGGTAATAATTTTCCATGTTTATTCGGTGTCCTTGGTGACGTGTGAAGGTCCAAATTTTCGATAGGTAGCGTCTGGTCTTGTTGAATGACTTTCATCTCGTGATAGAGGTGCAAAGACTCCAATGATTGTGTACAAGAGAGAGGGTGTTTTGAATTATCTTATAAACAAATTACCATTCGAGGTACACCTACCTGGTGGCTATCAATACTGTGGACGTAAGTACAAAAGTGAGGTTAGAGATTGAATAACTGATTTTACGTTACAGCTGGAACCAAACTTCAGAAACGGCTTGCACGTGGTGATCCTGGCATCAATCCCTTAGACGTTGCCTGCAAACAACACGACATTGCATATTCACAGAACACGTCTTTGGAAGAACGTCATAAAGCGGATTCGGTGTTGGAGAACGCTGCCTGGGAACGTGTGAGGTCGAGAGACGCCAAGTTCGGTGAAAGAGCTGCAGCATTAGTAGTTACTTCCGGGATGAAGGTGAAACGCAAACTCGGTATGGGATGTTCTTTCAAAAAACATATCGTGGGGAAAATCGGGAAGACGTTGAAGAAGAATCCCTCGACCAATTTGAAACAGGCTGCATCGTTTGCTTTGAAAGCTGCTAGGCATGCCGTTAAACAAGCAGGTGGAAGGAAGAAAGTGAAAATACCACGAATAATTCCTTTCGATGCCAAATCCGGTGGGATTCTACCACTGCTACCAATCTTTGCTGCTCTTGGTGCACTAGGATCTCTAGCTGGAGGTGCTGGAGCAATCGCAAAGACTGTCATTGACGCTAGGAATGCGAAGAAAAAGATGGAAGAAGACCATCGACATAACAAGGCTATGGAAACTATTGGCAAAGGACTGTACTTGAGAAGAAACGCCAAAGGAGGTTTCGGCTTGTTTTTGAAAAAGCAAAAAAACTTCCGATGAAGCTACCCAATCGACCGTTGTATGATGTCGAGTTGACAAAGTATGTTAAATATTTGAGAATCCCACATTTTCGGGGTGTTTTCATGCGTGACAACTTACCAAGCAGTGGACCCCGTCAACGCGAATCTGCAATCCTAAATTTGGACGTGTCAAAGAACCAAGGCACTCATTGGGTAGCTTACAGAAAGATAAATGATGTCGTCGAGTAGGTATTTCGATTCATTCGGTAGCCTGAAGCCACCGAGAGAACTTGTCCAATATCTGGGCAAAGTCAAACTCTATTACAATAACGATCCATTCCAGAAATATAACCAAATGAACTGTGGTCATCTCTGCCTGGAGTTCCTGTACAATGGAAGCCGTTTTAGCATATCTCCACCGTGAGAAGGCGTTGCAAGACTTTTCCGCAGAAGAATTGGCACTCTTCCCCATCAACTATCTGATCCAACATGTTAGACCTTGGGAACTCTTGGATGTTTGGCATAAATTACCACAGGACTATAGGAAGAACTTTGATCTGAGAATTCGTTTGCCTTGTTACATCCACCATAATAGACCTGATGCTCGAACCCACGTTGATGGACCGGTCAGCTCACAGTTTGAATGTCATGGTTGTAATTATTTCTTGAAGTGTAGAGTTGTCTTGGAATAAATATTCATAAGTATAGCTGTGTGTCATTAGGTACGTCATGTCTCTACTGTTGACCTTGACGAGTACCACCAACCAGTTCTCTTTCACACCCTCCTCACCGATACTACTGCACCCTCTGAAAAGCTTTTACATAGCTGTACTAGGATTTCACACCTATCATTCCATACCGAATATTGATGGTGAAAAGTTCCACTACTACGAGAACGATAATCGTGAAGTGCTGAAAGAGATTCAGTTTCCGACCGGCTGTTATGAGATAGAAAATATTGAGGATTACATTCGGAGACAAATTCAAGAAGCTGATGCAGATTTCACTTTGAAGCCCAACAACAATACTTTGAAGTGTGAAATCTATAGTCGACAACATACCATCAGTTTTGAGGAAGATAACAGCTTTGGTGAGTTGTTGGGATTTTCGAAGAGGATCTTGGAACCTGGCCGAGTTCACTGTTCAGATCGTCCTGTGAACATTCTGAAAGTATCAAGCCTACATTTCGATTGCAACATCACTGAAGGGTCGTTTTATGCAGACAGGCCTGCTCACACTATATTAAGCTTCCCCATCACCGTAGATCCTGGTTACGCTATCAACGAACGTCCAAATACCCCTCTCTATTTACCTGTGAGAAGTAGCCTGAGAGACATCACTAACATTACCGTTAGAGTGCTGGATCAGGACCTAAGACCTGTTAATTTCCGAGGAGAAAAGGGCACCCTACACTTGGACTTGCAAGAACGTTGAATGGGTCTAGTAGTTGATAATAAAAGATTAACCACAAACTCCTCAGTATCAACGGGACCTCCGAAGAGACAGGAGCTCACTCCAGAAAACGTTCTCTTTCTGCAAGCAATCGGATTACGAGTGAAAAATGAACAAGCGCAAGTATATTCGTTCGGAAGAATCAACAGCACCAACATTCAACCACACAAACCCAATTTTCGATCTGTATCGTCGGCCCAGATATGATGAAACTATTCGAAAAGAAGAATATCGCTCCTACATCCCATACGTCAAATCCTTCAATAACAATGATATGGTGGAAATCAACATAAATCAAGCAGACACATTTTTTGCAATGCATGAGTCTTTGCTGGAAATCAAAGGAACGTTGAATGTGCAAGGAGCTGGAAATGTTTACTTGGCCCCCAACTGTGGAGCATTTCTATTCGATTCTTGCAGTTATGTGCAGAGTGCAAGAGAGATAGAAGTAGTCAGAGATCCAGGGATCGTGAGTAGTGTGCGAGGATTCATGTGCTATAAACCTGATGATTCCAAACACTTATCCACAGCCGGATGGACGTATCCTGATAAACCGCTTTTGAATGCAATTGACAAGACATTTAGTTTGTTGATACCACTAAAGCACCTGTTCAACGTTTTCAATGACTACACCTCAATCACCTATGGAAAACAAACAATCCGACTGATTCGAGCTCGTAATGATAACGATTGCGTGATAGTACAGGAACTCCCCAATGGACCTACAACCACTACTACTACAGTTGAAGTACAAATACATAGTGTAGTGCTAAAAGTGAAGCACGTATTTCCGAACGATGAAATCAAACTACAACTGATGCAACCCATCAAAAATGATACACCTATACTGATTCCATTCAGGAAATGGGACCTCAGCCAATTGCCTGCTCTTACAAACGGCGCAAAAAGTGAAATTTGGGCAGTCAAAACGAGCGCTTCGGTGGAACGTCCTCGGTACGTTATTGTGTGCTTCCAGAAATCTAAACGTGACAATGCAGAAGCTGATGCTACCCACTTTGATAACACGAGCATAGTTAGTATCAGATTAGCCCTCAATGGTGAATATTGGCCTAATGAGAGAATGCAGCTGGATTTCGCTAAACAAGACTACACCCTTGCTTACTACAACTATACCAGGTTCTATTCGAGCTATTCACATTCGACGGAGGTTCACCCAATCTTGGATTATGGGGAATTCAAACAGCATGCATTATTTGTGATTGATTGCTCGAGGCAGGAAGAGACCATGAAATCATCGACAGTTGATATAAAGCTTGAAATCGAAGCCGATAAAGGATTTCCTGCTGACACCAAAGCCTATTGCATCATCGTACATGACTGTCTGCTAGAGTACTTCCCTCTAACGGAAGTCGTCAGAACCTTGATTTGAGTATAAATACCAACTGCAAACTGCTCGAGCTCGCATTCGATCGTCAGCCGTCATGAGGATCGCACTTGTCGACATTCAAGGCTTCACTCTTGACAGTGTGGAGAAATTCGTCCATGGAATACCATATGATGCTGGTGATGTTGAATATACGGAACTGAACAACATTTTGGAAAAATATCTGTTGCATTCGGTTGAATGTATTTACTTGAGGGGCAATCAAAAAGCTGACTTTTTGAAGACGAAATGTGAAGAACTTGAAGTATTCCCAACTGTATACGACGTTGCTTTGTATGATGGAACACCCTGTTCCAGTAAAACCTACCAGCAAACTATATCGTACTGCCCCAACCACGCCAATGGAAAATATATGTGTGCCCAGCGGAACGTTGATCAACTTTACCAGTGGTTTATAAATGTAATATTACCTAAATGAAGATGTACTGTGTTTGGCTCAATAAACATTATGATAAGGATGGGAGTTTTATTGAAACACCTTGTATAAGTTCCATCACTTTATTCACGATATATGTACCCAGCTTTCATTAGGCCTTTCACAATCAAAACGAACGTAGCTGCTAATGTCAAACCTAGTAATATGAACATTTTATTGAATTCATTCTGTATTCCTGTTGTGGGGGCTCCTATAGTTTGCCAGTCGGTATCCTCTTCAGATCCACCGAAAAACATCAACTTGAGTTTGAAGAAGGAATTATTCGTCTCTGGTATCTCTTTGTAGAATACTGGTAGACATCCATTGTTCACCAACTTATTTCGCATCGCTGTCCACGATGATCGATTGCAATCTTCTTTCGAGTCATTGAAACATATCGCCATGTTATTGACATTGTTGGGAACATTTGTATACAATACGTTATTCAAAATTGCTGTCAGAACTATGAATGCCACCCGTGACATTTTGAGGCTGGATGTGTCGTCTCTGCTCAACAGGCACCTCTACTGCTGGTACTCTTCCACAGCTGCTGAAGACTTTATCCCACAAACTCAGATTCTCCAATTGATTCAACACTCTGGTTTTATCTTCGTACAATTTTATGTCTTTGTTCATCTGTCGAACCCGCTCCCCAAATTCCTCCAACTTGCTTCTGTACTCGTCTAAGGACATTGTAACACTGATTCAGAGGTCAAGTCTGAATAGTGGTAGTGGTAGCTACGCATGCGCACAGCTGATATAAGCTATTGGGCAGATTCGGCAAACGTTCTTTGAGACACATCCAGTATCCATGATTGAATGGCTCGTGACAACAACAAGTTTGAACATGTCTGTTGGATGACTCATCGGCCACCTGCGTCAGAACAATGGACCCATTGTTCTCACACAGATAAGGATGATGCAATCGGATGAGGTTGTTACGTAATCGGTCACCTGCAAACAAAGGCGGCATTGTTCTCGTATAATATTGCGTCGCGAATTATCCAATAGCCGGAATTCCAAGAAACGCTGTGGCATAGAGAGAACAAAGGCGACATTGTTCTAGAGGAAGGCTAGATAACATATGGCAAACAAAAGAGGCATTGTTCTATGAAGTCGAGATAAGGATGACTCATCGGCCACCTCTCCAACATGCATATCGGGTGACCTTGAAACAGAGTGCTACCAATTGTAGTAATACCAACCTGAATCTGGTGGGCAAAGTCACTAGATGGTGACGTCATCCATCACCTTTCAAAAAGAAGAAGAAGAATGTCCTAGGGCACGCCCATAAACACTAGTGTCTAGAGTCCGGAGGCTAGGGGGCTAAGTTCAGAGTACTTCTAATGTCATTGCTTGTGTTCCATGTCATCTGTCACTTGTCATCTGTTACTCTTTGTGTTCCATGTCATCTGTCACTTGCCATCTGTCACTTGTCATCTCACACTTGTCATCTCTCACTTGTCATCTGTCACTTGTCATCTGTCACTTGTCATCTGTCACTTGTCATCTGTCACTTGTCATCTGTCACTTGTCATCTGTCACTTGTCATCTGTCACTTGTCATCTGTCACTTGTCATCTGTCACTTGTCATCTGTCACTTGTCATCTGTCTCGTGTCACTTCCGGCGGCCATCTTGTCACCCGTGCAGCCAACACCTTCTACCACAGGAACGGTTGTGACGTCACTTCCGGCGGCGGCCATCTTGGGCTGGTACGAAGGTAGGTACACTACTACTGTTAACTCAGCAATTCAATTGAATTGGACCCTTGTCTAAAGCCTAGTTTCATCTGATTTGAGTGTTATTTTAGAGTAAAATCTATTAAATTTATGGACTTTAAGTAGACCAGCTTGAAACAGGTTTAATTACATTTTATATTTCAAGAAATTGAATCTGAAGTACCAAAAAGAGTAAGTTTTAGTTAGTTTGCCACTTTCTTCAAATTCTTTTTGGGGATTCAAGTAAAGTCAAATCACTCTTGGGAGATTAGAGAGTCTTGCTGGTTTCAATCTTGAGGACTGACCTACAGCTGAACCTTAACTTTTTTTTGAGATGCAATCTGAAATGAAACCCCGACATTTACTCATTGAATAGGTTAATTATGAACTTAAGCTCAGAGGAATCATAACTAATCGTGACATGAACGAAAAGCGAAAAATTCTATCTGCCACTATAAAAAGGGAAAAAAAGAGTAACATTTCAGCTTCTCAACTAGTAGACCCAACTTATGATTTTGCAACTGAAAAACTTCAATTTGATGCTACCCTAGACAATATTAGACAATTAATTTTGGATTTTGAAGGGACTGAAAGTGATCCTTTATATGGTAGATTGAAATCTAGGTTAACTCATGTCAACTTCAGAATTAATAGGATTGTAAATGGTGATGACCCTACCCATCTAGCATATAGAAATGAATGTTATGCAACATGTTTAGCTCTAGAAGGGGAGTTAGACGAACGATTAAAGGATGATATTCCTACAGTATTACCACCTATGGCTCACTCTTCTCCTTCAGGGTTACATCAGAGTTTTTTTGGGAATAATTCAAAACCAGTGTCATTATATAAGTGGGATTTGAAGTTTGATGGTACAAATAAGTCTATGGGAGTTAAGTCATTTTTGGAAAGGGTATACGAGCTTGCAGAAGGTAGACATGTTTCCAAACAACAGCTGTATGAATCTGCAGTTGATCTTTTTTCTGGTAAAGGATTGCTATGGCTCCGTCATGTCAAAGATATGAAAATTGTTACTGATTGGGATACTTTATCAAGAAGGCTTGAACAAGATTTTGTGAGTAAAGATTACGATGAAGAACTTTGGGAAACCATTAAACACCGTAAGCAATTCCATGACGAATCGGTAGTTATTTATGTGGCAGTAATGGAACAACTCTTTTCTTGGTTAAATATCAAACCAGCAGTTTTTACTAAAGTTAAGTGGGTTCAAAAAGGTCTTAGACCAGAATTTGTTGAAAAACTGGCACTAAAAAAATATAATACTGTCGAAGAGCTTATTCATGATGTGAAAATTTTGGAAGATGTTTATAAGGATCTTCATGGTGAATCTAACTCTAAAAAATCCCAAGTCAATTCTATAGCTAGTGATTTGGACTACGAATTTAATAATAGTAGTGTGGAAGTCAAAGATAAGCAATTTCCACGAAAATCATGGAATTCAAAATTCAAGGATAATAATGTTAGGACATCAGCCTCTTCAGCAAATGGTTTTTCAGATAATCCTGGTACTAGCGGTACCTACAGCAAGTAATAGTATTCCTCGGAAAACAATGACCTGTTATAATTCCAAACAGGAAAATCACCATTTTCGCCACTGCTTAAAAAAACGCAGTTTATTTTGTTTTACTTGTGGGAATCAAGGTGTGACTAGAAAAGATTGTGATAAATGTTCGGGAAACGGAACCCGGAGGTAAAGCAAGATATTACTGGCCGTGATTTGCCTCCTAGCATAAAGGCCAAACATTCTCTACGTCGTACTGCTGAACAGGAAAATATTTTGAAATTTGTCAAACATTATTTCCAAAATTATTTTAAGACTTCACAAATTTCGTCAGCTCCTATTTTTGCTAAACAGAGTTCAGATAATAGACCATATGTTAAAGTGTCCCTTTTTGGAAGAGAAATTACTGCATTATTAGATTCGGGTGCCAGTAGTAGTACCATAGGGAAAGATGGGGTGGATTTTATTGATTCCTTGAATATTAAGGGCAGGAAACCTAAACATAAATTTGTATTCACGGCAGACGGGGTCAAACAATTTGTGAGAGACACAGTAGATATTCCAGTTTGCGTAGGAAATAAATGTCAGATAATTTCATTCTTGGTGGTTCCATCTATTAATTACTCTTTTATTTTGGGCAGTGATTTTTGCAATAAATTTCAATTGAAAGTTGATTTTCGGAATAATACTTGGGAAGTAAATGATAGTACTAATGTCGACATCGCTTCAGTCGGATTATTAAACGACAATTCTATCACTGCTGATCGAGTTAAAGGCTTAGCCGATATGTCTGAAAATCAGAAAATTTCAGCTGATAATATAGTGGACGAATTCAGAAAATTGTCTAAAGATGGAAGCCTAGGGAGAACCGATAAAATGGTTTATCACATTGATACGGGAAATGCCCTGCCTGTGAAACAGCGTCAATATCTGATGTCACCATACATGTTGTCACATTTAAATAAAGAATTAGATAAAATGCTGGAACTTGATGTAGTTGAACCATCAGGTAGTGCATGGTCATCACCAGTATTACTAGTGAAGAAGGCCAATGGCAATTATCGCTTTTGTTTTGATGGAAGGAAACTCAACTCTCTCACAAAAAAAGATAGCTATCCTCTACCAGTTGTAGATAGAATTTTGTCGCTTTTGGGGAATGCTGACTATATCTCTTCAGTCGATCTTTGTAGCGCATTTTGGCAGATATCCTTGGATCAGGCTTCAAAAGAGAAAACTGCATTTTCGGTACCAGGGAGAGGGTTGTTTCACTTCAACGTCATGCCTTTTGGTTTGTCTAATGCTGCCCAATGTCAACAGAGGTTGATGGACGCTTTGTTCGGTCCAGAAATGGAACCGAATGTTTTTGTATATCTGGACGACGCAATAATTATTAGTTTAAGTTTTGAAGAACATATCACTTTATTAGGAGAAGTTGCAAAACGGTTGAGTAATGCCAATTTGACAGTCAATATTGATAAATGCGAGTTTTTCAAGTCACCTCTTGAATATTTAGGATTTATAGTCGACAAATATGGACTACCGACAGATCCATTGAAGGTTATGGCTATCGTTGAGTTTCCACAACCAAGAAATACCACTGAAATCAAAAGATTCGCGGGGTTATGTAGCTATTACCGTAGGTTCATACCACACTTTTCATCATTAATGTCTCCTATCAATAACCTATTGAAAAATAAGAGAAAAGGACAAAAAATAACTTGGAACGCTGAGTCAGAAAAGGCATTTCGTGAAGTGAAACAGGCGTTGGTTTCCGCTCCTGTGCTGATAACTGCAAATTTCAACTTACCTTTCGTTATCCAATGCGATGCCTCCGATACTGGGTTGGAGTGCGTGTTAACTCAATGTCAGGACGGTCAAAAAAAAAAGTAATAGCTTACGCCTCTAGGACTTTATCCAGATGTGAACGTAATTATAGTGCTACTGAAAAAGAGTGCCTTGCTTGCATTTTTGCGTGCGAAAAATTTCGTCCATATATTGAGGGAGTAAAGTTTACCATTATCACTGACCATGCATCACTTGAATATCTGTTTAACATGAAAAGCCCAAGAGGAAGATTGGCTCGTTGGAGCGTTAGGCTAAGTCAATTTGATTTTGAAATTGCCTGTAGGCAAGGGACACTTAACGTAGTTCCTGATGCACTTTCAAGGAGCCCTATTAATTAGGAGATTGATGAACCAATATCCAGTGATGATATTTGTGCTATAAATTTAGATGAGGTTAGTAAAGCAAATTCTCTCAATATTGATTTAACCAACTTAGACTCCTTTTATGTTAAAATGAGGTCAAAAATATTGGAACACCCTGACAAATACCCTCAATGAGCTGTCAAGGACGGTTATGTTTATAAGTTAGTACCATCTAAAGTTTCAGTGGATACCAATATTTCCGACTGGAAGTTGTTAGTGCCAAAGAAGCAACGTTCATCCATTATATCTTCTTGCCATGATGTCAGTACAGCTGCACACGCTGGATATCTCAAAACCTATTCTAGAGTCATACTTACCTATTATTGGCCTAAAATGCGGCAAAATATTAACCAGTATGTAAAATCTTGTGGAATGTGCGCATCACAAAAGTCACCAAACCACGCCAAATTTGGGTTGATGGGTTCACAGCGTAGTGTTAGGTTTCCATGGCAGGTAATTGCAATGGATTTGATGGGCCCGCTTCCCCGGAGTTCCAACGGTTATCAATACATATTAGTCGTCTCTGATTGGTTCACCAAATATCCTTTGATATGTCCATTACGTAATGCTACTCCTAGCAGTATCATTAAATTTTTAGAGAATGAAGTATTCTTAGTATATGGCACACCACAACAGATTGTGTGTGATAATGGTAAACATGCTAGTAAGTAAAGCTATTAAAAAACTTGTTCAGGATTATGGGTCAAATTTTAGATATACTCCATACTATCATCCCCAGGCAAACTATGTCGAAAGATCAAATCGTACAATTTGCACGGCTATAAGATGTTATGTTAACGGTAACCATAAATCGTGGGATAAAGAATTACCTAAAATCGCATACTCTATGAGGACCGCCATTCACGAGATAACAGGCTATAGCCCAGCATTTCTTAATTTTGGACGTGAAGTTCCGTGCTCAGGGAAGTACTATGGGGATGGTAATGTGGATATTTTTGATTTAGGTGATAGAGAAAGATGGGTTCAAAATTTAGGCAATTTATCTGAAATTTTCAAAGATGTCCAATCTAAACTAACCTCTGCATATCAAAGGAATGCAAGGTATTATAATTTGCGTAGAAGAGACATGGAATTCTCTGTGGGTGATAAAGTATGGAAAAGGAATTACGTTCTTTCTGATGCTGCGAACAATTTTGCTAAAAAGTTAGCGTCGCGTTACGTTGTTTGCACTGTAGCGAAGAAAAAATCGAAACTTGTATATGTACTCAGGAATGAGGACGGTACAAATTCAGGAGTATGGCACATACAGGATTTAAAACCTTATGATGGGTCTGAATTTTCTTCGGTCGATACTGATGATGAGTTAGAGGAAAATAGTCGAAACGACGTTTGATCCAAGGGTTATCTGTTGCCGGGAAGCACCTCTCAGGGGGTTTTGTAAATAGTAGGGTAGGAGTAATGTTAGGATCTCATCATTAGGAATAGTGTTAGGTAAGGCCTAGGTTAGTTTTCATCATTCAAATCGAGCTCGATTCTCATCTCACCATACATAAAATATAACTGTACTAGGATTGTCCCCAATTAAAATAGACATGTACCTGCATGTCTATTTTTTTCGTCGGAAGGGGGTGAATGTAACATGTGATTTTCCTTTTTTACCTTTATTATATGGGTTTGTTATTAAGTTAACCAAGAGTAACACCCAGTATATTATGATGATGTAAGATACTCAATAGATTATGTGACTGCAACACTTTACATTTTGTTATGGCAGGTGGATTGTATATCCTGTTGGCGTTGGACCTCTTGTAAGCTGAACTTGAAGATTCCTTTGTCTTCCTGGTGTGACTGTCTATCAGTTTCAGGGTTGTATTTTTCAGGTGTCCATAGCAGTGGTGTTGATCTGTCCTTCTTCCTAGCTGTAATGATGAAAGATTTACATTTCTAGTTGCTGTTGACTGATTGAATGGATAAAAGTTGAAATGCACAGTTTGACAAACCTGTTGGAAATTAATATGTCCTTGCTGTTTTCAATTTAAGTATGGATCCACAGGAAGTTATATTTGAAGTAGTTGTAATTGTTTATATTCATATTTCAGTTTCAGTCTGACAGTTTAATTGGTTATGTGAATTGTTAGGTTATTTCGCTTCGTCCATAGCCTTCGGGAATTTATAACCTTCTTCTTTTATTTTCGGCCTGCTGGCAACATTTTGATTAGACCAATGTTACTATAGTTCTGTGTCAGACCTAACTTCACAATTCTTTAAAAACGGGCAGAGGCCCATTAGGACATTTTTCTTAAATAATCTAGGTATTTCAATATTCTCTGTTGGTAATATTTATCAACTAGTCAAGATTCCAACTGTACTTGCGCAGTGGATTATTTCTAAATCGAAACATGTTTTTATGAACGGTTTTGTTTTCTGAGTGCACAGGAAACTCTTGAAATTTCTTGATTTCCTTCTTCTCTACCGAGAGTAGGCAAGATGGGCACGAATTTTGCCATTTTCCATCCAACCTTTGTGGGGTTTGATACCCCTATCTTCGGCCATTCCAGACGGAAGGTGAGCATTTTTAGAGTCCATAAACCTATTCACTGTTTTCAATTTGGTATATTTCCAACAGATTTATTGGCCTTTCCATGGTGGATGTCCTGGTGGGACGCCATCGTCATAGCGTGCTAGCCTGTTGCTAGTAGTGGCCTCCGGTTAAATCTGGAACTTTCCTCTCGATCCCATCCTGAGCCATCCATGATGCCACAAGGTGACTAGAAAGTCTCCAACTTCATTTTAGGGGCTATTCTCTTGATCCCACCTTGTTGTGCCGTCCACGATGTCGAAGGGTGACTAGGAAGTCCAGGAAACCCTTTTTTTTTAACTGCACCGGCTAGAGTTTGGAGTTGGAGTTCACTGGCAGTGAAGGACAGAGCAGCACCACATGCTCCGCAGACACTAAGGTCGAATCAATTTTGATTATACTTCTGTTCCTGATGATTCAGTAGTGCGCAGCACCAAGTTGAACCACTATTCAAGTCTAACTACTCGTAACAACAGTTTTTAATTTTATATTCGAAATACCTCTCAACTAAATCATAATGGGAGTCCTGTCATTCTGTGAACCGGAAATATAGGCCTATATAGAAGGGGAATATCTTGAGATATCTACTTTTTTTTTTTTGTTCTGCTTAAGCATTTAACTTATACAACACTGAGGAAGTGATTTAATCATTTTTCTGCACAGTAAGGTGTTACTGAAGGTATAATTGAAATTGTGTGTCACATGAACCTGCTTCAAACATCTAAAGAATTATATTTCTCTGGTACGGTTATTTGGTGTTTCATTAGATTTTCAAATTCTATCCTCAATATTAAATTTTCTTAGTTTTCCTACTACTGAAAACTGAGTGGCGCCTGGCAAAAGGTCCCTAAAAATACATAACTTCTTGAATCCACAGCCTGCTCCCAAACAACAGAGCTGCCGTGCCTAAAACATAACTAAACACTAGTCTTGCAATTTACTATTTATTATACAACATCCATAAAATAGCAGGAAAGCGTTATATAGGATAGAGAAATATAGTGTGCACAACGATGAGGTCGATGTTTCTCCATTTGCCTATTGTACCCGTTATAATCTCTTCGAAGTCGTCTTATACGATCACTGCAATCGTTCCTGCATCAATTGTATACATGTTAGATGCTAGACTGCAGAGATACAGTGAAAATTATGGACGAAGTTGAAGTTTCTTGTTCTGCAAGAAGTGTGCGTTATACCCGCTCAGAAGTCGTCCAATATGGCCATTGCGAACTCCGCTTCAATAGTATCCATGTGAGATGATAGGATAGAGAGATGAATATGTACTCCGATGAAGTCGATGTATCTCCATCTGCCTACTGAACTTTCTATAAACCCTCTAAAGTCGTCTTATATGGTCACTGCGATCATATCTGCTTCAACTCTATACATGTCAGATGCTAGACTGCAGCGTTTCTGTGTAAACATAGTCGTAGTCGAAGTTTCTTGTCCTGCGAGTTGTGTGCGTTATACCCGCTCAGAAGTCGTCTCATATGGGCATTGTAAACTTGTTTGTTTCAATAGTATAAATGTGAGATGATAGAATAGGGAGATATAGTGTGCACAACGATGAAGTCGATGTATCTTAATTTGCCTATTGAACTCGTTATATTTCCTTCAATGTCGTCTCATACGGTCACTGCTATCGTATCTGCATACACACACAGTTACAGTGTAAACATAGCTAAAGTCGAAAGTTTCTTGTTTTGCAAGCTGTGTGCGTTATAATCGCTTGAAGGTCGTTTTATATGGTCAATGCAAACTTGTCTGCTTTGAAAGTGTCAATGTAAGATGATGAGATAGAGGGATATAGTGTATATCTCCATTTGCCTGTTGTACTCGCTATATACCCTCTAGAGTCGTCTTATATGGTCACTGCAGTCGTATCTGCTTCAACTGTATGCATGTCAGAAGCTATACTGCAGATTTACAGTGTAAACGAAGTCGAAGTCGAGGTTTCTTGTTCTGCAAACTGTGTGCGTTTTTCCGGCTTGGAAGTCGTCTTATATGGTCATTGCGCACTTGTCAACTCAAAAGTGTCAAGGTAAGATGATTGGATAGAGAGATATAGTGTGCGAAACGATGAAGTCGATGTATCTTCATTTGCCTATTGAACTCGTTATATTTCCTTCAATGTCGTCTCATACGGTCACTGCTATCGTATCTGCTTACACACACAGTTACAATGTATACATAGCTGAAGTCGAAAAGTTCTTGTTCTGCAAGCTGTGTGCGTTATACCCGCTTAAACGTCGTCTTATATGGTCAATGCAAACTTGTCTGCTTTGGAAGTGTCAATGTAAGATGATAAGATAGAGTGATATAGTGTGCACAACGATGGAGTCGATATATCCCCATTTGCCTGTTGTACTCGCTATATTTCCTCCAAAGTCGTCTTACATGGTCACTGCAGTCGTATCTGCTTCAACTGTATGCATGTCAGATGTTATGCTGCAGAGTTACAGTGTAAACATAGTCGAAGTCGGTGTTTCTTGTTCTGCAAGCTGTGTGCGTCATTCCTGCCTAAAAGTCGTATTTAATGGTCATCGCGAACTTGTCTGCTTCAATAGTGTCCATGAAGGATGATGAGATGGATAGATATAGTGTGTACAACGATGGAGTCGATGTATCTTTCATTGCCTATTGTACCCGTTATAATCCCTTCAAACTCGTCTTATACGGTCACTGCAATCGTTTCTGCATCAACGGTTTTCATGTCAGATGCTGGACTGCAGAGTAACAGTGTAAACATAGTCAACGTCGGAGTTACTTGTTCTGCAAGCTGTGTGCGTTATACCAGCTTGGAATTCGTCTTATATGGTCAATGCAAACTTGTCTGCCCCAATAGTGTCAATGTAGGATAGAGAGATATAGTGTACACATCGATGAAGTCGATATATCTCCATTTGCCTGTTGTTCTCGCTATATACCCTCCAAAGTCGTCCTATTGGGTCACTGCAGTCGTATCTGCTTCAACTGTATGTATTTCAGATGTTATACTGCAGAGTTACAGTATAAACATAGTCGAAGTCGAGGTTTTTTGTTCTGCAAGCTGTGTGCGTTATTCCTGCTTGGAAGTCTCCTTATATGGTCATTGCGGACTCGTCTGCTTCAATAGTGTCCATGTAAGATGATGAATGTAACATGTGATTTTCCTTTTTTTACCTTTATTATATGGGTTTGTTATTGAGTTAACCAAGAGCAACACCAAGTATATTATGATGATGTGAGATACTCAAAAGATTATGTGACTGCAACACTTTACATTTTGTTATGGCAGGTGGATTGAATATCCTTTTGGCGTTGGACCTCTTGTAAGCTGAACTTGAAGATTCCTTTGTCTTCCTGGTGTGACTGTCTATTAGTTTCAGTGTTGTATTTTTCAGGTGTCCATAGCAGTGGTGTTGATCTGTCCTTCTTCCTAGCTGTGATGATAAACGATTTACATTTCTAGTTGCTGTTGACTGATTGAATGGATAAAAGTTGAAATGCACAGTTTGACAAACCTGTTGGAAATCAATATGTCCTTGCTGTTTTCAATTTAAGTATGGATCCACAGGAAGTTATATTTGAAGTAGTTGTAATTGTTTATATTCATATTTCAGTTTCAGTCTGACAGTTTAATTGGTTATGTGAATTGTTAGGTTATTTCGCTTCGTCCATAGCCTCCGGGAATTTATAACCTTCTTCTTTTATTTTCGGCCTGCTGGCAACATTTTGATTAGACCAATGTTACTATAGTTCTGTGTCAGACCTAACTTCACAATTCTTTAAAAACGGGCAAAGGCCTATTAGGACATTTTTCTTAAATGATCTAAGTATTTCAATATTCTCTGTTGGTAATATTTATCAACTAGTCAAGATTCCAACTGTACTTGCGCAGTGGATTATTTCTAAATCAAAACATGTTTTTATGAACGGTTTTGTTTTCTGAGTGCACAGGAAACTCTTGAAATTTCTTGATTTCCTTCTTCTCTACCGAGAGTAGGCAAGATGGACACGAATTTTGCCATTTTTCATCCAACCTTTGTGGGGTTTGATACCCCGATCTTCGGCCATTCCAGACGGAAGGTGAGCATTTTCAGAGTCCATAAACCTATTCACTGTTTTCAATTTGGTATATTTCCAACAGATTTATTGGCCTTTCCATGGTGGATGTCCTGGTGGGACGCCATCGTCATAGCGTGCTAGCCTGTTGCTAGTAGTGGCCTCCGGTTAAATCTGGAACTTTCCTCTCGATCCCATCCTGAGCCATCCATGATGCCACAAGGTGACTAAAAAGTCTCCAACTTCATTTTAGGGGCTATTCTCTTGATCCCACCTTGTTGTGCCGTCCACGATGTCGAAGGGTGACTAGGAAGTTTAGGAAACCCTTTTTTTTAACTGCACCGGCTAGAGTTTGGAGTTGGAGTTCACTGGCATGAAGGACAGAGCAGCACCACATGTTCCGCAGACACTAAGGTCAGATCAATTTTGATTATACTTTTGTTCCTGATGATCCAGTAGTGCGCAGCACCAAGTTGAACCACTATTCAAGTCTAACTACTCGTAACAACAGTTTTTGATTTTATATTTGAAATACCACTTAACTAAATCATAATGGGAGTCCAGTCATTCTGTGAACCGGAAATATAGGCCTATATAGAAGGGGAATATCTTGAGATATCTACTTTTTTTTTTGTTCTGCTTAAGCATTTAACTTATACAACACTGAGGAAGTGATTTAATCATTTTTCTGCACAGTAAGGTGTTACTGAAGGTATTATTGAAATTGTGTGTGACATGAACCTGCTTCAAACATCTAAAGAATTATATTTCTCTGGTACGGTTATTTGATGTTTCATTAGATTTTCAATTTCTATCCTCAATATTGAATTTTCTTAGTTTTCCTACTACTGAAAACTGAGTGGCGCCTGGCAAAAGGTCCCTAAAAATACATAACTTCTTGAATCCACAGCCTGCTCCCAAACAACAGAGCTGCCGTGCCTATAACATAACTACACACTAGTCTTGCAATTCACTATTTATTATACAACATCCATAAAATAGCAGGAAAGCGTTATATAGGATAGAGAGATATAGTGTGCACGAAGATGAGGTCGATGTTTCCCCATTTGCCTATTGTACCCGTTATAATCTCTTCGAAGTCGTCTTATACGATCACTGCAATCGTTCCTGCATCAATTGTATACATGTAAGATGCTAGACTGCAGAGATACAGTGGAAATTATGGTCGAAGTTGAAGTTTCTTGTTCAGCAAGAAGTGTGCGTTATACCCGCTGAGAAGTCGTCCAATATGGCCATTGCGAACTCTTCCGCTTCAATAGTATCCATGTGAGATGATAGGATAGAGAGATGAATATGTACTCCGATGAAGTCGATGTATCTCCATCTGCCTATTGAACTTTCTATAAACCCTCTAAAGTCGTCTTATATGGTCACTGCGATCATATCTGCTTCAACTTAATACATGTCAGATGTTAGACTGCAGCGTTTCTGTGTAAACATAGTCGTAGTCGAAGTTTCTTGTTCTGCGAGTTTTGTGCGTTATACCCGCTCAGAAGTCGTCTCATATGGGCATTGTTAACTTGTTTGTTTCAATAGTATAAATGTGAGATGATAGGATAGAGAGAAAGAGTGTGCACACCGATGAAGTCAATGTAACTTCATTTGCCTATTTAACTCGTTATTAACCCTTCCAAGTCGTCTTATACGGTCACTGCCATCGTATCTGCTTCAACTGTATGCATGTTAGATGCTTGACGGCAGAGTCACAGTGTCAACATAGTCGAAGTCGAAGTTTCCTGTTCTGCTGAAATTGTGTGTTATACCCGCTCAGAAGTTTTCTCATATGGGCATTGCGAACTCGTCTGCTTCAATATAATCCATGTGAGATGATAGGATAGAGAGATATAGTGTGCACAACGATGAAGTCGATGTATCTCCATTTGCCTATTGTACTCGTTATATACCCTTCAATGTCGTCTCATACGGTCACTGCAATCGTCCCTGCATCAACTGTATGCATGTCAGATGCTATACTGCAGAGTTACAATGAAAATCATAGTCGAAGTCGAAGTTTCTTGTTCTGCAAAAAGTGTGCGTTATATTCGCTCAGATGTCGTCTAATATGGGCATTGCGAACTCGTCTGCTTCAATAGTATCCATGTGAGATGATAGGATAGAGAGATATAGTGTGCACAACGATGAAGTCAATGTATCTTCATTTGCCTACTGTACTCGTTATATTCCCGTCAAAGTCATATTATACGGTCACTTCAATCGTATCTGCTTCAACTGTATGCATGTCAGATGCTAGACTGCAGAGTCACAGTGTGAACATAGTCGAAGTCGCAGTTTTTTGTTCTGGAAATTGTATGCATTATACCCGCTTGAAAGTCGTCTCATATGGTCAATGCAAACTCGTCTGCTTCAATAGTGTCCATGTGGGATGATAGGATGGAGATATATAGTGTGTACGACGATGAAGTCGGTTTTTTTTCCATTTGCCTATTGTAGTCGTTATATACCCTTCAAAGTCGTCTTATACGGTGTTACGTAAACTTCGCCATGGAAGACAATAATTTGGGTGTGCGCCGACCAATACTCAGTGGAGTCGGGAGTAGGTGAAGAAAATAATGAAAAAAAACTGTTGAGCGCCAAGTGATTTCTTAAAATCACACCTCCAAATTCAGAAAGTTTTCTCAGTCTTGTAAAAACCACTAAAAAGACCCCAAGAATTTAGTCTATAGGTTGAACTCAATAAAAACAAACGTATTCCAGGTGTGAGGGGAATATAATTGAATTCAAATTTCAATTTGTGACCTACCTAACTCTCGAGAGGACTATATATAATTCTAATTATTATATCCATGAAAGAAAATGACAGTAGACCGAGCTGTGAATTACAACGGGATAGTCAACATTCACTGAGCAAACTGAATCAATAGTCTCACAAACTTAAGTTCATCAATATCAATCAATCTCTCGCCATGACCCCGGTAAACCAATATAAAAATCCACTAGGTGGTACTTATCACTGCTACCGCGAAGTTGAGGATGACTTCATCAGATTGTAGATGAGTGTCTCTACGATTTCCTTATCCTCAAACAACCAACGATTTTTCGGACCATAAGTGAATATCACCCAGTATATCATTCATATTTTAGTTCACTCTATACATTATATTTGCTATACGACACCGTGCCAAAACGTCTGAAATCAGATAAATAGCCAGATAAGAATCTATCAGAAAAATAATAATAGTAAAGTACCGGTTCTAAACAAAAAGAAACTCACCTCCAAAGCAGATAACCCAAGCATTCAGAGACGTTTGATTATGCTTTCAACTTATAAATCCTTCTTCATCAAGGCATCAAGACAAATCAATTTCCATAATATTATAATACCGTATCCCAAAATTTGTCTATTTCAGTGAACAATGCGAAGAAATCCGTAAAACGATACTTATAAAATATTTCGCAGATCACCGTCGTTCTTGCCACAAATAAATTCTTTTTCTCCGGTACCGCGTACCTACCTACCTCGGCCGTCGCTCGATCGCACATTTTTTTGCGTATTAGAAGAAAAGATGAAAACACGCTAGAAACATACAGGGTCGTCCGAGAATCAAGATACCTACACTAAATTTTGAAATGATTGAAATTTGGTCACAACTCCCCCTTCACATCAAACAAAAAAAAATAAAAAAAAATTAAGTGTCCACTTTGATATCCTTCACGTGCCAATCCCCTACGGATTTTCTGGTGTAATAATCTAATAGTTCGTACACATTATCGGATTTCTTTTTAGACACTACACATTTCCGAAATTTTGGCGCTAACCCCGAAGCATAATATTCTGCCGCGTTCGACAGCGTGAAATTCCGTTTCCACACAATCTGACCTTCCACTAACGAAATTTGTCGTCTTCGTAGATTATAACGATTGGCACTCTGCCCATAAGCCTTATCCAAGCGTAACTTAACTTCTGCGTGAATATCTCTCATGTTCTTCAGATGTTCAGAGAGAACTACCCGGCTGGAAAAGGTGATTTCATCGTTTCCATCACTGGACTGGTCAGGCAATTTATGGTGTACTTTCCCAGAAAGATGAATTTCCCGACCAAAAGTTAAATACGCCGGACTATACCCGGTTATTTCATGAACGGCAGTCCGAAGCGCGTAGCCAAACTCATGAAGGTGAACGTCCCAAGTTCTATGATCCTTATTCACATATGACCTAATCATTGTTTTTATGACACGATTGACTCTTTCCGTAGGGTTGGCTTGTGGATGGAAATTGGCATTGAATAAAATTTTACTCTCATACCTCTCAACCATTTTTCTAAACTTTGAACTCACATATTGACGGCCATTGTCGCAAATAATGCGCTCAGGTACTCCGTACACCATGAATACATCTTTTTCGATATGATTTAAAACTGCTTCACTCGTTGCTGACCTGATTGGGAACAGTAAAACATATTTCGTAAATACATCACACACTACAAGAATAAATCTATTACGACTTCTCGACAAAGGAAACGGTCCCATTAAATCCGTGCAAATGAGCTCCCAAGGCTTGGACACAGTCCGTTTACTCATCAAGCCTTGAGGTAACTTCTGTTCTGGTTTTTGTGCTTTACACACATCGCACCCACGAATAAAACGTGCAATATCGTTATCCATACCAGACCAATAGTACAGTGAACTAATACGCCGCTTTGTCTTGAAGAATCCTAGGTGACCAGCTGTGGGAGCTTCATGACATTCCAGAAGAGCCGCCCTTCTCAATGATTTAGGTAAAACTAACCTCCAATCATGATCGCTGTCGAGAGAAGGAGAACCAGCAGAAATCAGTTTGTATATTTTGCCCTCACGTATTGTCCATTTCGGATAACGTTCTGGATAGCCTGAGATATTTTCCAGAAGACGGGAATACCACTTATCGTGATCTTCGCGACAAACCTCAATGTACGAAACGCCCCTTGATAACGCATCAGCCACAACGTTTGATGTTCCTTTCCGATGGATTAGATCAAAATCAAAACTTTGCAACTGCAAGGACCAGCGAGCCAAGCGTCCTGATGCGTTTTGTAATTTATGGAGCCACAGAAGTGAAGAATGATCCGTGATGACTTCGAATTTAGTACCTTCGATGTAGGGACGAAACTTCTGGATACCCCACAACACAGCAAGGCACTTTAGCTCGGTGGTAGAGTACTTGGATTCCTGACACGTAACGGCCCTACTCGCATACGCTATCACGTGTTCCCCATCTTCGAAGTTCTGAGTAAGTACACAGCCCAGTCCTACCTGAGAAGCATCGCACTGTAAATGAAATTTTCGAGAAAAATCTGGACAAACCAAAATCGGAGCAGAGACCAGACATTCCTTTACCTTCAAGAATGCCGCTTCTGCTTCCTCCGACCAAATAAACTTTTGGTTTTTCCTGGTCAACTTAGTGAGGGGGGATACTAAAGAAGCATAATCCTTGACGAAACGTCGGTACCAAGATACCAGTCCTACGAAACGTCTTACGTCCTTTGCACACCTGGGAGTGGGAAAATTAAGCATACATTCCACCTTGGCTGGATCTGTCCGCAAACCCTGAGCATCTACCAAATAGCCAAGATAACGGAGTTCCGATTTAACGAAGTCACACTTAGCATGATTGACCGTAAGTCCTGCTGCCAATAGCCGATCAAATACCTTCCTCAAAACCTCCAAATGAGACTGAAAATCCTTGGTGGCGATAATTATATCATCAAGGTACACGAATACCGAGTCTTCCAAATCGCTTCCCAATATCCTATCGACGAATCGCTGAAAAGTAGCCGGTGCATTATGCAATCCGAATGGCATTCGGGTGAATTGAAAAAGCCCTTTTCCTTGAACCGTGAAAGCGGTTTTCTCTTTGCTTGACTCATCTAGGGGTATTTGGTGGTAGGCAATCTGAAGGTCGATTGAAGATAAAACGCGCGCATCCCGTAATCTATTCAAAATACTACTAACATATGGGAGGGGGTATGCATCCCTTGCCGTAACTTTGTTCAACGCTCTAAAATCAATGCAAAAACGATATTCATTCTTTTTATTCGGTTTAGGAATCAAAACTATAGGTGATGACCAGCCTGAATTTGAGGGTTCTATAACTCCCGATTTCAACATTTTATCTACTTCACTATGGATAACATTCAAAAGATAAGGCGAAACTTGATAATATCTTTGTTTGATCGGTGGAGAATTACCCGTATCTATTTTATGCGACACGCCCTTAGCGCAACCGAGAGTATCGCCCATTTTGGAAAAGAATTGTTTCAATAAATTATTCAACTGTTCGCGATCATCTAAGTTCACCGAGATCAAACCTACTTGTGAATTGTTTGAACTCTTCCCAAAAACCCAGGTATTATCAGGAAAACTAGGAACAATATTCATATCCCTCCAAAAGTCAATGCCAAAAATTATATCTACATCTATATCTAAAACTACTAATACTTTTATAACCTTAACTACTCCTGCCAAATTTATTGGTAGGCAAACTAATCCTAAAACATCACATTTATTTCCATTCGCAACCGTAATGGAATGAATATTATTTTTCTCCACATACAGATTACATTTAGCCAATCGATTCCACCCTGATCTCCCCAAAACCGTCTGAGAGGCTCCTGAGTCAAGAAGACCTCTAAAATCCATGTCAAAAATAGTCACTTTCAAGTAAGGACGTGGATCATGTTTCCTATTTTCAAAAAATGCTGACAACCGATGTCTTTTCATGTGGACTTGAACAAAACTTAACCACGCTTTCCATGAATCATTAACCGGCTTTAGTTCGGAGGACGTCGTCCGGCATCCCGACGGCCTCTTGGCTCGTTTCCCCGACACGTACAAGAATATTTTGTAACACCTGCTTTTCCGCAACGATAGCAAAATTTCTTATCTCTAGGTTGGCTACATGTCGAAAAACTATGCCCTGTGCTCTGACAATTTCAACAAACTAAACTGGCAAGTTCCTGACGGGCCCTTGGAGGATTAGATGAACGTTTCGACCCCACCGCAGATGCATCTTCAGGGCTCTTGGAGCTAGAAGGACCTGCTAAATCAGGTTCTAGTAAATGTACTCGATGAGTGAATGCCTTGGGAAGAGAAGCTGAATACTTGTTGTCCTCGAGTTGACGACAAGCTTTTTCTAAGGCATCCACAGAAGTAGGTTTCAAGAGACCGAGCCCATGGATAAAATAGGAACCTAAATTACTATGTAAAATTTCCAATTTATCTGATTCGGAAAGGGGAACAGATAGTCGTTGAAAGTAACTGGCCATACGCGAAAAATAGTCTCCGACTCTTTCATGTGGGCCCATAACACTAGATTCAATTTCCCGTTTGAGTTGTTTCTCGTACCCAAAGGGCAAATATTCTTCTTTCAGAAGACGTTTGAAATCCGACCACGAATTGATTTTAGATTTCACTTTCCCATACCATACCTTCGCAGACCCTTTCACTAAATCGATAATAGAATCCATCATGTCGGACTCAGAACAACCACGAGCTAGCCTAAATTCTTCGACCAATTCCAGAAAAGCCATCACACTCATTTTTTCCGTTTCCCCAGTGAAACAAATACCCCATTTATGAACTGGAACAAAATTTTTATTTTTTGGACAACAGTGCTGGTTTGCTTGCGAGGAAGAGGGTGTAGAATTTAATGGAGCTACAGGAACAGGCAGAAC
Source organism: Phaedon cochleariae (assembly GCA_918026855.4). Taxonomy (NCBI): domain Eukaryota; kingdom Metazoa; phylum Arthropoda; class Insecta; order Coleoptera; family Chrysomelidae; genus Phaedon; species Phaedon cochleariae. The sequence goes on along the minus strand of OU896719.1, from coordinate 18,186,019 downwards.
ATTACTTCCGGTTTGAATATTTTCTGAAAGAACGATTCCCTGAATATGTTGATCTAATTTTTCTTCTAATTCTTGTAACTGCTCGAATAGATTGGATAATGAAGACACGAGGGCGTCTTTATCTTCTTCATCATCACCGACTGAGATTCTAGATAACCTACTATACAAATGTTGTAATTTTGCATCAAGAAATCTATGTTCATTGCTGTTAGCTTTAACTATTCTAGAACTGATAAGGTTTTCCATTTCAATGATTTTCTTGTTGCACGTACTAATTTCCTGGGTTACATCTGGTTTGAAGGTGTTAGAAGTTACAAGTCGCCCCGGGACCTCCACTTTAGTCTCCTCTTTCAATTTTTTCCTCAGAGTCGTAAGTGATAAGGCGTGAAATTTTAAATCAGAATTCCTAACCTGTAGCTCATATTCGATTTCATCACGTGATAATCGATCAATATCCATAATGCAGCTAAATCAATAAATGGCACACGAAAACGAAATCAATCAACAGAGCCAAATATGAAAAATATGAAAAAAAAAGAAAAAAAAAAAGGTCGAACTGGTTGCCAACGATAACATTCAACTTTTATACTGGATGATATTTCAATCCCAATGCTAAAGAGAAAAAAAATTGATAACGAGAGATTGATTTCACAATTATTATTGTTAATATGCGCAAAATAATTCAACCGATATAGGTCAACATTTACCTGATAGAAAAAAAATAATACATCAAACAACTGAGGACCATGCGATAAGAAAAGGAAGAAAAATTTCAAAGCAACTATTAATCTTCACGCAGTGAGATAATATTGCTTCCAATTTTCAACTTACTTTATAATATAGCGAAAAGATATAGAAACAGGTTCGCCCCTGTTCTGTATTTCAATTCACCCAATATCGATTTAAATTAATAGTATCAACATTTTCAATCACCTAGGAGTTAAATGTATATATGTACAATATTGAGCTCAACCAAAGATGTAATTTTCGTTTCGTTATTCGTTCTCAAAAAAAAGTGACTTGAATAATGAAATGAAACAAAAAAAACATGCCCCACGTTATGTGCGCCAAAATCTGTTACGTAAACTTCGCCATGGAAGACAATAATTTGGGTGTGCGCCGACCAATACTCAGTGGAGTCGGGAGTAGGTGAAGAAAATAATGAAAAAAAACTGTTGAGCGCCAAGTGATTTCTTAAAATCACACCTCCAAATTCAGAAAGTTTTCTCAGTCTTGTAAAAACCACTAAAAAGACCCCAAGAATTTAGTCTATAGGTTGAACTCAATAAAAACAAACGTATTCCAGGTGTGAGGGGAATATAATTGAATTCAAATTTCAATTTGTGACCTACCTAACTCTCGAGAGGACTATTTATAATTCTAATTATTATATCCATGAAAGAAAATGACAGTAGACCGAGCTGTGAATTACAACGGGATAGTCAACATTCACTGAGCAAACTGAATCAATAGTCTCACAAACTTAAGTTCATCAATATCAATCAATCTCTCGCCATGACCCCGGTAAACCAATATAAAAATCCACTAGGTGGTACTTATCACTGCTCCCGCGAAGTTGAGGATGACTTCATCAGATTGTAGATGAGTGTCTCTACGATTTCCTTATCCTCAAACAACCAACGATTTTTCGGACCATAAGTGAATATCACCCAGTATATCATTCATATTTTAGTTCACTCTATATATTATATTTGCTATACGACACCGTGCCAAAACGTCTGAAATCAGATAAATAGCCAGATAAGAATCTATCAGAAAAATAATAATAGTAAAGTACCGGTTCTAAACAAAAAGAAACTCACCTCCAAAGCAGATAACCCAAGCATTCAGAGACGTTTGATTATGCTTTCAACTTATAAATCCTTCTTCATCAAGGCATCAAGACAAATCAATTTCCATAATATTATAATACCGTATCCCAAAATTTGTCTATTTCAGTGAACAATGCGAAGAAATCCGTAAAACGATACTTATAAAATATTTCGCAGATCACCGTCGTTCTTGCCACAAATAAATTCTTTTTCTCCGGTACCGCGTACCTACCTACCTCGGCCGTCGCTCGATCGCACATTTTTTTGCGTATTAGAAGAAAAGATGAAAACACGCTAGAAACATACAGGGTCGTCCGAGAATCAAGATACCTACACTAAATTTTGAAATGATTGAAATTTGGTCACAACGGTCACTGCCATAGTATCTGCTCCAACTGTATGCATGTCAGATGCTGGACTGCAAAGGTACAGTGTAAACATAGTCAAAGTCGGAGTTTCTTGTTCTACAAGCAGTGTGAGTTATAATCGCTTGAACGTCGTCTTATATGGTCAATGCGAACTTGTCTAATTGATAGTGTCAAAGTAAGATGATAGGTTGTAGAGATATATTGTTCACAACGATGAAGTCATTGTTTCTTCATTTTCCTATTGTACTCATTGTATACCCTTCAATGCCGTCTAATACGGTCACTGCGATCGTATATGCTTCAACTGTATGCATGTCAGATGGTAGACTGCAGAGTTACAGTGTAAACATAGTCGAAGTCGAAGTTTCTTGACCTGCAAGCTGTGTGCGTTATACCAGCATAGGGTCGTTCAATATGGTCAATGTGAACTTGTCTGCTTCAATATTGTCCATGTGAGATGATAGGATAGGGATATATAGTGTGCACATTGATGAAGTCGATTTATCTTCATTTGCCCATTGTACTCGTAATAATTCCATCAAAGTCGTCTTATACGGTCTCTGCAATCGTTCCTGCATCAACTGTATGCATGTCAGATGCTAGACTACGGAGTGACAGTGAAAATAATAGTCGAAGTCGGAGTTTCTTGTTCTGCAAAAAGTGTGCGTTATACACGCTTAGAAGTCGTCTCACATGGGCATTGCGAGCTCGTCTGCTTCGATATAATCCATGTGAGATGATAGGATAAAGAGATAGAGTGTGCACTTCGAAGAAGTCGATGTATCTTCATCTGCCTATTGTTCTTCCTATAAAACCTCCATAGTCGTCTTATATGGTCACTGCGATCATATCTGCTTCAACTGTATGGAATGTCAGACGCTAGACTGCAGCGTTCCTGTTAGAACATAGTCGAAGTCGGAGTTTCTTGTTCTGCAAGCTGTGTGAGTTAGTCCCGCTTACGAGTCGTCCTTATATGCTCAATGCAAACTTGTCTACTTGATAGTGTGAAGGAAAGCTGATTGGATAGAGAGATATGGTTTGCACAACGATGAAGTCGATGTATCTCCATTTTCCTATTGTACTCGTTATATACAATGTCGTCTTATACGGTCACTGCAATCGTATATACTTCAACTGTATGCATGTCAGATGCCAGACTGCAGAGTTACAGTGTAAACATAGTTCAATTCGAAGTTTCTTGTTCTGCGAATCTTGTGCATTATACCCGCTTGGAAGTCGTCTTATATGGTCAATGCGAACTTGTCTGCTCCAATAGTGTTCATGTAAGATGATAGGATCGATATATATAGTGTGTATGACGATGAAGTCGATGTATCCCCATTTGCCTATTGTACTCGTTATATACCCTTCAAAGTCGTCTTATACGGTGACTGCCATCGTATCTGCTTCAACTGTATGCATGTCAGTTGCTTGATGGCAGGGTTACAGTGAGAACATAGTCGAAGTCGGAGTTTCTTGTTGTGCAAGTTGTGTTCGATATACCTGCTGGAAAGTCGTCCTATATGTGCATCGGGAACTCGTCTGCTTCAATAGTATCTATGTGAGTTGATAGGATAGAGATATAGAGTGTGTACACCGATGGAGTCGATGTATCTTTATCTGCCTATTGTGCTTGCTATATACCCTACAAAGTCGTCTTATATGGTCACTACGATCATATCTGCTTCAACTGTATGCATGTCAGATGCTTGACGGCAGAATCACAGTGTAAACATAGGCGAAGTCGAAGTTTCCTGTTATGCAAAAAGTGTGCGTTATACCCGCTCAGAATTCGTCTCATATGGGCATTTCGAACTCGTCTGCTTCAATATAATCCTTGTGAGATGATAGGATAGAGAGATAGAGTGTGCACTCCGATGGAGTCGATGTATCTTCATCTGCCTATCGTACTTTCTATAAACCCTCCAAAGTCGTCTTATATGGCCACTGCGATCATATCTGCTTCAACTAAATGAATGTCAGACGCTTGACTGCAGCGTTCCTGTGTGAACATAGTCGTAGTCGAAGTTCCTTGTTCTGTGAGCTGTGTGAGTTTTAGCCGCTTGGGAGACGTCTTATATGGTCAATACAAACTTGTCTACTTAATAGTGTGAAGGAAAGATAATTGGATATAGAGATATAGTGTGCACAACGATGAAGTCGATGTATCTTCATTTGCCTATTGTACTCGTTATATACCCTTCAAAGTCGTCTTATACGGTCACTGCCATCGTATCTGCTTCAACTGTATGCATGTCAGATGTTGGACTGCAGTGTAAACATAGTCAACGTCGGAGTGTCTTGTTCTGCCAGCTGTGTGTGTTATACCCGCTCATAAGTTGTCTTATATGGTCAATGCAAACTTGTCTGCTTCAATAGTGGCATTGAAGGATAGAGAGATATAGTGTGCACAACTATGGAGTCGATATATCCCCATTTGCCTGTTGTACTCGCTATATACCCTCCAAAGTCGTCTCATATGGTCACTGCAGTCGTATCTGCTTCAACTGTATGCAAGAAGCTATACTGCAGAGTTACAGTGTAAACATAGTCGAAGTCGAGATTTCTTGTTCTGCAACCTGTGTGCGTTTTTCCGGCTTGGAAGTCGTCTTATATGGTCATTGCGGACTTGTCAACTCAAAAGTGTCAAGATAAGATGATTGGATAGAGAGATATAGTGTGCCCAACGATGAAGTCGATGTATCTTCATTTGCCTATTGAACTCGTTATATTTTCTTCGATGTCGTCTCATACGGTCACTGCTATCGTATATGCTTACACCCTCAGTTACAGTGTAAACATAGCTGAAGTCGAAAGTTTCTTGTTCTGCAAGCTGTGTGCGTTATACCCGCTTGAAGGTCGTCTCATATGGTCAATGCAAACTTGTCTGCTTTGAAAGTGTCAATGTAAGATGATAAGAAAGAGAGATATAGTGTGCACAACGATGAAGTCGATATATCCCCATTTGCCTGTTGTACTCGCTATATAACCTCCAAAGTAGTCTAACATGATCACTGCTTCAACTGTATGCATGTCAGATGTTATACTGCAGAGTTACAGTGTTAACATAGTCGAAGTCGGTGTTTCTTGTTCTGCGAGCTGTGTGCGTTATTCCTGCCTAAAAGTCGTATTTTTTGGTCATCGCGAACTTGTCTGCTTCAAAAGTGTCCATGTAAGATGATAGGATAGAGAGATATAGTGTGGACAACGATAGAGTCGATGTATCTTCCATTGCCCATTGTACCCGTTATAATCCCTTCAAACTCGTTTTAAACGGTCACTGCAATCGTTCCTGCATCAACGGCATTCCTGTATGCATGTCAGATGCTTGACGGCAGAATCACAGTGTAAACATAGTCGAAGTCGAAGTTTCTTGTTATGCAAGAAGTGTGCGTTATACCCGCTCAGAATTCGTCTTATATGGGCATTTCGAACTCGTCTGCTTCAATATAATCCATGTAAGATGATGGGATAGAGAGATAGAGTGTGCACTCCGATGGAGGCGATGTATCTTCATCTGCCTATTGTACTTTCCATAAACCCTCCAAAGTCGTCTTATATGGCCACTGCGATCATATCTGCTTCAACTAAATGAATGTCAGACGCTTGACTGCAGCGTTCCTGTGTGAACACAGTCGTAGTCGAAGTTTCTTTTGTTCTGCGAGCTGTGTGAGTCATAGTCGCCTGGGAGTCGTCTTATATAGTCAATACAAACTTGTCTACTTGATAGTGTGAAGGTAAGCTAATTGGATATAAAGATATAGTGTGCACAACGATGAAGTCGATGTATCTTCATTTGCCTATTGTACTCGTTATATACCCTTCAAAGTCGTCTTATACGGTCACTGCCATCGTATCTGCTTCAAATGTATGCATGTCAGATGTTGGAATGCAGAGTTACAGTGTAAACATAGTCAACGTCGGAGTTTATTGTTCTGCAAGCTGTGTGCGTTATACTCGCTCATAAGTTGTCTTATATGGTCAATGCAAACTTGTCTGCTTCAATAGTGGCATTGAAGGATAGAGAGATATAGTGTGCACAACGATGGAGTCGATATATCCCCATTTGCATATTGTACTCGCTATATACCTTCCAAAGTCGTCTTATATGGTCACTGCAGTCGTATCTGCTTCAACTGTATGCATGTCAGAAACTATACTGCAGAGTTACAGTGTAAACATAGTCGAAGTCGAGGTATCATGTTCTGCAAACTGTGTGCGTTTTCCCGGCTTGGAAGTCGTCTTATATGGTCATTGCGGACTCGTCAACTCAAAAGTGTCAAGGTGAGATGATCGGATAGGGAGATATAGTGTGCACAACGAAGAAGTCGATGTATCTTAATTTGCCTATTGAACTCGTTATATTTCCTTCAATGTCGTCTCATACGGTCACTGCTATCGTATCTGCTTACACACACAGTTACAGTGTAAACATAGCTGAAGTCGAAAGTTTCTTGTTCTGCAAGCTGTGTGCGATATAATCGCTTGAAGGTCGTCTTATATGGTCAATGCAAACTTGTCTGCTTTGAAAGTGTCAATGTAAGATGATAAGATAGAGGGATATAGTGTGCACAACGATGAAGTCGATATATCCCCATTTGCCTGTTGTACTCGCTATATACCCTCCAAAGTCGTCTTACATGGTCACTGCAGTCGTATCTGCTTCAACTGTATGCATGTCAGATGTTAATTTGCAGAGTTACAGTGTAAACATAGTCGAAGTCGGTGTTTCTTGTTCTGCAAGCTGTGTGCGTCATTCCTGCCTAAAAGTCGTATTTTATGGTCATCGCCAACTTGTCTGCCTCAATAGTGTCCATGTAAGATGATAGGATAAAGAGATATAGTATAGACAACGATGGAGTCGATGTATCTTTCATTGCCTATTGTATCCGTTATAGTCCCTTCAAACTCGTTTCATACGGTCACTGCAATCGTTCCTGCATCAACGGTATTCATGTCAGATGCTGGACCGCAGAGTTACAGTGTAAACATCGGAGTTACTTGTTCTACAAGCTGTGTGCGTTATACCCGCTTGAAAGTCGTCTTATATGGTCAATGCGAACTTGTCTGCTTCAATAGTGTCGATGTAGGATAGAGAGATATAGTGTACACATCGATAAAGTCGATATATCCCCATTTGCCTGTTGTACTCGCTATATACCCTTCAAAGTCGTCTTATTCGGTCACTGCAGTCGTATCTGCTTCAACTGTATGCATGTCAGATGTTATACTGCAGAGTTACAGTATAAACATAGTCGTAGTCGAGGTTTCTTGTTCTGCAAGCTGTGTGCGTTATTCCTGCTTGGAAGTCGTCTTATATGGTCATTGCGGACTTGTCTGCTTCGATAGTGTCCATGTAAGATGATAGGATAGAGAGATATAGTGAGCACAACGATGAGGTCGATGTTTCTCCATTTGCCTATTGTACCCGTTCTAATCACTTCGAAGTCGTCTCATACGGTCACTGCGATCGTTCCTGCATCAATTGTATACATGCAAAATGCTAGACTGCAGAGATACAGTGAAAATCATGGTCGAAGTTGAAGTTTCTTGTTCTGCAAGAAATGTGCGTTATACCCGCTGAGAAGTCGTCAAATATGGCCATTGCGAACTCTTCCGCTTCGATAGTATGCATGTGAGATGATAGGATAGAGAGATGAAGTGTGTACTCCGATGAAGTCGATGTATCTCCATCTGCCTATGGAACTTTCTATAAACCCTCTAAAATCGTCTTATATGGTCACTGCAATCATATCTGCTTCAACTGTATACATGTCAGATGCTAGACTGCAGCGTTTTTGTGTAAACAAAGTCGTAGTCGAAGTTTTTTGTTCTGCGAGTTGTGTGCGTTATACCCGCTCAGAAGTCGTGTCATATGGGCATTGCAAATTTGTTTGTTTCAATAGTATAAATGTGAGATGATAAGATAGAAAGAAAGAGTGTGCACTCCGATGAAGTCAATGTAACTTCATTTGCCTATTGAACTCGTTATTAACCCTCCAGAGTCGTCTTATACGGTCACTGCCATCCTATCTGCTTCAACTGTATGCATGTCAGATGCTTGACGGCAGAGTTACAGTGTGAACATAGTCACATAGTCGGAGTCGAAGTTCCCTGTTCTGCAGAAAGTGTGCGTTATACCCGCTCAGAAGTCTTCTCATATGGGTATTGCGAACTCGTCTGCTTCAATATAATCCATGTGAGATGATAATCTAGAGAGATATAGTGTGCACAACGATGAACTCGATGTATCTTCATTTGCCTATTGTACTCGTTATATACCCTTCAATGTCGTCTTATACGGTCACTGCAATCGTCATTGCATCAACTGTATGCATGTCAGATGCTAGACTGCAGAGTCACAGTGTGAACATAGTCGAAGTTGCAGTTTTTTGTTCTGTGTCCATGTGGAATGATAGGATGGAGATATATAGTGTGTACGACGATGAAGTCGTTTTTTTCCCATTTGCCTATTGTACTCGTTATATACCCTTCAAAGTCGTCTTATACGGTCACTGTCATAGTATGTGCTTCAACTGTATGCATGTCAGATGCTGGACTGCAGAGGTACAGTGTAAACATAGTCAAAGTCGGAGTTGCTTGTTCTACAAGCAGTGTTAGTACTTATCGCTTGGGCGTCGTCTTATATGGTCAATGCGAACTTGTCTAATGGATAGTGTCAAAGTGAGATGATAGGATGTAGAGATATAGTGTGCACAACGATGAAGTCAATGTTTCTTCATTTTCCTATTGTACTTATTGTATACCCTTCAATGTCGTCTAATACGGTCATTGCGATCGTATATGCTTCAACTGTAAGCATGTCAGGTGCTAGACTGCAGAGTTACAGTGTAAACATAGTCGAAGTCGGAGTTTCTTGACCTGCAAGCTGTGTGCGTTATACCAGCATGGGAGTCGTTCAATATGGTCAATGTGAACTTGTCTAATTCAATATTGTCCATGTGAGATGATTGGATAGAGATATATAGTGTGCACATTGATGAAGTCGATTTATCTTCATTTGCCCATTGTACTCGTAATAATCTCATCAAAGTCGTCTTATACGGTCTCTGCAATCGTTCCTGCATCAACTGTTTGCATGTCAGATGCTAGACTACAGAGTGACAGTGAAAATAATAGTCGAAGTCGAAGTTCCTTGTTCTGCAAAAAGTGTGCGTTATACACGATTAGAAGTCGTCTCACATGGGCATTGCGAGCTCGTCTGCTTCGATATTATCCATGTGAGATGATAGGATAGAGAGATAGAGTGTGCACTCCGATGAAGTCGATGTATCTTCATCTGCCTATTGTCCTCTCTATAAAACCTTTATTGTCGTCTTATATGGTCACTGCGATCATATCTGTTTCAACTGTATGGAATGTCAAACGCTAGACTGCAGCGTTCCTGTTTGAACATAGTCGTAGTCGAAGGTTCTTGTTCTGCAAGCTGTGTGAGTAAGTCTTGCTCACGAGTCGTCCTTATATGCTCAATGCAAACTTGTCTACTTGATAGTGTGAAGGAAAGCTGATTGGATAGAGAGATATGGAGTGCACAATGATGAAGTCGATGTATCTCCATTTGCCTATTGTACTCGTTATATACCCTTCAATGTCGTCTTATACGGTCACTGCAATCATATATACTTCAACTGTATGCATGTCAGATGGCAGACTGCAGAGTTACAGTGTAAACATAGTCCAATTCGAAGTTTCTTGTTCTGTGGATCGTGTGCATTATACTTGCTTGGAAGTCGTCTTATATGGTCAATGCGAACTTGTCTGCTTCGAAGTATCCATGTGAGATGATAGGATTGATATATATAGTGTGTATGACGATGAAGTCGATGTATCCCCATTTGCCTATTGTACTCGTTATAAACCCTTCAAAGTCGTCTTATACGGTCACTGCCATCGTATCTGCTTCAACTGTAGGCATGTCAGTTGCTTGATGGCAGGGTTACAGTGAAAACATAGTCGAAGTCGGAGTTTCTTGTTGTGCAAGTTGGGTTCGTTATACCTGCTGGAAAGTCGTCTCATATGTGCATCGGGAACTCGTCTGCTTCAATAGTATCCATGTGAGTTGATAGGATAGAGATATAGAGTGTGTATACCGATGAAGTCGATGTATCTTTATCTGCCTATTGTGCTTGCTATATACCCTTCAAAGTCGTCTTATATGGTCACTACGATCAACTGTATCCATATCAGATGCTAGACTGCAGAGTTACAGTGAAAATCATGGTCGAAGTCGAAGTTTCCTGTTCTGCGAGCAGTTTGCGTTATACCCGCTCAGGAGTCGTCTCATATGGGCTTTGCGAACTTATCTGCCCAATAGTGTCCATGTAAGATGATATGATAGAGAGATATATTGAGCACACCGATGACGGCGATGTATCTTCATTTGCCAATTGTATTCACTATATACTCTTCAAAGTCATCTTATACGGTCACTGCAATCGTTCCTGCATCAACTGTGTGTCAGATGCTAGACTGCAGAGATACAGTGGAAATCATGGTCGAAGTCGAGGTTTCTTGTTCTGCAAACTGTGTGCGTTTTTCCGGCTTGGAAGTCGTCTTATATGGTCATTGCGTCAACTCAAAAGTGTCAAGGTAAGATGATTGGATTGAGAGATATAGTGTGCACAACGATGAAGTCGATGTATCTCCATTTGCCTATTGAACTAGTTATATTTCCTTCAATGTCGTCTCATACGGTCACTGCTATCGTATTTGCCTCAACTCTATGCATGTCAGATGCTGAACTGCACAGTTACAGTGTAAACATAGCCAAAGTCGAAAGTTTACAGTGTAAACATAGTCGGAGTCGAAGTTTCCTGTTCTGCAGAAAGTGTGCGTTATACCCGCTCAGAAGTCTTCTCATATGGGTATTGCGAACTTGTCTGCTTAAATATAATCCATGTGAGATGATAATCTAGAGAGATATAGTGTGCACAACGATGAACTCGATGTATCTTCATTTGCCTATTGTACTCGTTATATACCCTTCGATGTCGTTTTATACGGTCACTGCAATCGTCCCTGCAACTATATGCATGTCAGATGTTAGACTGCAGGGTTACAGTGAAAATCATAGTCGAAGTCGAAGTTTTTTGTTCTGCAAAAAGTGTGCGTTATGACCGCTCAGATGTCGTCTGATATAGGCATTGCGAACTCGTCTAATTAATAGTGTCAAAGTAAGATGGTAAGTAGTAAGACAAAGAGAGTGACAGCTCACATAGGGCTTTACCTATTGGGAACTCTAGATCATGATCCAGAGTTCCCAATAGGTAGATCCCTATGTGAGTTGGAATTCTACTTTTTCACAAAATGCTAACATGTAAACCCCTATGTGAGTTCGTAACCTGAAGAGAGAACTAAATCACATAGGCCTTTCAGTACTTGTACTTGATTTAGAAATCGAAGTACTGAAAACCCTATGTGAGTTGGAATTCTACTTTTTTCCCAAAACGCTAACATGTAAACCCGTATGTGAGTTGGTAACCTGAAGAGAGTGACAGATCACATAGGGCGTTACTTCAACTCATGATCTAGAGTTCCCAATAGGTAAAACCCTATGTGAGTTGGAATTCTACTTTTTCAATAGGTGAAGTTCTATGTGATTTCGTAATGTGAATATTGTCTGTTTTTTGATGAATTGCGAGAAGGTCTTAACGGTGTCGAAGGATCGCCCTGTGATTCCGGATCGCCCTGTACACGGCGATTCTGGTCGCGCAAATTAGCATTATAATGATGCGCCATTAACTCCGATATTACTGCAATCTATAAAAATGTGCACTTATTGCACAAACAGAGAAATAGACCTAATAAGACTGATAAGAAATTTCTGGAAAAACAAATTTGTGATATAATGATTTGGGTCAGTAAGTATTGCTGATTAGTTATTATCCTTAAAAAAATGTGTATGAAAAGATAATCAAAATTGGGTCCATATATAAACGAATTTCCATGTTATATTATATCATTTTGTATATTATCTGCTCAAATTATTATTATTATTCTTTTAGTGCAGCTATAACATGGGTAAGTTGAAAATATTTCTGTACCTAATAAAAAAATAAACAATGTTCAAATTTTCCCAGAAGAGATACCAATAGAAGTGTTTAGGAATATGCTACCTGGTCATTTAAGAGTGAGTATATTTTATTCATTTATTTCCATTTCATATTGATTTCTCTCAGGAACCAGGAATCTTTTTGATATCCGTGTTTTGGAGACAAAGCATGAGGATATCGGTTATCTTAATGAATTTCAAAAAGCAGGCTGTATTACGGGAGAAATTGTAAATTTTTGTGAGGATCAATAATCATCAATAAATAATCAAAATTATATTCAACCTCATAGTACGGACCCAAGTAAAAAATTATTCTATTTGCTTAATAGTTTCTTGATTGATATTTTGTCCGCATTTCCTACAATGATAATTGTTTTTGGAAAATACAAAATGAATTTCATCAGAATTCATCAAATTATTTTGACACCAAACAATTCAGCATTATCAAGTGATGTGTCTTTTTTTAGAACGAACCGATCCTGATGTTGCAGGGTAGGATCTTGGCGGGACCAAGTGTCCCTCCAGGAATGATAAATGCAGGAAATGTGGGTTGATATACAATATTTTATATGAACGAGACAGAAGTCGTCCTAGTATGGGCAGTATCGGTAAAAATAAATCATTTCCGATTGTTTCCTTTTTTCAATTCAAATTCTGTTTAAGTTCACGGAAGCAGAATAAAGTTTTTGTTTGTGTTATAAGGTAATTCCTCATGCCTTAATCGATTTGCATTCCTCTGATTTATTTCGTTTGTTTCAGGTTTGAATAAAAATAGTTAGTTATATATGATGATTTCTTTCATACAGTATTATAAACCCACAACAATACACTCGAATGGGTTTGTTACTACCCCACTGGTAATTTTTGATGTCATTTAAAAGGAACTGTGGTGTTAGGAATCAGCTCTACGCTGATATCATGTTTGTTTATTCGTTGTTTTGGATATAGATGTCAGATAGAGAATTATGATGACAGTTCTTCTAGTTGTAGTTTCAAACAGAGATTTGAAATAAAGAGTTTAAAGTATAACATTTGGCGACGAGGTTGTTAGAACCCACCTTACCATGAACTCAGAGGAAGTCAGTCAGTCATTACTCACTTTCATGAAAAACCAGCAGGAACAATTACAAAAACAACAAGAGCTTCTCATGAAAAACCAGCAAGATTTTCTAGTCCAGCTAGCTTACACTTTTGGTTCCACAAGTATCAAATCATCGAATGCAACAGGTGAAGAGTTCAGTATGGAATCTCTCGGAAATACTATTACTGAATTTAACTATGAACCCGAGTCGGGCACAACTTTCGATATCTGGTACAAACGTTTCGAGAGTCTTTCCACAGAAGATGCTGAAAATTTGTCAGATTCAGCCAAAGTGAGATTATTGCTCAGGAAAATAGATTCAAAATGCCATGATCAGTATGTTAATTTCATTTTACCCAAGGAAATCAAAGAAATCAACTTCAATGAAACGGTTGAGAAACTTCATCAAATGTTTGGGAAAAAGGTCTCAATATTTCATGCCAGATATCAGTGTATGCAGCTTGCGGAAAGTGATAGTGAAGATTTTGTTGCTTTCGCGTGCAAAGTTAACAAACAATGTGAAGATTTCAAAATAAATCAAATGACTACAGACCAGTTCAAAAGCTTGATATTCATTTGCGGCCTCCGTTCAGTAACAGATGCTGAAATCCGTACCAGACTTTTAGCAAGAGTCGAACAAGCAGGTTCAGAAAATACTACACTACAAGATTTATTGATAGAATGCCGAAGAATCATCAATCTCAAAAACGATACGGCAATGATTGGAAATGAAAAAATTAACACTGACACTGTCAATAGGGTGTCAAACCAGAAATCACACCGTGAAAATCACTATGGAAACCAATCGCAGAGTAATTTGTCACCTAACATACAAAGAGATAACGAGAATCCAGTTGAACAGGGTGATTCGAAGCAATTTACACGATATCCAGTTGAACAGGGCGAATCAAAGCAGATCCCACGATACCCATGCTGGTACTGTGGTGATCTGCATTATGCTCAAAATTGCCTTCATAGAAATCATAAATGTCAACGTTGCAGTAAGGTTGGTCATAAGGATGGTTATTGTAATGTTGGAAAGCGAAACATTGCACAGTGACGCGGAAAAATAAGCTATAATTCACGTTTTAATGCTCATGTCATATATGATATCAATCAGATCGAATCCAGAGCAAGGAGAAAATATATCAATGTACTGATCAATGGAGTTCCCGTGAATTTACAAATCGACACTGCTTCAGATATTACTATTATAGCCGAAGAAATGTTGAATTCAATAGGAAATCCCAAATGTCAAGTTACGAATCATTCAGCTCGAAACGCATCTGGCAATCCACTACATCTGGTGTCAGAATTTCCTTGTAAAATAAGTTTCAATCAGAAGTCATATTGTGGAAAATGTTTCGTTACTTCAGTTGCTGGTTTGAACATACTGGGTATTGACTGGATCACAAAGTTAGGGTTGTGGGATGTTCCAATTAATTCTATATGCAACAAAATATATGTAAATGAATCTACATGTTTTGATGGTACACTATTGAAAACACGTTTCCCAGAGGTATTCAGAAGCTCTTTGGGTTGCTGTACAAAACTGAAGGTAGACCTCAATATACACGAAGATGCCAGTCCTGTGTTTTGTCCAAAAAGGCCAGTGGCGTATGCTGTCATGAGTAAGGTTGATCAAGAACTAGAACGATTGCAGCAACTAGGAATTATTTCACCAATTGAATATTCAGAGTGGGCCGCTCCAATAGTAGTTACAAAAAAGTCAAGTGGTGATATAAGGATCTGTGGTGATTTTTCAACAGGACTCAATAATGCACTCAAGTCTCATCGCTATCCATTACCTACAGCTGAGGAAATTTTTGCAAAATTAGGAAAGTGCACTATATTTAGTGTAATTGATTTCTCTGATGCATTTTTACAAGTGGAAATTAATGAATCATCTAGAAAATTTTTGACGATAAATACTCATCACGGATTATTTCAATATAATCGGATGCCTTTTGGCATCAAAGTAGCGCCGTCTATTTTTCGACAAATAGTTGATACAATGATATCCGGATTGGATGGCACAGCCGCTTATATCGATGATATCCTCATTTCCGGTAAAGATGCCAAGGAACACGATGAAAACTTATTGAAAGTTCTTGAGCGGATCCAGGATTTTGGGTTCCATTTGAGGATTGAAAAATGTAAGTTTGGTGTTAAGGAACTGAAATACTTGGGATTTATTTTGAATGATGAAGGAATTCAGCCGGATCCTGTAAAAACAGATGCTATAAGGAACATGCCTCCTCCATATGACATAACGACACTCCGTTCGTTTCTTGGTGCCATAAACTATTACGGAAAATCATTGGAAATATGCATATTCTGAGGCAGCCATTAGATGAACTTCTGAAGAAAGATTCCGAATTCGAATGGACTCCAAGATGTCAGAAGTCGTTTGAAGAATTCAAAAATATTTTACAATCGAAGTTATTTTTAACACATTATAACCCGGAGCACGAAATTGTTGTGGCAGCAGATGCAAGTAATTCCGGAATAGGCGCTTGTATTTTTCACCGTTTCAAAAATGGATCGATAAAGGCGATTCACCATGCATCTAGAACTCTGACGGAAGCAGAAAAAAAGTACAGTCAGATCGAAAAAGAAGCTGCAGCTTTGGTGTTCGGGGTAACGAAATTTCATAAAATGATATATGGTCGACGTTTCACTTTACAAACTGATCATAAGCCGCTTCTTGCTATTTTCGGCTCAAAAAAAAAGGCATTTCAAATTATATAGCTAATCGACTGCAGCGATGGGCACTCGTTTCGAAAGCCTATGATTTAAATATTGAATATGTGGAAACAACAGAATTTGGACATGCGGACATCCTGTCAAGACTTGTTGATGTACGCAATGATGATGAGGAGTATGTCATTGCCGCAGTCAATTTGGAATCGGAGGTATGTCAAATTTTTAATGAAACATTTCACAATCTTCCAGTAACATATAAATCAGTTCACCAAGAAACAGTAAATGATGTGGTCTTGCAAGAAGTTATCAATTTTATTCAGAATACCTGGCCATCAAATATAAAAAACGTCAACAATGATGTTATGAAATTTTATTACAGAAAAGAATCGCTTTCAGTAGTCAAAGGCTGTTTGATGTTTGGGAACAGAATAGTTATTCCACAAGTATTTCTTCAGAAAATTTTGAAACAATTACATGCAGGGCATCCAGGTCAAGAGAGGATGAAATCGATCGCAAGAAGTTACGTGTACTGGCCCAACTTAGACAAAGACATAGTAGACTTCATCCGGAATTGTAGGTCTTGTGCAGAAACTGCTAAATCTCATACGCAGGTTGCACCTTCTGATTGGCCGAAATCGGACACGTCTTGGCAGAGAATCCATATTGATTTTGCGGGCCCAGTTGATGGTTTTTACTATATGCTGATTATAGATTCTAACTCTAAATGGCCAGAAGTGTTCAAAACGAGAACAATTACTTCTAAATTCACAGTACAAACACTGGATGAGGTCTGTTCACGTTTTGGATATCCTGAAACTCTAGTCACAGACAACGGAACGCAGTTCACAAGTGAAGTTTTCAGAAACTATTGTATGTTTCATGGCATACAACACATTCGTACATCACCTTATTGGCCTCAATCTTATGGTCAAGCTGAGCGTTTCGTGGATACTTTCAAGAGGGCATTGAAGAAGTTCAAGAGAGAAGGACATCCAGATGGAGAGCATATTCAACAATTCTTAATTGCTTACAGGTCAACACCAGCTCGATCAGTGCCTGAAAATAAATCACCAGCTGAAGTCTTACTGGGTAGGAAAATTCGGACTACATTTGATCTGTTGTTACCATCCTCTGTAAGAAAACCATTATATCAAACTCAAGCGAACAGTAACAATTTCAACCCAGAAGATGCAGTTTATGTCAAAATTTTCAGAAACAATCGCTACAGTTGGATTCCCGGAAAGATCATCGAAAGAATTGGAAATGTTATGTTCAATGTTCTATTGAGTGAAGATCGCCGAAATTTAGTACGCGCACATGTCAATCAGATGAGGAAAAGATACGGAGAAGAAGACAGATACGATTTGATTCCTTCAAATATATTGATGGACACTTTTGACATGAAGGAAAGTTCGGTTCCGGAAGCAACTGATAATTCAGACTCTGAAGAAACATCTTCATCCAACGTTGAACCAAATCATTCCGAAATTTTGAATGATGTTGATTACGAATCAACCCAGTCTGATGTCTCGAGTCATGTCCGTCCAAGGAGAAATTGTAGGCGACCAAGTTATCCGGAGGATTATTCAATATAAAAGGAAGGGGAGAAATGTTAGGAATCAGCTCTACGCTGATATCATGTTTGTTTATTCGTTGTTTTGGATATAGATGTCAGATAGAGAATTATGATGACAGTTCTTCTAGTTGTAGTTTCAAACAGAGATTTGAAATAAAGAGTTTAAAGTATAACATGTGGCGTGAAATAGCTTGGAATTATCGGTGAGTTATTTCCAAAATATAGTCTCTGTGCTTATTTCAAATTCTGACATACAGGGTGATTCAGGAAGAATATACCAAATTCTATAGGAGTGTATTCGACTCATGGAAATTATTTTAGAAACTATAATTGTTCCAATTTTCATTTGTTTCCAACAAAGAGAATGATACACTGGGATCATTGGATGAACTCTGATAGGTTCAACAAATATACCACAAATTAAATGCTAACAATAATGTTTTTGAATATATATTTTTTTTTTGTAGAATACTCACCTAGAGTTTGATCATCCTGAGAGATCCTGTTTATTTCTGAACAATTTCTATGCACTGCAATCTCGTTGCACATTCATTCAGACACATCCTGTATATTTCGGAACATTTTCTATGCACTGACAAAAGATTTGTCCAATTATATTTCGCAGGTCGCGCGTTTTTACTGACGCAAACTGGTACATAATACATTACGTCTAACCAGTTTTCAGTACCGGGAGTCGAGAAACCAATCTGAATGGTCCACTTGTTGAAATACAGTGACATTGGATTTGGTATGCATCGCGGGGTGCCAACGAAAACTATACTGCCCCCAACCCTGAATTAGGTCTATAATGAACGCGATCGCGATTTTAAACCGTTCGTTATTGTCGCCGCGAAAGTCTTCGGACATAACGATAAAATAGGTTAAATATGTAAATAGATACCGCTTGATAAATTATGCGGGTAGGCAATTGATATGGTATGGAAAATACACAACACATTGAAGCCAATTATAAATTAATGGGTATACAATTATCGTTGAACTTGAAAATACGTTGATTACATTATGAATAGAAATATTATTTTTATATCGAGAATTATTTCAATGTTAATGATAATGAATGGAAGACTAATTTGTGTACACCAGAAAACGTTTTGATTTTCATCTGAGATAATGGGCATTTTCAAAATGACTTTGCTATGCTAGGATAATGGGAATATACAACACATAATACAGGGTGATCCAATAATGAATCGGGATATTATTTTGGTATGATGGTATGGGAAGAAAACAATAATTTGTGTATGGAATGCAATTTAATTTTTTCCCAAGGTAATCGTTGCCTTCTTATACATATTCTTAAATTTTAAAATTACATGCAGAATATAACACAAGAATAATATAATCAGACTACTGAATATTAGATACAAAACAATTGGATAGGTATCTGAATAATACTCTCTTGTATGTATGTTTCACGATAGATCAAATTCTGCCAGTTTTTCGTATCTCCCACAGTATTATCTTGGAATATAATTCTGTACTTATGAAAACTAGCATTTTGTGGTACATCGGTCATTAATACGGGTAGATGACCATAGTTGGCTAATACTCGTAGCATTTTAGTCCAAGTTGAAGGCCAGCTGTCATTTTTCGTACCATTGTTATCGAAACAAATGAAAACTTCTCTGGCATTGTAGGGTTGATTAACATACAATATATTATGGACAAGCGTGTACAAGATTATATAAGTCGAACTTAATGTTGCCATTGTTGATGATAAACTGTATCATTTTCAACTGAACTGAGATAGTTATTCTGTTGTTGGATTATTTAAATGATGAATTATGCACTAATTATTTCTGAAAAATTTATTAAACACAATTTACATTATTTTCATTACTCTGACATAAAACTATCCTTTTGGTAGTATTGCAATTGGGATTTTGAAATTTTTTCTCGTTGTTGAAGACTTTCTGCCATTTATGAAGGTCACCTGGAGATATATTTTCGTCCCCTGATGGTGGTTTCTTGTTGCCCAAATTCAGTACCAAATTTTTGCTTTTGCTTCAACTCCAATCCACTTTGCTGTTGCGCACATAGTGATACAGTCAAATTTCGAATCTGCTTGGTCATTTCGAAAATGTTGATACTTGTTTTTAACTTTTCCAAATCCTCAATATGTTTATCAATGAGATCTGAGAACATTTCTTCCTAATGAAACTTGGCGAACTGAAATTTTTCACTTTGGTACGTTACTTATTGTAAAATTTCACTGTGGTAGGAGACTGGTTATCCAGGTATGCAAATTTTTGCAATTACGTAGTGAACAAAGGGATGTCCGGTTTGAATGTAGTGGTCGTCATCATGTTATCGAAAGTTTCAACATTTATGATTTCCGGTCTGGCACATGGAGACAATAGTCCAGTCAAAAATTTAAATTTTTGGTATCCTCTCACATACACAAAATCTACATCTTTCAGATGGCCCAGTAGAATATCATTCAATTCCTCGTAATCAATCAGACCTGAACTGTACTTAATTCCATTATGATATTTCTCAACGTTACGAACCTGTTTTTTATCGGACTCTTGCAAGGCAGAAAAAGGCACTGCAGGTTTGAATAAATAATGGTTCACTTGGTACCCATTGGAAATTGTTACCTCTTTGGGATAAAATCCGTTGGATAATGAATATCCTTGTATATCTATACTTAACAACTTCATGATGCCGCGTACAGAGAAGAACTGACTGATGTGATCAGGGGAATTTGTTTAAATAATAAAATCCATTAAATGATCATGTTTTATTCTAATTGGTTACAATATAAATGAATAAATTTCATAATTGTTTCACAATTTTCGTCAGGGGATTATAACTGAAGAGTCTATCATGTAAAATGAGACAATACCCTGTTGTATTATCTGGAACAGCTTCATCAGTTCCGATTTCTATCCTCAATGAGACTGATCCTGTCTGCATAGATTCCTTCTGATGAGAACAATCAATGTGGACCATTGGGATTGATTCGACAAATTCTTTGGGAGAAAATATTGGTTCCTTTTTCAATCCATAATATGACTCTCTAAAATTCATGTACATTGAATATAATTGAGATGTTTCGTTCTCACTGAAGTTCAAATGTGAATCATTATATGGATATCGGTCGCTGTTTAGAAAAACCCGAATATTTGATAGGTCGCAGCTGTCGAATTTGCTCATGTCGGACTGGACCTTACTCTTCTTGTCTGTCTGGAAAATTACAATTACGTGTCGAGGAGTTTCAAGCAAATTTGAAACTTTTACATTCCAACTGAACGATTTCGTCGTCGATAATTTCGAATATTTCAAAAGCTCCCAGCTGCGGAATGCTAACAGTATATCTTGTCCCTTTTCCACAACTTTTGTGAATTTGAGTTGTTGAGGTATATTGACAGAAATATGCGGGATGCGCCAGAACAGTTTATCGATATGCACTTTAGGAATTTCCTTGGAATCAGTACAATAAATACTGTCGAGGTCATCATTATTTCGAATCAGTACTAATTCCTGTTTCATGTTCAAAATAACTTTTCTGTAATCGTCGAAGAAACCAAGGAGCAGGAATAATGGGAGACATACGGAATAATTCCGTCTGTTATCAACTAGTATTTTCTCATCTTTGACGAAAAAATTCAATTTCGGGAACCATCCAGCGTTTTGTAAGGCGATACTCTCTTTAGCACTGTATGAGAGGTAGCTTTTTATCGTTGATACTAGTCCTACATTTCTCACTGAATCGATAGTGGCACCATTCAGTTCATACCTTATTTCTCTGAAGAGAAAACTTATGGCGTTATTGATGAATCTGAGTTTATCGATAGGGCTGCCATCTGCTTTTGTTTAACGTCCTTCAATATACAAGTAACTTTGACATGGCAAAGTATACAAATCCAAAGTAGGAACTTGAATTCTTACTTCATCATTGTAATCAATTTTTTGTGTGAATGGTTGATACGAATGATATTCTATTTCCTGAACTGATTGGTCTATGAGCGGTTGTTGATGTATATTCAGAATATCCATCATACCAGAACTGTAAACCCTGAAGACTTGAGGAATAGACGATTAGAAGACGTTAACTTCTTGGTATTTTTCCTGATACTGGATGTTTTTCGCAAGGGTTTCACCTCCTTATAGAACAACTGATATGGATAGAATATTCTATTATATCTGATAACCATTCAGGCTTCTAAAGTTTTTTCAAGTGAAGACTTACGGTTATTGTTTCACCACGGAAATTCACAAGTCTTCCGGTTTGGTCCAATAGTTTTATGGTAATATTATTTATTGTCTTGTTACTTATCTTGAAATATATCACGGTTTCGATGTTCAGAACAATCTTATAACCAGGAGCCACTGTCGAAAAAAAAGACAATAGCGAGTGGGCTTCTTTGCCGTTATGGTAGCTGCCTGTTGCTAAGTTGCAATATATACTGATAGCATTGACACCCAAGATGTTCACTGATTTATCAGACGTATGTTGTTGATATGCTTCTAGAACACGATTATTGAATCCCAGCAATTCTCTAATCGTGCGGTCGTATTTGAAATTAATCCTTCTATTTGTATTGATGACTACTTTCAATGTATTGAAATTTGGTATGATATTTATGTTTGCATCCTTATCGATATCTTTGACTCGTGAAGAAATAATTTCATTGAGATCACTGATTTCGTATGAGCCCTCAGGAATCGTAATAGAGTTATCATTGTTGCCGAATACGAATTGATTATTTTTTTCATCAATATTCGGGATGACATTGAAAGTTTCAAAGCCAATCAATCCAATTCCATATTCTGCATTTTCTCCTAAATAAATGGGAGGGTTGAAGTCAGAACTCAAAACTGAGGAGGTGCCAGAAAGGGAAAATGATAATGACATTCCTCACCACTTCCAATAATGGACTACTGGAATTTCAAACATAATATTCATTATATAAAAATTTGAGACATAGATGTCCACAATTATATGGATTGTTTTCTTGAATATTATCATAACTATATTTTATTATATTATAGCTACCATCACTATTGAAATATTTGATGAGTTCGAGAGGTGGTCTTAAGTCACCGTAGCTGTCAAAGTAGGAGATATGATGTCCAGATTTTTTATAACACACCCAATGACTGCCTTTCTCACTTTTTCTGTTAAGGTTAGCTATGCCACACTCATATTTCCTGATTTTCTCAGGAAATTCATCCAACATAAACACCCCTCAAAAATACGGTATTTGGTAATTTTTTTACAAATTTCAATAAATCTACGTTGGTCAGGGGACGGTGTGGTAGCTTCAAATTCGGTTTTTTGGATACGGTTTCAGAAACAATCCTAGACCATGTTTGTAAGGTTTCATTAATAGGCCTCTTCTCAAGGCGGCCTGCTCCATTTTCAAATTGTGTCTTTTGTTCTCTTCCAGCTGTGCTCTCGCTGCTTTAGCTTAATTTATAGCTTGCGCAATTCCAGCAGCACCACCACCCAAGCTACCGAGTGCACCAAGTGCAGCAAAGAGGGGAATCAGTGGAATAAAACCCCCCGATTTGGGAATGGGAATAATTCTTTTTCTAGGCTTCAAAACTTTTCTACCACCTATTGATGTTAGTGCTTGTTGGGCAGCCTGGATGATGTCAATATTTCTTTCACCTCTGACCCCTTCCTTTGCTTTGCGAATAGCTCGAGTGAAACTGATTGCTCCTCCCACCTTTTTCTTACGTCTTTTATTTCTCTTCCTCATTTTTGCTACCATCATCTCATTATTCAATCCCATACCTAGTTTGCTCTTAGTTTTCATTATTCCTGCAATGCCAAGCGAGGCAATTTTCTCACCAACTCTCGTGTTTTTCTCACTCGAACGTCTCGATGCTGTTTCGGCCGAAATTCGATCTGCTTGGTTCCTTCTTTTCAAATCAGGGTATTTAGAATAGGCTATGTCGTGTTCTCTGCAAGCTTCGTCTAGCGGGTTGACACCTCGATCCCCACGTTCAAGTCTCTCGGACAACTTTGTACCTGGCCCACAAAATTGTTACCAGGTATATTCAGTTCGAAAGGCAACTTATTTATGAGAGTATTCAATATACCTGCCCCCTTTCGATTACTGATTCTTTGATCGTATACAATCATTATATAACCCACGTAGAAGTTCTATCTTATACTAGAAGGGCACCGATCTTCAACACTATATTATAATAATGAGATTTTTCTAACAATTTATCAGTAATTATTTGATCGTTAGAGATGAAAGTAAAGAAACATAAAGTAATTCTTTCCGTGACCAATCATGATAATTTGATAATTCCACATCAGCTGAAGAAACATGGAGATATATTCGAAGGAAATTCGAAAAGGGGCCTCCTGGTACGTTCATCAGGATGTGGAAAAATCAACTGTATGATAAGTTTGCTCGATGATCCGAACAGTTCGAGATTTGAGAATATATATGTGTACTCCAAGTCTCTCTATCAGCCAAAATACGAATATTTGAGAACTCTCTTCAAACCTCTAAAAGAAATAGGATATTATGAATACAACGATGGTGATGAAGTGATATCTCCGAACGAAGTAGCCCCGAACTCAATAATCATACCCGATGATGTGGCAACATGCAATCAAAATATCATCAGAGATTTCTTTTGCTTCGGACGTCATAAAAATACTGACGTTATCTATCTTTGTCAGACTTACAGTTCTATTCCTAAAAGGTTAACAAGAGACAACACTAACCTCATCATCATGTTCAAACAGGACGTCACCAATTTGAAACATATTTATGACGATTATGTGAATGTTGATATGTCATTTCGCAAATTTACAGAGTTATGTTCATTTTGTTGGAAGCAGAGATACGGCTTTGTAGTAATCGACAAGGATGGAGATATAAAGAATGGTCGGTATAGGAGGGGGTTTGATGAAATTCTCATAGTCTGATATAAAACGATTCTATTCATAATAGTGTACTTCAGTATCGTTTCAACATGGATGCTAGTCTCGCTAAACAGTTGGTAAAATCGAAACAGTCAGTCAAGAAGAAATATCAAGCCCTCAAATCAGATATTTCCAAATCGAAAACTTCATTAGAAAAAACTTACGAACCAATTACAATTCCTCTGGAAGAATCGCTGACATCAATCAAACAGACAACAGTAGCGCATCCCAAAGTGGAAAAAACAGAACCTGAATCGTTTTCAACACCGCAATCACAGAAACAGTATTATAAATTGGTGCCAGGACAGGAATCAAGTCCTCAAGATGAAGAAACATTCATTCATGAACCTGATGCGAGTTATTTCGATCAAAGTCTTGGCCAATTACGTCAAGAAGTAGAGAGACTTCAAGAAGCTGCTAATCCAGAGTTGGAAAAATACTTGAAAAAATATGAGAAACCTCTACCAAGAGCTTACATCGAAGATATATTCAAAGGGGATCCAGATGATTTTGACCATACTTTCGGAATCAGATATGAATTAACAACTGATAAATGGATGATAGGAGTATGAGAGGAGTACGGTGGAATTTCTTGGTCCTCATTTCCACATAAACGAAATAACCTATAATGGTTCCCCAGGTCTATATGAACTGCTGTTCAAGAAACAACCGATCGGTTACAAGCCCAAGGATGTTGAAAATTACATTGACATAGTGAGAGACACGAAGGCGATTTATTTGCATCATAATCCTAAAAACGGTTTGTCCACTTCTAATTCTGAGAAATTTGTTAAAATAATCAAACCAAGAGTAACGTCTCTCCATTCGATGTCTAAGGATGTAGGAAAAAAACTGCTTCAGCAGCGTGTTCATATACCTTCTGCATCGAGTAAATCTACTGCATCAGCTATCTCAAAGGCTCCACGAATTCATACTAGATCCCAGTCTGTACCAGGAAAAGGTGTCAGTAAATTATCAATGATGAAATTGAACAACAAGAAAATAGAATACAAATATTTTGATGATTATAATGAAATTGTGGAAAGATTGAAATTACTGATAGCAGAAAAATATGCAGGGCATACGGGTCATGAAAATGAAATCATGTCTGTGATCAGTGAGCTCAAAGAAGCCAACATTATCAAATAAAGCTTTATGTACTACAACTTTGGTGTTCATTTAGTAGGGTTCCTTAGTCTAGGTACGATGCCTATCGATAAATTCAATAGACATATGTTGCAACACCAAAGAGTTGATCAATCTCAGCTCAGCTACTCTGTGCACCAACACCCTATTAATTTATCTCTATTATACAGTGAGTGTGTCATCACAATCAATGGAAGAATAACCGAGGAGACGAAAAAGCACCCATTGCCATACGTATATGAATTACGAAATAATTCAAACGAATATATCTTCCACTTGAAAGAAGGTATAATAATTGGTGTCGATTACTATCCGGGACTATTATCAGTCGTACTGGATAGTTCAAGCACAATAGACATGACGGATCTGATTGGTCAAAGACTTTCCAAAGGAACGATTTTGAAATTCTTCAACAAATCCAAATCATCTGAAGATAGTATGTACGTTCAATTACTTATTCATTCTTCAATCGTCAAGTATGTCTGATATTAAAAAAGAAGTGGTAAATGAACTCCATAAGCCAGCAAGAAGACGGTTCCGAAGAAGGAGGGTTATAATCGAAGGGTTGAATGATTTATGGGAAGCTGATCTGGTTGAAATGATTCCTTATGCAAAATTCAACAAAGGATTAAAATACATTCTGGTTGTTATAAATACTTTTTCGAAATTTGTGTGGTGTGAGCCAGTAAAAAGTAAATCAGCCAAGGATGTTACACTTGCGATGAAAAAAATTCTGACACACGCAAAATCCCCTCCACAAAATCTGCATACTGACAGAGGGCGAGAATTCTACAATAAATTGTTTGGTGAACTCATGCAGATATACGGGGTCAACCATTATAGCACTTTCTCGAGTACGAAAGTCATTTGAAAACAAGTGATCCTTAATTTCCCAAATTCAAAGAAGACGATTATGTGCGAATAAGTTAATATCGTGAGGCATTTTCAAAATCGTACACTCCAAACTGGTCGAATGAGTTATTCAGAATAAATAAAATTCGTGCAACCAATCCGACTTATCTTCTAGAAGACGTTTCAGGAAATTCTAATCAGGGGGCATTTTACGAACAAGAATTGCAAAAAGCAAAATATCCCGACATTTATCTAGTTGAGAAAGTGTTGAGAACCAAAGGAAATGAAATATATGTCAAATGGCTTGGCTTAGACAAATCTCACAACTCATGGATCACCAAAGATAGTTTTGTATGACACTGGTATACAACTTTCATGAAGGCCATTTGATAAGTAGCAAAACACATTTACGCTCAATGATGAGCGATAAGCTGAGGCTAATTATCATAAACAGGTTCAAACTTGTTTTTTCTATAATATTTAAATATCAACAAATTCCCAGCTTGATCAGTTCTGTACTCATCTCTGCCTATAACAGTTCACGTGATAATATGAATCCAAATATTGAAGAATCGACAAGTTCAACCACAAGTGGCTACAGTAGTGATTATTGGGCTGAAATAGAGAAAGTGAAGCACCACTATATGGAAAAAATCCTGAAAGAAGGGACGTACATCATCAATTCCGATTTTCATATCAATGATAGCCCATTTACAATTTGTTGCGGATTAAGTGTAGCCAGATTCTTCGAACCTGCAGTGAAATTGATGAATACAAGTAACGGATCTAGTATCTCCTTCAATGTGAGTGAATGGTCAACTCTAACTTATACACTTCGACAACTGCTGATAGACTATTTTGATGCAAATGGTGAAGAAGAGGTTAATGTGCCGCAGCTGACTTATGACGAACAAGTGAAAATAACTTCAACAAAGTTCATGGGAATCAAGATATTGAAAATGGAAAGTGCCCGCTGTACGTTGTATTTCAAAGAAGAAATTATTAGAGAAATCATCAGATTAGATTTTGACATAATTGCATATAAGATCAATACGTTGATAAATATATCTTTTTTTTATTTTTATCACAATTTTCTTGATCTTACTAAAAATCTTTTAGTACGTATGAATCATGAAGTTGATGGTGAGTCTGTCATTAAGACATTTTGTGATATTTCGAATGATAGCATTGAGAGCTACTGTTTAAGAGAATGTTTATTGTACTACAAAAATAAAATTATGAATGATCTGAAAAGAAAATAAAATGAGATGAAAAATTACTTGTTTTGTTGTAAACATGGACGTACCTACCTTTTTGTTTTGATTGGGTGTTAATGAAACAAAATAATAATTAACATAGTTAATTAATTGACATTCAAAATGATAATTCAATACATTACATATGACATCAAATTGAAAGGATTCCATTGTGAAAATCTCTCTTAAATTGAAACATTCCTAAGACGAATTTGACTCAAATGAATCAATCGAGAATACTGTAATGACCATAAGGTGAAGTGTCAGTGGTGTTTTTCAATAAATATCACTTATCATCATGAGGACTCAGTGCCACTTTGGTTTGTTCAATGAAATAAACTCTATGATTATGTGATTGAATAGACCTTTGACTTTCATGTCTTTCTTTATTTTCTTGTAAACATTCTAAATAGTCCTCGAAAGTTATTTTCTGTTTAACTACATAATACTTCACGCCTTTTGCTTTCTTTATGCATTTTTTTCCCTCATTTTCACCCCTTCTACTATTCTTGTTGACACTACCTTCAACCAGAAATGTGTATTGTTTCGATCGCAGCCCTACAAAATCTGTCATTATATCACCAGAAGTCTCATCTTTGAATAATCCAGGAACTTTTTTATTAACCAAGGGGATATTATACTTATTGTCAGGAGGATAATCACTGGTATCAAACTTATCTATATCATTTTTGATAACTTCTTCGTAGACATCATCACAATGCAATTCATAAATTAAGCTATCTGTATCGGTGTAAAGCAATTTGCAATTATTTTGGTCAAACTTTTTCAACATATATCCATAATGAAAGTCATAAACACATATTTTTGAGATATATAATATAGCCATACCAATATAAAGGGATTTATTGAATATGACATCAGTTTTTCTCATCTCAACAGCCATGAGGTTCTCATCAAAAATTGATCTATCATGAAAATTTGGAGAAGAAATCAAATGTCTTGCCCCATATCGACCTTCCCAACTATTCACCAGTTTCACGATTCTATGTTTACGAACATTTTCCATAGTCTTGCCGTAAACAGCATTGCTGAGCATTTTGAAAGTTTGTTTGCCAAACTCATCTGTGGATTGGGTTCGTAATTTAGTGTTCAATTCAATGTACGGTTTCAAGAAAGGGGCTTGATTAAATTTAGGAATTCGGTGGATTTTTTGGAGAATAAGCCCGTTAGTTATGCATTGCTCCAAACTTCTATAGTGCAAAATATATTTTTCCTTATCATACAGAGTGGTCATCAATTTTGGTAATTTTGATTTAGGAGGTACAAGGTGTTCGGCAGCGAGAGGTAAATCTTTATGGAGATCATGAAGAGATTCCGGATATTTCATATCAACTTCAAGTATATATCCTACAGGGGACTCATCGGAAATTGCAAATACATCAAAATTATCGATGTTCTGCTCCCATTCAAATCCTGAATATGGAAGATATTGGCACATCGCCCATCCATAGAGGTTATTTACATCAAGATATAGTGAATATTTTGAAGGTTCGTTGATTTTGTAATTAGTCATATATTTATTGTTCGCCATTGAATGCCTATTGGAACATTGGCTTATACCTCCTCTAATGCCCTTTTCTATAAATATTAAAATGTCTACATCCTGAATTGTTTCCAACCGACATTTCGTATATTTCAACATACAATCCCAGGTGAATCCTGGAAGCGTGTAATAGTATGCAGGATCTAAATTATAATTCGCATGACACATGCTTCGAAAATTCTCGAAAACATCGGCCAGTAATAAAATGTCAGTTTTAAGATATAAATCTGAGTAATCACCTAAAGTTTCAATTTGAAATTCATTTCAAACATTCTGGGCATGATTATAATCTTCATCTTTGATATGTTGATCTGTTAATTTACTATAAAAATATTTCTTTGCTGGCGATTTGTTTTCATAGAGTTTTTCCAAATTATCCAAATAGTCATACACCTTTTCTACATAGTAAATTTAGTTTATCTTCATGAATCCCCAGAAATTCATTTCGTAGATTTACCAATGCTGTGTCATCGAGGAAACTCACAAAATCATCTAATTTGAATGGCATGAATCGGTATGAATCCACAAATCTTAATTTTAATTTTGTTCTTGGATTATACTTTGTGAAACTGATATACCTCTCCTTGTTGATAGGTAGCAAGGTGATGTGCGAATGTTTCGGTGAATCTCTGATAATGAAGTGGCTATCGTAGCCAGATAAGTTGTGGAAAAAAACTGGTACAACGCGTGATTTTCTGTAGTTAAGATTACAATTAGAATGACAAAATCCACGAAATCTCCCTGTTTAATGCTCGTGGTCACGTACGATAGTATCGGACGTCGTGAAAGGTTCTTCACAAATGTGGCATGTAGTTTTGTCTTGAATATCTTGATTATCTATCTTCATCGGTATATTGGCTTGCAATTTCGAGTCTATGAGATCTGTTACGGAATTCATTTCATTAACGAACCATTCGATACAATCAGTACCTCTATAACTCTTGTAAAAAGTCAAATTCTGGTCATAATTACATTTCAAGTAATAGCCTACACTGAACGCTTCATGTTTCTGATAGCGAGCTGTTTTCATGAGTTTTTTTCTCTGTTTCTCTTCGAATGGTATGAGCAAAGACTCAAAATCGGCATAAATTACGAATGGCAATTTTTCTTCATGGTGAAAATTCTTGTAAGATATGTATTTTTCTTCTGAAAATGATATTTTAGTTGTGTTCACTTTTTGACAATGAATACTGTGTGAATCCAATGTATCTTGTTTTGTAAAATAGTTCAAACATCTATCACATACATACTTTTTACCGTTGTGTTTTTCTATCTGACTAGAAATTGATCGTTATAAATTTTTATCCAACAGAAATGAAATTTTTTATCGACAACATTGTCATCGAAAAATGATGATTCTTCAACATCTCCATCGAGTGCCATCAAGTTTTCCCTGATAACATATTCATCTTGAATCATCAATAAATTGACATGTCTTTCTGGAATCTTATTCTCAGTAATCCTTATTGGAACCGTAGTCATCTGTTTATTCCGATCCATTTCCAGAATGAACACATTATCAGATAAATTGTTCAAAACTTCGAAATTTGAAATCTGGTTCAACCTCATAGGAAATTGAATACCTGTCACATCCAAAACCTCACTGTAATGCGGATACGAAGAAGTTCTGAAAGAGTTACGTTGTGCAGGAAATAAACATGAAGTGATAGCCCATGCGAAACAAGCTTCATCTGAATTTTTTACATTGACACAAGCTCGCTTAGGTTCGATTTGGCTAGGAAGTTTAATGTAGAATGCACCTCCATTCCCCATTTCCACCTTGTTTATATTGACTCCGAAACTAACTATTTTGTGTGAGGCCCAACCACTATCACGTTCTTGGAACTCATCTAATTTATTCAAGAGAACGTCAATCACATTGTTTTCATACCATTTTTTCAAATCAACACCAATGTCAATGATGAAATTTTTCGTATTGAGATATTTGTATTCAATTATTACTTCATCATTTTTATTATTCTTCATGAATTCACCACAAAAGCAAGTATTAACTTTCATAACATGAAATGTTTTCAACATTCTGTTTATTCTGTTTTGAAAAAGGGAAAATGAATCTCTCAAGAACTGTTCAACATCAAGGTGTTTCAAATTAATTATTATTCCTGATCGAATGCGTCCTGAAAAAGCCGACTGTATATCTTCTCACCTAATCCTTTCTTTCCTCGTTTTTCCAGAGTATGCACTAAGTCCTCTACCAACATGCGATATGCAAAGATCATTAATCAATTTTCTGAATCGTTTCAAGTGTCCGATATTAGTTTGAAGTTTTTTCAACGATGAAACATTCATATGCGTTTCTCTGATAGCTTTATTGAATAACCTTTGATGATGATCATTCAATTTGATCCAGTGTTTTTTGGTTGCTGAATTAGAGGAGAGAAGCTTGAATGCTTTATTGAATAAACTCACGATGTAATCACTTGTTTTGGCAATATCAGATTCCTCCATTTCATTTTTTCTGATGACACCACAAATCTCGATTTCAACGTACAATAATAATATACAGATAACACTTTGAAAATTATTTTATATTTTGGGAATTCAATAAATAAATTTCTTTTTTCTTGGTGGTTCTGACAAGTCTAATTCCTCACAAATACCTGAGTTTGAATGTTTCTTTTTTGGTGGTTCTGACAATTTAAATACCACAGATCTATTTGAGTCAGAACTACAACCTTGTTGCATACAATCGAAATGATTTGTAGAATTATTTCCACATGGACTATCTTGTAACGTTTTTGTGCAGTACAAATTTATATTATCGACTCCTGATATATTTTTTTCATCAGACGGTTTCGAATTGTATGCTGCTTGAAGATTCGACAGAGTAGAGAGAAAATTATGCAAACCTATAAAATTTTTACAAAAACAATATTTTTCACAACGGCAACAATATTGAGTGTCCATATCTAAATATTATCAAAATTTCATTATAGAACGCACTCACTCGCAATGCTATTTCTTCGCAGTTTCGACCAACTCAAATTGGTAAGCCTCCTTCGGTTTCCCTACGTCTTTAAGTCCTTTGTATACCAGGGAATACTTGCCTGGAACAAATTTTGCTTCTTGTCCCTTCAGTAAATGTGTTACTCTGTTGGGTAAAAACACAACGTTGTTGTCCAGCTCGACGAGAATGCTATTACCAAATCGGGTCTTGACGACACGTAGTGAACTTATAGGATACGGTGTATCAGCACGCAGATCAGACAACTCGATGCTTTCTTTTCTAGCCAAAGATCCTTCCTTATTGATTGCTTCGAGATCCATCTGCAATGGAGATGGAAAAAGTGTAGAAATATTCAAATCATCTTCAGAAGTTGAACCGAATCATACACACTGATGAGACAACATTATGTAACATAACATTACTTACCCACCTTGAGAATGTTTTATGTTGGTTTTCACAAGTTTAAGAAGAACTTTCACAATGCAATGCTTTCCACATTACTTTCTATTTCTTTTATACCTTTTTGGACCCTCATTAAAATAAATTATGATTATCCAGCAATATTACTGACGCAAATCATTATATCGCTAATTTGTTTTTCCAGAAATTTCTTATCAGTCTTATTAGGTCTATTTCTCTGTTTGTGCAATAAGGGCACATTTTTATAGATTGCAGTAATATCGGAGTTAATGGCGCATCATTATAATGCTTATTTGCGCGACCAGAATCGCCGTGTACAGGGCGATCCGAAATCACAGGGCGATCCTTCGACACCGTTAAGACCTTCTCGCAATTCATTAAAAAACAGACAATATTCACATTACGAAATCACATAGAACTTCACCTATTGAAAAAGTAGAATTTCAACTCACATAGGGTTTTACCTATTGGGAACTCTAGATCATGAGTTGAAGTAACGCCCTATGTGATCTGTCACTCTCTTCAGGTTACCAACTCACATACGGGTTTACATGTTAGCGTTTTGGGAAAAAGTAGAATTCCAACTCACATAGGGTTTTCAGTACTTTGATTTCTAAATCAAGTACAAGTACTGAAACGCCTATGTGATTTAGTTCTCTCTTTAGGTTACGAACTCACATAGGGGTTTATTACATGTTAGCATTTTGTGAAAAAGTAGAATTCCAACTCACATAGTGTTTTACCTATTGGGAACTCTAGATCATGATCTAGAGTTCCCAATAGGTGAAGCCCTATGTGAGCTGTCACTCTCTTCGTCTTACTACTATGATATGATGTAGAGATATAGTGTGCACAATGATGAAGTCGATGTTTCTTCATTTTTCTATTGTACTCATTGTATACCCTTCAATGTCGTCTAATACGGTCACTGCGATCGTATATGCTTCAACTGTATGCCTGTCAGATGGTAGACTGCAGAGTTACAGTGTAAACATAGTCGAAGTCGAAGTTTCTTGACCTGCAAGCTGTGTGCGTTATACTTGCTTGGGAGTCGTTCAATATGGTCAATGTGAACTTGTCTGCTTCAATATTGGCAATGTGAGATGATAGGATAAAAAGATAAAGTGTGCACAACGATGAAGTCGATATATCTCCATTCGCCTGTTGTACTCGCTATATACCCTTCAAAGTCGTCTTATATGGTCACTGTAGTCGTATCTGCTTCAAGTGTATGCATGTCAGATGTTATACTGCAGAGGTACAGTGTTAACATAGTCGAAGACGAAGTTCCTTGTTCTACAAGCTGTGTGCGTTATACTTACTTGGAAGTAGTCTTAAATGGTCAATTTGAACTTGTCTGCTTCAATATTGTCCATGTGGGATGATAGGATAGATATAGTGTGCGGAACGATGAAGTCGATATATTTTCATTTGCCTGTTTTACTCGCTATATACCTTCCAAAGTCGTCTCATATGGTCACTGTAGTCGAATCTGCTTCAACTGTATGCATGTCAGATGTTAGACTGCAGAGTTTCAGTGTGAACATAATCGACGTCGAAGTTTCTTGTTCTGCATGAAGTGTGCATTATACCCGCTCAGAAGTCGTCTCATATGGGCATTGCGAACTCGCCTGTTCAATAGTATCCATGTGAGATGATAGAATAGGGAGAGAGAGTGTGCACTCCGATGAGGTCGATGTATCTTCATCTGCCTATTGTACTTTCTATTCACCCTCCAAAGTCGTCTCATATAATCACTGCGATCATATCTGCTTCAACTATATGCATGTCAGATGCTAGACTGCAGAGTTTCTGTGTAAACATAGTCGTAGTCGAAAATTCTTGTTCTGCAATTATGTGCGTTATACCCGCTTTGAAGTCGTCTCATATGGGCATTGTGAACTCTTTTGCTTCAATAGTATCCATGTGAGATGATAGGATAGAGAGATATAGTGTGCACAACGATGAAGTCGATGTTTTTCCATTTGCCTATTGAACTCATTATATACCCTTCAATGTCGTCTTATACGGTCACTGCAATCGTATATGCTTCAACTGTATGCATGTCAGATGCCAGACTGCAGAGTTACAGTGTTCAATATGGTCAATGTGAACTTGTCTGCTTCAATATTGTCCATGTGAGATGATAGGATAGAAAGATATAGTGTGCACAACGAAAAAGTCGATATATCTCCATTTGCCTGTTGTACTCGCTATATACCCTTCAAAGTCGTCTTATATGGTCACTGTAGTCGTATCTGCTTCAAGTGTATGCATGTCAAATGTTATACTGCAGAGGTACAAGTAGGAGTCGCCGGTCTCTTGTCCAGCCCCACCCCTCCACTTTTCTCCAAACCACGTGACTCGGCCGACCAATCACAGGCCGGCCTGACTCGGCTAGCTACTCGCGGCCCAGCGAACGGGTCGTCATCATCGGCTGGACTGCGATAGATCCGTTCTAGAGATAACGGCGCGCATTTCATTCCATTTTTTCACCTAACAACGGCTATATACAGGGTGTTTGAGTTGGGTAATAGTTGGGAAAAAAAATATAGGGTGAACCCAAAAAGGCGTTATACCTCTCCGAAGAGTAGACTACCTACATATAAAGGCTACCCGCTATAACATGATATATACAGGGCGTTTGAGTTGGATAGCAATTAAAGAAAAAAATATACTAGACGCCTCTTCCACTTTCGCGGGATTAGACAGCTGACGTATTACATAAGACATTTGACAGTTAACAAAGGATTGATGACACGTGACTAGATGACCTGCAAGTAGACTACTTGCTACCTAATAATTTAATATACAGGATGTTTGAGTTAGCAATAGCGATACAAAAGTATATATAGGGGTCTCACAGGTAGACTCAGCAAACATACGTATGATAGAGTATCCGTTTGATATACAGGTTGTTTGAATAGCAATACAAACTCACATAGGGCACTTATGGCCTGACGTTTGACATTTGACAGATGACCAAAAACGCCATCATACATCCATACTAGACAAACGATACAATGTTTTCGAGGTTATGTTCCATTTCAGACATTCGGTATAGCAAATTTATTTATTCTTTCTAGTTTTCTGGATTTGTGTGTTGTTATGTAATGGGTAGTATAAAGAAAAATCCCCCTGGTATGTTTCAACTCGTACAACATATATATATGATAATATTGTGCCACTGAATGATCAAGACCTCTATGTCATGTTGACATGTTAATATTGGCAGGGATAATCAACACTTAGGAATATTATACATATAGTGACCCAATAAAAAAAATGTATATCTTTTCGAGCCTACCTGTATAACATTGGCATTTTCAGTTCGGAGAAGATTAGAAGGAACATAATTATCATGTTCGTCTCCCTATTGATCAGTACCAATCAAGATGTTGAAGAGTGAGCATGTGCTGCTGTTGCTTTCAATCATCGCGTCAGTTTCCGCTACTGGCAATGATACGATAGAATATGCTGGTGCCTTTTTGAAGCGTTTCGGCTACATAAATAAAACGGATAATGCTGTCACCGATATAGAATCAGCATTAATGACATTTCAAGAGACATACAATCTCCCTGTGAGTGGATCACTGAATAACGAAACTCTACGACTGCTGAATAGTCCGCGTTGTTCTGTAGGAGGAAATAATTTCATGATACATTCGAAATGGAACAAAACAAAGTTACGTTGGTATTTTCCATTCGATAGGTGGGAGGAGCTATCAAATTTGAAGTTCGAAAATGTGCGAAACCCTAGCAGACAGAAACCTGATATTACCCTAACTGTTATTCGAAAAAATCATAATTTCCGAGCAAATTGTCAAGGCACTTCCAAGTGTCCACATAATTTCGACGGTCCTGGGAAACTTTTAGCTCATGCATTTTCTCTAAAAGAAAACAACAAGTGTATTGAGATTCATCTTGATGCAGAAGGAAAATGGTATCTTGAAAATAGTACTTCTCCTGATGGCCAAACTAGTTTATTGATGGTTCTGATTCACGAACTTGGCCATGCTCTTGTGCTGGGCCACAGTGATGTCAATACAGCTATTATGTATCCTTGGTATCAAGCAAGTCCAGCATCATTCGATATAGATGATAAGAGGGCGATAGAATATTTGTATGGGCAGAAAACTGAAAACTATCAACCAACAACAACCTCAACAACACAGACAACCGAATCCCAAAAACCAATATCCCAGCACACCTCTACCACAGCTGCATCAGTGTCGTCAAATGAACCCCATAACGTAGACGTTACTAGCACAACCTCAAAGCCTCAGATAACTCCAACAAGATTATGCGACATTCAAGTGCCAGACTTTATGTTTCTAGCCACAGCACCCCAGTTTCAAAATTATCGCATGTACGTGGGATACAATAGATTTTTGTGGAAGTTCGATTTGAACGATATGCGAATTCCATCACAGCCAGAGCTGCTTGATGATTATCTTCCTGAAGATTTAAAGTCTTCTCGAGTTTCACATGTTTTCCAAAATTCTGTGGGTAATCTAGTGACATTTATAAATGATAGCATGTATTATGCAGCATCTTTTCCGAATTTTCAAATCCACCAAAACTTTCGTTTTCCTTTGCCTTCTAAAGCAAAAATTAATGCTGTCTTCCAGACAAACAGTGGACAGGCTTATTTTTCATGTAACAACGATTCTTACATTGCATTTGATGACAATGGAGACATGAGCAACCGTGGGCCACTTAGTCACATCTTCCCAGGAATTCCAGCAGGCATAATATCAGCTTTTCGTTATATCGATGGAAATATATATTTTTTCGATAGAAATACGTACTACAAATATAGTGATCATACTAGACGGGTAGTGAAAGCCGAACCGTTCAGTTGGAGCGTCTTTGGAATATTCTGTCCTAATGATGGATTACTTCATCAATTAAAAACAATGTTAACAAGAATTATATCACTTTACGAATAAACGATTAAATACCATTTTGTTTTATTCCAATTGTCACTTGTATGCTGTCTTAGTCACGCGTGTTCAGTATGATGTTCAGGCATGTGTGTTGAAAAATGCATCAATTTTCGAGATATATAATATTAGCATGGAAATGCCGACCTCAACTAAATTGTTCAAATAAATAGTCGGTGTTCATCAAAATGTATGTAGACGTTTTGAGGAGTGACTCTCACGACTTTATTGCACTAAATAAAATACCTACTTTGTTTTTCAAAAACCCACCCTTCATACTTCATCAAGCTGCCTCCTCCTCCTTGTACTATCACAGGTAGCAGCACACTTCAGTGAGACTCGTAGGCTTCTCGTACAGGCAGCAACACACCTCATTGCCCTTCTATATGTCTTATATTCCCCTTCTTGTTATTTCAATGGCATCGTGGCCCTCTTTTGTTGTACAGTGCTGGCTGGAAGTAACTGAAACATAATGTGAGTTGCAAGTGTTGTACAAATTCTCGCGAATCGAATAGGCCATCAGTTTGAAAGAGGTGTGCGCATGCGTCACAAAAAAAAACGCCACTCTATATGAGTGACAGGGCTAACTAAGTGGTAGTATGACAGGAGTTAATGGCGGTGTGAATGGCAGTGTGGTGGTGTGAATGGCGGTGTGAATGGCGGTGTAGTGGTGTGAATGGCGGTGTGACGGTGTGAATGGCGGGGTGGTGGTGTGAATGGCGGTGTGACGGTGTGAATGGCTGTGTGGCGGTGTGAATTGCAGTGTGGCGGTGTGAATGGCGGTGTGGTGGTGTGAATGGCGGTGTGACGGTGTGAATGGCGGTGTGAATGGCTGTGTGGCAGTGTGAATTGCAGTGTGACGGTGTGAATGGCGGTAATATGGTGTGAATGGCGGTGTGATGGTGTGAATGGCGGTGTGGTGGTGTGAATGGCGGTGTGACGTTGTGAATGGCTGTGTGAATGGTGTGACGGTATGGTTAGTGTCGGGTTTATAAAAATGTCAGTTGTTGTCCTGACTTCATACTGTTAACATCATAGTAGGAAGAAAAATATATTACGTCTTGAGATGTTTGCTTGTCAGCAATGCAACAAGAAATTTAAGTGGGCCTATGGATTGAAGCGGCATATGGATAGTCATGACGAAAAAGATTTCAATTGTCATTATTGTGTGGACAAATTCACAAGATTGGATAGCATGAAAAAACATTTGGCAAGAAAGCACAAAGGGAACGACCTGGTTAATCCCCAAAACGAATCGATCACCACTGAAATCGGTCAACGAAATGAGTCGAACTCCATTGATAGTGATCACCAATTATTGTCCCAAAGCCAGTCGAATTCTGAGATTGGTCAGCAGTTGAGTCATAACGACATGAACGGCGATGCCGCTACGGATGACCCTTGTGAGAATAAAATCGAAGATAAAGATCAGAAAATTATGGACTTAGCTGAAATTGTAAGGAATAAATATTTGGCACTCGAACCGTCTATGAAACCCACGAAAAAAACAAGATTGAAGATGATCAAGCCGAGTAAGGAATCGCGACTTGTCAAGTATTCGTCTTACAGCTCGACTGACACCTCACCTTCTGATCATGAAACTTTGCCAAGAATCTACGATAACAACTTCGATGAGGACAGCGCAGGAATCGAAGATGTTGATGATAATATGGTAGACCCAAACGAATTGGTGGATAGATTGAGAGAAATATGGCATTCTGGTCCATTTTATAATTGTGAAATTATTTCAATTCTAGACATACTACGAAAAGGAGGAATAATAGAAGGGGGCTCCAGGAAAGAAGATTGATGTCGAGGAGACAAATGATCATTTTTCGAAAAGATCATCACCTTCGAAACCCTGGTTCAACAAAAACTGTTCTAGAACTGTTGCCTTGAAACAAACAGCCTACCATCGCTGGCGCAAAAACCCTAACCTCGCGACTAGAGCAGAATACGTTGATGCCAGGAATAACTGCAGCCAAACAATAGATGCTTCGAAAGAAACATACAATGCCAAGATAAGATCGAAACTCATAGATTGCCCCAATGGCTCCCGTTCGTTTTGGTCCCTTGCTAAAGCGGTCGGAAGAAATTTCACTAATAGTTCATTTCCACCACTGTCCAAATCCGACGGCACATTAGCAACAACATCGCAGGAGAAAGCGAATATTTTTGCAGAGATGTTCGCAGCAAACTCTACTTTAGATTCCCAAGGAAAACTGCCGCCAGACATTCCGCCCGTTGAGAGTCGAATGCCCGAAATCGTCTTCCGTCAACGCACTATCAGACGAATTTTGCTTGGTCTCAAAACGAATAAGGCTAACGGTCCTGATGGAATTCCACCCATTATCCTCAAAAAATGTGCACCAGAATTAACACCGATTCTCTGCAAGTTGTTTACCATCTCGTACAGGTCGGGTATTTTTCCATCATGCTGGAAGACAGCTAGAGTCCAACCAATCCCCAAAAAAGGGAACAAGAACCTGCCCAACAACTACAGGCCCATTGCCCTGTTATCAGTAATCTCCAAAGTGATGGAGAAAGCCATCAATATTGAGCTTATCAAATATCTGGAGAGCTCAGGAATCATCAATGATAGACAATACGGCTTTCGCCACCGAAGATCTACTGGAGATCTACTTGCCTACGTCACCCATTTATGGCAATCTTCAATAGAAAAACACGGGGAATCTCTAGCTGTCGCGTTGGACATATCGAAAGCATTCGACCGTGTTTGGCACGAGGGACTCCTCCACAAACTACCATCATACGGCTTACCACCTCAGCTATGCCATCTCTTATCGAGTTTTCTTTCAGGCAGATCGCTTCACGTGGTGGTGGACGGTGTATCGTCTGATACCATTGGCATCAATTCCGGCGTTCCACAAGGATCAATTTTGGCACCAACATTATTTCTGCTTCATATCAATGATCTGTTGGGAGTAACAACTTGCCCCATCCACAGCTTTGCAGATGATAGTACCCTCCATACTGCGTTCTCTTCCAGAATTCCCATTTCTTCCCAGGAAACTAAGAACTCACGGCGCAGGCAGGTCAATGCTATCAATGAAGATCTTGCTGAAATCACAGCCTGGGGAACGAACAACCTAGTTGAATTCAACGCCACCAAAACTCAAGCCTGCATTTTCTCTAGAAAGGCGGAACTCAGTATGCCCGATATTGTAATGTCTGGATCCACCATCCCCACCAAGCCCACCATATCTATGCTCGGTATTTCCATCAGCAACACTCTTTCATGGGATAATCATGTCAGATCCATCGCAAAAGCTGCTTCACAAAAACTCGGATTCTTGTTCCGTGCGAAAAGCTACTTTACACCTCAACAGCTTCTCATGATCTACAAAGCGCAGATACGGCCTGTTCTAGAATACTGTTCCCACATATGGGGTTCAGCACCAAAACATACGCTGATGCTCTTAGATTCCATCCAGAGAAGAGCCATTCGCCTGGTGGGTGACGCCACACTCACTCACTCTTTGACATCATTGGAACACCGTAGAAAGGTCGGCGACCTTTCAGTTTTTTATCGATACTTCCACGGGAAATGTTCTTCGGAAATCTCTGCAATCATCCCTTCACTAGCAATACCAATCAGACGAACTAGACAAGCCCAGTCAGCACATCCTTTCGTTGTCAACCTCGAAAGATGTCGAACAGCACTTTATCAAGACTCCTTTATCCATAGAACGGCTAGGCTCTGGAATTCATTGCCTGTGGAAGTATTCCCAACAACATATAATCTCCAAAGGTTCAAAAAAAATTCCAATACCTACCTCCTGTCCCTATCCTCCTTAGGAACGCACGATGTTCTTTGAACATTATAGGGATTCCCTTTCGTGCGCTCCAATCGATAAAAAAAAAAAAAAAAAAAAAAAATGATATAATTGATAGATATTTATCTTGATGAAAAAAAATTCCCCTCTGGGTCATTAAATTGCCACCTATATTCTCAACATATAAAGCAAAACCACATATGCATGCGCATACTTACTCGAGCAATGATTTTTAACACCGCTTGCCTTTCTTCTGATTTACGACCAATTGTGCATAAATATGTCATGGTTGGCTGCTGACTTAATGTTGTGTAACTCCCGGCTCTCATCATCATCATGCATCCGATATTTCAAAAGCTGGTCCTTCGTTTCACCAATGAGATGTAATCTGAAACTGAAGTAGAGTATGAGACACAAGGTCTCAGTAAGTGCACAAGATTATTTCGAAGTTGAACCGAAGAAAAAAAAATCCGTCACTGGGGTTGAGACCTAGTCTTGGATAGCTCTTTTCATCCTCCACTGAAACCCCCACTGCTTCAATCTCGGACGAATTACGAGCATCTCCTCGTTAAACACTCGAAAAATATCGAGAATTGAATCTCAGATTACAAAAGACTAGAAACATGTTCAAGAAAAAGTGCACGGAAATCCTCGTGACGTTACAATAACTTCATACAGTTTAGCATGAAAAGAAGATTTAAGGGTTTTGCACACTAAGCGCTATGCAGCATAAATTCTCCTATGTACACAATGTTTGCAGAATTGAACAAACTAAAAATGCTCCCAAAGATGCTAAGCGATATTGAATGACAACTTCGTCATAGGATATATTGCAAATACTATACCAATTCGAGAAAGTATTACCCAAATGTTTCAATAAAGAACATTTATTATCTGATATATGGATGTCGAAATTAAGATATTCAAGATGGAGGATCCAATATGGTGATTGAGAGCTTTGTGATTAATAATAGTTCAAAAAACTAATAAAACATGCTTTCATAGATAGCCAAACTGATGAGAAGTAGGAATAATGATAAAAAGTCTGTTGATGAATATTCAACTGAAATTACATTTTCTAGAAATAATGTACTTATATGGCAAAACAGCGTTTGCCAGGTTTTGTATAAAATAGTTGTTATTTTTTTACATATATGGCAATATCTGATTTGTAAGTGATTGGTCTATAGGTATCTTAGTATATTCGCTTAGGATAAATTCATACCCTGTGTCAGTTTTGAAATGTTTATTATTTTTATTGCATTTGATTTTCATGGCACATAACTTTTTTTTATACGTGAATTAGTCAGTCCTTCAGGTCAAATATAGACAGTACTGTAGAAATTGCTAATGAAGTAGTACCCTCCATACAGCGTTCTCTTCCAGAATTCCTATTTCTTCCCAGGAAACTAAGAACACACGGCGCAGGCAGGTCAATGCTGTCAATGAAGACCTTGCTGAAATCACAGCCTGGGGAACCAACAACCTAGTTGAATTCAACGCCACCAAAACTCAAGCCTGTATTTTCTCTAGAAAGGCGGAACTCAGTATGCCCGACATTGTGATGTCTGGCACCACCATCCCCACCAAACCCACCATATCTATGCTCGGTATTTCCATCAGCAACACTCTTTCATGGGATAATCATGTCAGATCCATCGCAAAAGCTGCTTCACAAAAACTCGGATTCTTGTTCCGTGCGAAATGCTACTTTACACCTCAACAGCTCCTCATGATCTACAAAGCGCAGATACGGCCTGTTCTAGAATACTGTTCCCACATATGGGGTTCAGCGCCGAAACATACGCTGATGCTCTTAGATTCCATCCAGAGAAGAGCCATCCGCCTGGTGGGTGACGCCACACTCACTCGCTCTTTGACATCATTGGAACACCGTAGAAAGGTCGGCGACCTTTCACTTTTCTATCGATACTTCCACGGGAAATGTTCTTCGGAAATCTCTGCTATCATCCCTTCACTAGCAATACCAGTCAGACGAACTAGACAAGCCCAGTCAGCACATCCCTTCGTTGTCAACCTCGAAAGATGCCGAACAGCACTTTATCAAAACTCCTTCATCCATAGAACGGCTGGGCTCTGGAATTCATTGCCTGAGGAAGTATTCCCAACAACATATAATCTCCAGAAGTTCAAAAAGAATTCCAATACCTACCTCCTCTCCCTATCCTCCCTAGGAACGCACGATGTTCTTTGAACATCATAGGGATTCCCTCTCGTGCGCTCCAAGCGATAAAAAAAAAAAAAAAAAATGGGAACCAGTATATTGAACTGATTTTTGGAAATTTATGGCGATAAGGGGACGTTTGACTAATAACGCCGTCTTTGGTAAGACGATGGAAAATATCCGGAAGAGGGTCAACGTTAGGCTTCTAACGGAGTGGGCTGGGAGATGTGGCGTCGAGGCGTACATTTCCAAACCCTCGTTCAAGAACTGATTTTGGAAATTGATGGAGGGCCTTATTGCTCTACTACAGTTGCCAGCTGCATGAGTCGAATAGCTATTTCAAAGATTAGAATAGTGTTCCAGAGAACAATTGATTATTTATGAGCAACACACATACCTGTTTAATCGAATCCTCAACTGCCATTTGTTATCTTATCAGGCTCCTTCAATCGTGGAAAGTAGTAATATCTGGAAACATAAAATTATATAAAGTTCTGAACATTTCATGATAAGTGCATACGACACGAAATAAAAACATGTTGATATTATGTAGGAGAAAGGATTTTTTAATCTTGAGTTATTTTCGTTTTTCAAAGTTTTTACTTACCACAAAATGACCTTGACACGCGCTGAAGTACGGCGGAGATATTGCATTACCTTTTTCTTCAAAATAATGGACTCATCCAAACGTGATTAGAGCTGCTCATCCTACCTCCTCCACTCCTATTCATCGATAATGAACTCATCCTAAGGTGTGTCGAATACCCTAATAGCAGTGATGATCCAACTTCATTTCCTGCTCAGTCTTCGTGGTGATCGGTTGCTCTCTCACTCTCTCTCTGTGTAAGAAATAATCTGATTATCTATTTTGCTTATTTTTCAGTTTC
Organism: Phaedon cochleariae; assembly: GCA_918026855.4. Classification (NCBI taxonomy): domain Eukaryota; kingdom Metazoa; phylum Arthropoda; class Insecta; order Coleoptera; family Chrysomelidae; genus Phaedon; species Phaedon cochleariae. The sequence continues at coordinate 18,141,444 of OU896719.1, read as the reverse complement.
GCAGTTTGCATACAGCTCGCTTCTTTGTCGATATTGATTTTTGAGAATTTTTGACTTTTCCAAAATTTTGAATTTGTCGATAATTTTGAGTTTTTTTTTAGTTGCTGATTCTAGAAAATTTCAATCGTTACATCTCACCGACATTACCTTCAGTTTTCTCTATATATAATAGTTGTGCTTGCTTCGATTTTTATCATCCGACGATGGTGTGATTTATTTGAGTGTTATATTCATAATGGAAAAATATTTGATCGTTAAAGATGTGATCAAGAAAAATTATCGCTTCGGGGTACAGGCTCGTACTCTAGAGTTTTATATGGAACCTATTCCTCAAAACAAGGAACCGGAGGCCTATATCAAGGATGCAGTCACCGACATTGTTTTAAAAGGCACTGAGGGCCTGCATCCAACCGATGAGGTAGGTTTCTCGTTTTGTTCTGAAGATTTCGCGAGGGGACCAGGGTGGATAGCTTTCAAAACTGCTTCAGAGGTATCGGTGGATGATAATTTCGAAAAAATATCATCCATTTACCAATCAAACTCTTGTGGCCTAAACACCGAGACCTTTTGTCTCAGCGTAACCTCTTGTAGGTTACCTGCTGGCAGAGGAAGAGGGGGTTGCTACAACTCTTTTGACGAGGAATGTAGCAAACGTCAGGGGATTATAGCTATAAAGAATAAAGACAATTTATGTCTTCCTCGAGCACTTGTTGTAGCTCAGGCATTCGCAGACAAAGACCCGAAATATAATGATGTACGTAGGAATATTGGAAAATTGCAGAATCAGCGTGCTCTGCAGTTAGTTTCTGATGCTGGGGTTACCGTACCTACGGAGGGATGCGGAATACCAGAGCTACAACAGTTCCAGCAATATCTCTCGTCATATGAAATAACAGTATATCGATATGGGAACAAGGGCCGTAACATCATTTTCAAGGGTGGGAATGAGGGTCTCTCACTGAATCAGCTCCATCATGAGGGCCACTATAACGTCATAACCTCACTAACAGCCGCCTTCTGCTGTGAGTTTCATTGTGAGGAATGTCACGTTCCCTATGATCATCGGGAAGCACATCGCTGTGGTGGTATTTGTTTTTCGTGCCAGGCATCACCACCATGTTCCAAAAATAGTGTAAAAGTTTCCTGCGACTCTTGTAAAAGATCTTTCCGCGGACAGGGCTGTTTTGATAACCATATTCAGAACGGCGTTTGTAGTGAGATTAAACGTTGTGAGGAATGTTTCAAAATTGTCCCTACCAATAGAGCCCACACCTGCGGAGAGATTTATTGCAAGATTTGCAACAAGCATCAGTCCGCTGATCATTTATGTTTCATCCAGCCCGACACGAAAGTACCCAAGACTGATGATCTCTTGTTCATCTTTTTTGATCTAGAGACTCGTCAGGAGCGTGTACAACCGGATGGAGCTCTTCTTCACGAGCCTAATCTGTGTGTCTTTCGTCAATGCTGTGACGTTTGCATCGATACTACACAGCAAATTTGTTCGAAATGTGGGGTTCGTTTACAAATTCTCGAGTGTAACGACCCCATATCTCCATTTGTTCATCATGTATTGACAATTAGGAAGAAATTCAAAAATGTCATTGTAATTGCTCACAACGGTGGAACATTCGATTTTCAGTTCATTCTCAATCATATTTTGACCAAAACCACCCTGGAACCTGATCTCATTATGAGAGGTAGCGGGTTAATTTCCATGACTATTGGTAATGTCAAGTTTTTGGACTCTCTCAATTATTTCCCAATGGCCCTGGCAGAACTGCCAGAATCCTTCGGATTCTCTGAATTGAAGAAGGGAAATTTCCCTCACCTTTTCAATCGTATGGAGATTCAAAATTACAAGGGCCCTATTCCTCCTCTACAGTTCTACACCCCAGATATTCTCACTTCAGATGCTCGCACATCTCTCATAAAATGGCATGCTGAAAGAGTCGATGAAAACTATGTTTTCGATTTCTCTCGAGAAATCATAGATTATTGCATTTCTGATGTAGATATTCTGACCAAGGCCTGTTTGAAATTTCGACAGCTGATGCTGTCTGAAACGAATGTGTGTCCTTTCACAGGAGCAGTAACGATCGCTTCGACATGCAATAAGGTTTTCCGTAGAAATTTGCTCAAACCAAACACCATAGGCATCATTCCCAAGGGCGGCTACAGACATCGTGATAATCAATCTGTGATAGCCACCTAGTGGTTACTTTGGCAGGAGAAACTAAGGAATATAAAAATCCAACAGGCCTGCCGATCTTCAGAAGCTCATATCGGTAATCTCAAAGTTGATGGCTATTCGGTTGTCCCCGTTGCTTTATTGATCAGAGAGATACGTTACTTCTCTCAAAAACTGTCCTTCCGATACTATGAACCATCGTTATGACACGACCATTGCCAAAATCAATAAAATCAAATCCTTAGGGTATGAGGTTATTGAAAAATGGGAGTGTGATTTTTGCAGAGAACTTTCCAGCGGTGACGAACTTTGCAACTTTGTCACCAATCATCCCCTGCTTAGAAATCTACCCCTTGAACCTCGAGATGCTTTCTATGGTGGTCGAACGGGAAATATTGTCGAATATTACAAGGCCGGGGATGATGAACAAATTAAATACGTTGACGTTTGTTCGCTCTACCTATGGGTGTGTAAATATGGCATATTTCCTGTGGGTCATCCGAAAGTACTCGTTGGTGAGGAGGCTTCTACTGTGTCACTTTCCTCTATCTCCGGACTCGTTAAATGTGCGATTCTTCCACCTCAAGATCTTTTTCATCCTGTTTTACCACAGAAAATGAACAACAAGCTGATGTTTGTTCTTTGTCGTGTATGTGATGAAAACTATAATACTAGTAGTTGTCATCACACTGATGAAGAACGAACATTGACAGAAACATGGACTGTTGAAGAGATATTAAAAGCCCTTGAGGTGGGCTATCGAATTATCGAGATCAAAGAGATTTGGTCCTACGACACTGTGCAATTTGGTGAAGATGTTTCGGGGCTATTCACAGACATGATGAATGAATTCATCAAGGTGAAACAGGAGTCATCAGATTGGCCAAAGCATTGTAAGACCAAAGCGGAAAAAGATAGGTACATTGAAGAATCTTTACAACGGGAGGATGTTTTGCTGGAATTTTCTAAAATTACCGATTATCCCGGGTTGAGAGCACTGGCCAAGCTTATGCTAAATTCCTTCTGAGGTAAGTTTGGTCAGCGTGAAAACCAGCCGAAAACTTCAATCATCAATCAGCCCTCGGAATTCTTTTCTATGATGACGGATCCTTCGCTTATTGTCAATACAGTACTCCCGATAAACGAATATACCATTATTGTTAATTGGGAGTATAAGGAGGAAAGCTGTGACACTCTTTCCACAGTCAATGTGGTAATAGCTGCATATGTAACAGCCTTAGCTCGGTTAAAGCTCTACAGCTATTTACAGCAACTTGGGGAAAGGGTGTTGTACTATGACACGGACTCTGTTATCTATGTTTCCAAGCCAGAGGAATTTGACATTCCTACTGGTCAATTTATTGGTGATATGACCGACGAAATGGAATGTTACGGTCCTGGTTCCCATATCACAGAGTTTGTATCTGGTGGCCCCAAAAATTATGCTCACAAGCTATGGGCAACCAAGGATCAATAGTTCAGAGTTGTGTGCAAAGTTAAAGGCCTCTCCCTTAACTATGCTGCTTCACAGCTTGTGAATTTTGAATCAATTGAAGATATGATTCTGAACCCTGGTCCCCCTGAAAAATTTTGAGCAAACAGTTCCGTCGAACCAAGGAACATGAGGTTATCACAGTTGATGTAACCAAAAAGTACAAGCCTGTAAGTTTGAAGCGGAAATTTCTCGAAGATCACACTTCTGTACCTTACGGTTTCAAAAATCGGAAATCATTATAAATATTCTATGAATCACAGCATCGTCATTCATTTTTTTCTTTCTCTTTATCAGACAGTGGTGAACAAATTGCGATTGAAGTTTTTTATCAGCGTTCTGTGTAAAATTCGATTAAAAATATCCGGCACAGAGCTCGAGAGAGAGAGAGAGAGAGAAAGTAAAAGCAATCATTATCACGACCGGATCTATACAATGAATTTTTGATCAAATCAGCCGTTTTCACGGCTACTCTAAAAATTTGAGGTGAATAGTTCAATGAAACAAAAAAAAAGGCCCTAACCATGTAGCGAACTAATGAAGTGTTTTTATGAAGTTAAAAATTGATCTTCGTGCAGCTACAAATAGAACAAACAAAAACTGCTCTGATTTTATATTTCAACAGTCACCTGTTCTTCTGAAAAAAAAAAACAATGGGCATTATCTGGCAAATTGATGAAGTGTTTCTATTGATTTAGAAATCGATCTTCGTGCAGCTAGATATAGAACAAACAAAAACTTCTCTGATTTCATATTTCAACAGTCATCTGTTCTATAATGAATTATTCACCCCCAATCTTTAGAGTGTATGTGGTTTTGTATAGGCCTGAAGGGGAATGCTTTTATCCACATTCAGTACAAAGAAAAGAGCAAAACGCGCCAAAAGGCATTTACCCCGAGGGTGGTGTGGAAACAAAGCTATTCATACTATGTTTCAGGACTTATACGAACTGGTTAATATCAATGTATGACTTCAGTATTTCGGCAGCTCTCCAACAGTACAGACGTAATCAGCAATGCCAAACTGTGTCTGGGGGTAGACCATGCAATTGCAGTGACTGCAAACCTAGTTTCTGCTCTTTCTGCCGCAAAGAGGGGGTTTGTCATGTAATCGAAGACTACACCACTGATAGAAAAGGGATAGGCGCCTACATTTTCACAGCATGGTGTGAAGATTGTTTCAAGAAAAAAAAATATAAAATGATATAGATTGTGATTATCTCATTTGTCAATGAAATGTTTGATAGATGCTCTGTATATTTTCCAAACCAGCCTGTCAAACGCCCTGTATACTTCATAATTTGAGATTGAATAACTTTTTCTATAGACCATGTATATTTCGTGCCGTCGTGCGAGCAAGACGTGTCTGCTCCGTTCGTTCTGGCTTCGTGTTAATAGTGAGTTGATAGTGATATTTCGTATCAGAATATCAATTTGGAAAACATCATAATGAGTGTGAGCAACAAAAACTGTAAACTTTGTAACAATGCAGTTGGACGAAAAAATCCTGGCCTCCAATGCCAAGGTTTTTGTGCTAGACTCTTTCATGCGCCGTGTTTACAATTGTCACCTGAAAGATTTAAAATCCTACGTGCAGAAGGTGTCTCGTGGAAATGCGTAAGCTGCCGCGACAGTTCGGACTCGCTCAGTGGTAGATCCTCATCAGGACCGGCTTCTGCTGCAACTGATACTGCGGATTTTGCTTCTTTCAACAGGAAGTCAGCGATCAGAGATATTCAGGCGGATATGAAATTGGTACGACGGCAGCAGGAACAAATTGTAGCATCAATTTCATTTTGCAGTGATAAAATCACTAATTTCGAATCTCAGTTGAAAGAAATGCGAGAATACGTCTCAAAAACCGATAAGTTGGTCAAAGATAATAAAAAAATGCAGGAAGAAATTCAGGTAATTAATTTACGATTAAATGAAATGGATCAAATGTCTCGCATGAACAACATAAAAATTGTTGGTATACCGGAAAAGACCAATGAAAATCTTCTTCAGATTTTCGATAGAATTGGTGAGCACATGAAATACAAAATCGAAGCTAAAAATGTCGATACTATCCACCGCGTCCCTATAAACAGAAATTCAAATAGTCAGGTGAAGAAAATAATTGTTAGACTGAACTCCCGTAAGGACCGAGATAACTTCATTACAGCAGCAAAAAATACACGAACTCAAGATAACAGGAATGGACCACTGAAAATAGATAACATATCTGAACAGATTTTCATAAATGAACATCTCACTCTGACAAACAAGATCTTATATAAAGAATCTTGAATGTTTGCAGAATCAAAGGGCTTCAAATTCCCATGGACTAAAAATGGAAATATTTTTCTGAGAAAAGATGAAGCTTCTCGTGTGATTCATGTGAAGTCAGCTGAGACTCTTCAAAAATTAGGATGATATTTTTCTCTGTCAAGATCAATCAGAAAATTATGTTTCAAAATGGCTAATTTCCTGAGAATTAAATACCAAAACACCCAAGGACTACGCACCAAAACATCGGAATTTTTCCACAACATTGCTTCTAGTGATTTTGATGTGATATGTATTACTGAAACGTGGCTCAAAAGTAGCATTAATAGCAGTGAACTGTTTGATAATGAATATCAGGTGTCTAGACGGGATCGGAATCGTTCCACATCATCCAAATCCGATGAAGGAGGTGCGTTAATAGCAGTTCATACCAAATTCCCAGCAGTACATCATCCGGAATTACAATCCAACGCGGAGGATGTCTGGGTATCGCTCGATACTGGCTGGTATATCTGCCAGGTGATGATATTACTTCTTACAATGATTTTTTAAACAAACTCAATGGAAATAAAAATGTTTTGCGTGAAAATACAGTAGTAATTTTAGGGGACTTCAATTTGCCTAATGTAAACTGGGTACCTGTAAACAACGAAGCATACTTAGAACCATTTCATACAGACCGTAAATCAGCCGAAACAATTGATTGCTTTTCGTTTTTTAAACTAATGCAATTCAACAACATATACAACAACAATCACAGACTGTTGGATCTTGTATTGTCGAACAAAAGTATCATTAATAGCATCCAACACTCGATAGATCCATTTGTAGCAGAAAATATTCATCATCCATGTTTGGAAATCATATTCAAAATTGGGAACTTGAAACCATTGACCAAATCTATCAAATCGATACTTAATTTCAAAAAGGCAAATTACGATAATATAAATACCAAATTAGGAAACATTCAATGGGAAGAAGTATTTAATAATCTAGATATCAATGATGCAGTTGCTGTTTTTTTATGAAGATAAATACGATAATACATAGTGAGGCTCCTGAAATAAAAGTTAACAATAAATTCCCCAGTTATTTCAAGAATGATACCATTAGAACGATCAAACGAAAGCAATCATATCACACAAAATAAAGAATATATAATGACATCAACTACTACAATTTATTCAAATTATTTAGAAAGAGGTTCAAAGAACTGATACATCGGGACTACAGTGACTACATAAATAGTATCGAGTCAGAAATACCGGAAACAAAAATGAGTTTTTGGAAATATATTTCCAACAAAAAAAAGAGTCAGTCAGCTATTCCCAATAATGTTGTGCATAATGACAAGAGCGCCGATAATGGTGTTGATATATGTAATCTTTTCGCCAACTTTTTTGAGAGTGTATACGTGAAGTCCAAAAATATGACAAATCATTTTTCCAGGAATAAGAATGAACTATCGGTCACTGAAACTCAAATAAAATACTTGATTATCTCTCTCGACATCAAGAAATGTCCAGGACCAGACAAAATACAACCAATTTTTGTGAAAAAGTGTGTGAATACTCTATGTAAACCACTAAATATCCTTTTCAACTTGTCTACCTCAACTACGTTCCCCGAAATTTGGAAAACAACACATGTAGTTCCCATTCATAAGAGTGGAGACAAATGCAATATTGAAAACTATAGACCCATTAGCAAACTGTCAATTCTTGCCAAGCTCCTCGAAAAAGTAATATACGAGCAAATCCTGTATATAGTAAAGAATTCTGTCATCACAGAACAACATGGTTTTTTTCCAAAGCGCTCAATTGAAAGCAATATGATAATATATACAGATTTTATCGGTAAATGTATGGACTCAGGTACACAGGTTGATTCAGTCTACACCGATTTCAGCAAAGCCTTCGACAAAATTGATCATGGCATTCTAATGGACGAACTTGCTAATATCGGTTTAGGTGATGATATTTCAAAATGGATATGGTCCTACATAACGGGTCGATCACAGATAGTGACGGTGGATGGGTTCAGGTCTCGGCCATACCAGAGTACTTCTGGTGTACCTCAGGGAAGTCATTTGGGTCCATTACTATTTATAATTTATATCAATGACATCATGAAATGCTTTGAGCACTCTCAAATATTGCTATATGCTGATGATTTAAAGATATTTGCTGAGATAAAGAACCCAAATGACTGCGCTGCAGTCCAGAGGGACCTGAATCTGTTTACACAATACTGTGATCAAAATAGTCTATTTCTGAATTTGAAAAAATGCTTTTCGATCTCATTTTCTAATAATAAGACCAAATATAATCATGTATACAAACTCAAACAAAATGACATCACAAAGGTTAATGAAATTAAAGATCTGGAAGTTAAAGTAGACGAAAAACTAACATTTAATTCCTATGTAGATAAAATCGCAAACGATGCAAGCAAAATGCTCGGTTTTATTATAAGGAATAGTGAGAGCTTCAAGAATCCTAAAACAATCATATCCTTATATTACGCATTTATCCACAGTAAACTTAGCTTTGCATCGATTGTATGGAACCCGTTGTATGCGGTGAATATTAATAGGCTCGAAAGACAGTGTGAACATAGTCGACGTCGAAGTTTCTTGTTCTGCATAAAGTGTGCGTTATACCCGCTCAGGAGTCGTCTCATATGGGCATTGCGAACTCGTCTGTTCGATAGTATCCATGTGGGATGATAGAATAGAGAGAAAGAGTGTGCACTTCGATGAAGTCGATGTATCTTCATCTTCCTATTGTACTTCCTATTCACCCTCCAAAGTCATCTCATATAATCACTGCGTAAACATAGTCATCTGCCTATTGTCATTTCTATAAACTCCCCAAAGTCGTCTTTTATGGTCACTGCGATCATATCTGCTTCAACTGTATGCATGTCAGACGCTAGAAATCAGCGTTCCTGTGTGAACATAGTCGTAGTCTGATTTTCTAGTTCTTCAAATCGTGTGCGTTATACCCGCCCGAAAGTCAACTTATATGGTCAATGCGAACTTGTCTGTTTCAATAGTGTTCATGTGAGGTGATAGGATAGAGAGATATAGTGTGCACAACGATTAAGTCGATGTATCTTCATTTGCCTATTGTACTCGTTATATACCCTTCAATGTCGTCTTAAACGGTCACTGCAATCGTCCCTGCATCAACTGTATGCATGTCAGATGCCAGACTGCAGAGTTACAGTGAAAATCATAGTCTAAGTCGAAGTTTCTATATCTCCAAATTGTGTGCGTTATACCCGCTCCAAAGTCGTCTTATATGGTCAATGCGAACTTGTCTGCTTCAATAGGATAGAGATATATTATAGTGTGAACGACGATGAAGTCGGTGTATCCCCATGTGCCTATTGTACTCGTTATAAACTTTTCAAAGTCTTCTTATACGGTCACTGCCATCGTATCTGCTTCAACTGTATGCATGTCAGATGCTGGACTGCAGAAATACTGTGTAAACATAGTCGAAGACGGAGTTTCTTGTTCTGCAAGCTGTGTGCGTTATACCCGCTTGGAAGTCGTCTCGTATGGTCGATGCGAACTCGTCTGCTTCAATAGTGTCAATGTAAGATGATGAGATAGAGAGATATAGTGTGCACAACGATGAAGTCGATGTAATTTCATTCACCTATCGAACACGATATATACCCTTCAGAGTCGTTTTAAACGGTCACTGCTATCGTATCTGCTCCAACTGTGTGCATGTCAGATGCTTGACGGCATAGTTACAGTGTTAATATCCTTATATCCTTAAGAGCGATAATCCTTGGATGATTTCAAAGAGGAAAGTTTATATCAACATATGTCCTGAAACTCTTAGTTATTGAGCTACAGGGTGATGAAATTTCAAGAAAAAAATGAGTTTTTTATCATAATTTGTTATCGTTCTCAGATATTGTTATGATATCTCGTATCTACCTTTTCATTATCAGTTCCACGATTCTATGTTCACGAACATTTTCCATAGTCTTGCCGTAAACAGCATTGCTGAGCATTTTGAAAGTTTGTTTGCCAAACTCATCTGTGGATTGGGTTGAAGGTTCGTTGATTTTGAAATTAGTCATATATTTATTGTTCGCCATTGAATGCCTATTGGAACATTGGCTTATACCTCCTCTAATGCCCTTTTCTATAAACATTAAAATGTCTACATCCTGAATTGTTTCCAACCGACATTTCGTATATTTCAACATACAATCCCAGGTGAATCCTGGAAGCGTGTAATAGTATGCAGGATCTAAATTATAATTCGCATGACACATGCTTCGAAAATTCTCGAAAACATCGTCCAGTAATGAAATGTCAGTTTTGAGATATAAATCTGAGTAATCACCCGAAGTTTCAATTTGAAATTCATTCCAAACATTCTGGGCATGATTATATAATCTTCATCTTTGATATGTTGATCTGTTAATTTACTATAAAAATATTTCTTTGCTGGCAATTTGTTTCCATTGAGTTTTTCCAAATTATCCAAATAGTCATAACAGAATACACCTTTTCTACACAGTAAATTTAGTTTATCTTCATGAATCCCCAGAAATTCATTTCGTAGATTCACCAATGCTGTTTCATCGAGGAAATTCACTAAATCATCTAATTTGAATGGCATGAATCAGTATGAATCCACAAATCTTAATTTTAATTTTGTTTTTGGATTATACTTTGTGAAACTGATATACCTCTCTTTGTTGATAGGTAGCAAGGTGATGTGCGAATGTTCCGCTGGATCTCTGATATTGAAGTGGCTATCGTAGCCAGATAAGTTGGCTTGCAATTTCGAGTCTATGAGATCTGTTACGGCATTCATTTCATTAACGAACCATTCGATACAATCAGTACCTCTATAACTCTTGTAAAAAGTCAAATTCTGGTCATAATTACATTTCAAGTAATAGCCTACACTGAAAGCTTCATGTTTCTGATAGCGAGCTGTTTTCATGAGTTTTTTTCTCTGTTTCTCTTCGAATGGTATGAGCAAAGACTCAGAATCGGCATAAATTACGAATGGCAATTTTTCTTCATGGTGAAAATTCTTGAAAGATATGTATTTTTCTCCTGAAAATGATATTTTAGTTGTGTTCACTTTCTGACAATGAATACTGTGTGAATCCAATGTATCTTGTTTTGTAAAATATTTCAAACATCTATCACATACATACTTTTTACCGTTGTGTTTTCCTATCTGACTAGAAATTATTCGTGATAATTTTTTTATCCAACAGAAATGAAATTTTTTATCGACAACATTGTCATCAAAAAATGATGGTTCTTCAACATCTCCATCAAGTGCCATCAAGTTTTCCCTGACAACATATTCATCTTGAATCATCAATAAATTGACATGTCTTTCTGGAATCTTATTCTTAGTAATCCTTATCGGAACCGTAGTCATCTGTTTATCCCGATCCATTTCCAGAATGAACACATTAACAGATAAATTGTTCAAAACTTCGAATTTTGAAATCTGGTTCAACCTCATAGGAAATAGAATACCTGTCACAAACAAAACCTCACTGTAATGCGGATACGAAGAAGTTCTGAAAGAGTTACGTTGTGCAGGAAATAAACATGAAGTGATAGCCCATGCAAAACAAGCTTCATCTGAATTTTTTACATTGACACAAGCTCGCTTACGTTCGATTTGGCTAGGAAGTTTAATGTAGGATGCACCTTCATTCCCCATTTCCACCTTGTTTATATTGACTCCTAAACTAACTATTTTGTGTGAGGCCCAACCACTATCACGTTCTTGGAACTCATCTCATTTATTCAAGAGAACGTCAATCACATTGTTTTCATACCATTTTTTCAAATCAACACCAATGTCAATGATGAAATTTTTCGTATTGAGATATTTGTATTCAATTATTACTTCATCATTTTTTTTATTCTTTATGAATTCATCACAAAAGCGAGTATTAACTCTCATAACATGAAATGTTTTCAACATTCTGTTTATTCTGTTTTGAAAAAGGGAAAATGAATCTTCCAAGATTTGTTTAACATCAAGGTAATTCAAATTAATTATTATTCCTGATCGAATGCGTCCTGAAAAAGCCGACTGTATATCTAACCACCTAATCCTTTCTTTCCTCGTTTTTCCAGAGTATGCACTAAGTCCTCTACCAACATGCGATATGCAAAGATCATTAATCAATTTTCTGAATCGTTTCAAGTGTCCGATATTAGTTTGAAGTTTTTTCAACGATGAAACATTCATATGCGTTTCTCTGATAGCTTTATTGAATAACCTTTGATGATGATCATTCAATTTGATCCAGTGTTTTTTGGTTGCTGAATTAGTGGAATCTGAGAGAAGCTTGAATGCTTTATTGAATAAACTCACGATTCAATCACTTGTTTTGGCAATATCAGATTCCTCCATTTCACTTCTTCTTATGACACCACAAATCTCGATTTCAACGTACAATAATAATATACAGATAACACTTTGAAAATTATTTTATATTTTGGGAATTCAATCAATAAATTTCTCTTTTCTTGGTGGTTCTGACAAGTCTAATTCCTCACAAATACCTGAGTTTGAATGTTTCTTTTTTGGTGGTTCTGACAATTTGAATACCACAGATCTATTTGAGTCAGAACTACAACCTTATTGCATACAATCGAAATGATTTGTAGAATTATTTCCACATGGACTATCTTGTAACGTTTTTGTGCAGTACAAATTTATATTATCGACTCCTGATATATTTTTTTCATCAGACGGTTTCGAATTGTATGCTGCTTGAAGATTCGACAGAGTAGAGAGAAAATTATGCAAACCTATAGAATTTTTACAAAAACAATAATATTTTTCACAACGGCAACAATATTGAGTGTCCATATCTAAATATTATCAAAATTTCATTATAGCCCCAGTAGCACAGAATATCGGCTGCAAATCGGCTCTGCATTGGCCCAATATTTGAATATCGTAAATCGGTCGGATGATATTGTAACGATATTGAATAAATGAGCTAGACGGATCAATATGAATACAATGTTGATAGGCTTACATTTTTCAGGATCTTGAGAATCCTACATTGTATCGATATTCATAATGACATATGTGATGAAATCTATATTCCTCCTATATCCTGATGATTTATGTCTCGATATTGATGAATCTTCATGATAGATATATTGATTGCCTGATATCAGTTCATATTACAACTGGATATGTAACCTATATCGATAGAATTTATCTTGGAGGATATTGCAATAAAACATCAGGTTCAATATCGTCACGTGGACTTCTTGATTTCATATATGTATTCCATATCGAATACAAAACTGCTATTCAATGATGACATCCCAATATTCCACCAATATTGTTTGTGTGAATATTGGTAAATTATATGTATACAATAAAGAGTTGTATTCTTATGACACCATCATCTGTTTGATAATGAAGCAATATTGGGAAATGAAGATGACCTAGATATTGCAAAGAATCATTACGTTGGATATCGTGAGGTCGATCAATTTATTCCATATATGTGTACCATATCACAAACTCTATATGGATTCAATGATCAAATCCCAATATCCCAGCGATACTGTTCTAGTGGATTTCATCAGGATGAGGTTGCAGCAATATTGAGAAATGCAGATGATTTAGATATTGCGAAATATCATTATGTTCAATATTGTGAAACCGACTTCCTGATTCCATATATTTGTACCATAACCAGATCCCAATATTTATTCGATGCTGTGATCACAATGTGCGAGCAATAATATCATCCATAAATAGGAATGAAGATAATTCGATATTGGAAATAACTATTAGGATCAATATCGTGAGGTTTACTTTTTGTTTCCATTCATGTTAACCATATCAAAAACCCAAGGTCAATTCAATGATGAAATCTCAATATTAGAGCAATATTACCTATGCATATTTCAGTAAACTTTATGTATACAATATTGTGTTCTAATCTCTTGCAACTATCATCAAGATGATGAAAGAGCAATATTGTTAAATGAATATGATCATCATATTGCAAATAATCATTGTGTTCAATATTGTGAATCCAATTTCCTGATTCTATATAATTGTACCATAATCAGATCCCAATACTATTTTGATGTTGTCATCACAATGTGCAAGCAATATTATCCATCTTGAGTTCAGTCAGTTATATTGATATAATATTGAGGTGTAATCACTTGATACTATCAACAGGATGATAAAGGGAAATGAAGATAATTTTATATTGCAAATAATCATTAGGTTCAATATCGTGAGTTCAACTTCTTGATTCCATTAATGTGCACAACATCAAAAACTCAGTGTAAATTCAATGATACAATCCCAATATCAGAGCAATATTTCTAATGCTTATTCCAGTCAACTTTATGTATACAATATTGTGCTGTGATCTCTTTTGAAACTATCATCAAGATGATAATAGAGCAATCTTTATAAATGAATATGAATTTCATATTGCAAATAATCATAGTGTTTAATATTGTGGAACCAACTTCCTGATTCCATATATTTGTACCATAATCAGATCTCAATATCAATTCGATGTTGTCATCACAATGTGCAAGCGATATTATCCATCTTGAGTTCAGTCAGTTATATTTATATAATATTGAGGCGTAATCTCTAGATACTATCAACATGATGATAATGGAGCAATATTGAGAAATGAAGATTAGTTCAATATTGCTAGCAAAAATCAGGTTCAATATAGTGAAGTCACCTTCTAGATTTCATATATGTGTACCATATCAAACACCTAATATCAATTCAATGATGAATTCTCAATATTAGAGCTTTCTCGCGCACGTTCGAGTGTTACCGTGAACGACAAGACTAGTCACCACTGTTGCCATCATGGTTTTGTCACTAAATCTAGTATTTTCAGTAGTAATACTATAATACTATAAGTACTTCAAAAGATTAGGGCTAAACATCGATAACTTTTGTTGCATATAATTACGAAGAGTATCAGTTTAACAGTTGAAATAATCCGATCACGATGCGAAAGGATTATTATGTTGAACGAACACGATTATTTTTAATTGTGCAGAAAGTTTGAGATGCATAATCTTGAAGATTTCAAAGTTCGAATTGTATTCGATGCGATTATTTTTTGCGTAGTTCTGAACGAACGTCTAAATTTGACCATACGCTTTGTTTGTATGTAACAATATGCATTGATTAGTAAATGAAAATGGAAATAATTCTAAAAAAATGGCTGCTCCAAGATGGCGGACAAGATTTGGTCCCATTCCATTCAAAATTGGTAAATGGGGGTTTTTGAGGTCGACGATCATGATATTTTTGTTAAAATTTGTAAATTCAAGATGGCGGCTTCCAAATAAGTTTATGTTTTTGTATAAATGACGATAACTCCGTTGTTATCAACACAAAACTATAACTGCGACATGTCATCTGTAAGAGGAAAAAAAGTTATTTGTAACTGAGTCATAGTGAGCTATGAGCTTCATTTGAACAACTAAAGTTGGTGCTGATATCTCAAATTCTAGAAGAGTTATCATATTTTTTTCGAATTCACTTCGAAAAACTCCCATGAGAATGTGAAATTCCTATCTGAATATTTTCATGAATAAAGAAGTTACGGAGGAGACATGAAAATGATCAAAATTTGTTTTTGCGTATAAAACAAAAACGAATAGATTTTATCAAAATATTTTTTCACATTATAGTTGGCCTTGACAAACTCCACATTTGGTGTAATTTAACCGACCTCGTATCTCTCACCGTTAAAAAGATACCCATCCTGAGCATGGTAAGTAGGACACACTGTATAAACAAATGCGCAAAGTGGAATAATACATAATTGGTGATGAAATGTTCATTTCAACACAAGTTATGAAATGAAACGAAATTATGAATGGATGAATAAGAGAATAGTGCATTTTGTGTTGCTTCCTCCATATCACTTGGGGATTCTGAACTTGTGCACAAATATTACATCAAACAAATGATTTTATTTATTGTGGAATTTTAATTCAAGATACACCTAGGTAGGCATTCCAGTTTTCTCACATTATTCTGATATTCTTGTCTGAACAAGAAATGTATGTTTCTAGTATAACGTGTCTACTAGTACACCCGACAACACTGTCGGGCAAATACCTCAGGTCATAGAGTGACTATCTTTGCTCGACACTCACTAGCTCAGTTCTTTCAGTTGTCTCATAGAGTCTTCAAGCGTGTGGCGTGGATCGCGAGTGGTATATTATAACAGTGGTGCAAAAAATAATAAGGTAAAATTACTTATCCCAATTATTGATACTAGTTCAACTTTGATACAATTTTGATTATGTCCTTCCTTGCCATACCATGTGCTGATGCTGCAAAATCCAAAATTTTTTTCGACCCCTCGATGCCCTCGTGCAGTTTGGTAGTTCAGTCAGAAAAATGTTTTTACCTACTTACTATGTAACAAGTATAAGTTAACCTATTGATATCATTCGAGTACTAAAGTCCATGTACCTAAGTAAAATCGTAGATACTTTTTTGTTACGTACACATCAGTGTTCGCCATAAGTTATCCAGCAGCACACACAATGTGTACCTACTCATTTCAGCACGATATCGAAACAATATTGTTGAGAAGTTATTGGTACAATATTGGGAAATAATGATGGAATAATATAGGATCCCTAGATTTGGCAAAATATTGTACCTACATACCTAAGTATTGAAGATGCTTTATTGATAACGATAATGCGATTTTCGAAACATAATGAGTATTGTTAGATGATGAAACTTCAATAGGTACCTTGATCTCGGGGTAGGTATATACAATGTGTTCCAATATCGATGATTTTCTCAGTTGTCTCATTCCAGCACGATATCGAAACAATATTGTTGAGAAGTTATTGGTACAATATTGGGGAATGATGATGGTATAATATAGGATTCCTAGATTTGGCAAAATATTGTACCTACATACCTACCTAAGTACAGATGCTTTATTAATAACGGTAATGCGATTTTTGAAACATATGAGTATTGTTCGATGATGAAACTTCAATATAGGTACCTAGATCTCGGGGTAGGTATACAATGTGTGACATTATCGATGATTTTCTCAGTTGTCTTTGGAGATAGAGAGTTGCGGTTTTCACATTACTAAATCATTTATGTTGGCCCTGTTGGCCCAACTTTGATACAAATTTTTTACGTATATACAGAAAATCCAAGATGAATATAAAAGAATATACAGGGTTTCCTATTCAAACATAAAAAGTTGAGGTTGATTCCGGTTGAAACGGAAGTGATTTTATCAATAAATGATTAATTTGGTATACCTAGTTGCTACCCACGAAATTTCGAAATCCTATCACGATTGATTCAGAAGTTACAGCACTGGCCGATTTCTATACACTTCTCTTATATCAATCTCCAACGAGGCTCAAGGGATAATCTCTCCCTTTACCGCTTCCTTGATCGGCCACTGGCCGCAAACAGAATTCTCACAGTTCTGCTTTTCTTACGTAGAATACACTGGCGTATTTATTTGACGTCCATAAATGATTATTGTTCAGAAAATGGAGCCAACATGAATTTTTTCCAAATGAGACATTAGTATGTTCATGTATAGTTGGACTCAGGTTTTTTAAAATAGTACAGTATTGTGAAAACCGCAACGCTGTATATCCAAATACAACTGAGATATCTATCATAGAAAATGGGATAATATGTACTTACCTAAACAGGGTGAAGCGATAGTATAATCTTCTTCGATATTAGCCAAACGTCAGATATACAGGGTGTTTCCGAAGTTGGGGCGATAAATGGAATGCGGTGTTTTATGAGACAGAAAAAATTTGTTCTGAAATTTTGTCAAAAAATGTGCGCTTACAACATAATTCATCTTTCAACTATTTTTGAACGTCCGGCAATATTGCAAAAGTCATTGGTACTTCCGGTGCTTGTGATCTCGCAGAAAGCAAATTAACGCTTGAATTGGGCTATTAACCTTTTATCAATGATTTACAAGAGTTTCAGGCAAACTTTGGAGCTCAATTTCTTCCAAAATGATTTTTTTCGTTTTGTTTTTCCGTCTCCATCATCCATTTCATTGATCGCCCCAAGTTAGGAAACACTCAGTATAGAAAAAATTCGAATACAATAATTATAAATTATAATGTTCCATGATAACTGCCACCTAGAATTATTTTCAAATCTATAGGGTGTTAGCATTCCAAGATATATCGGCCGATTATGTGTTTTTTTGAATAGGACACCCTGTATATTTTCGCATTCATAGATTTTCCGTGGGAGGCTGGTTTTAGAAATGCATAACACTTGAGGTCCAGCGAAAATGATTACAGAGGTATAGGGTGTTCAAAATCTAGATTTTTCAATTTCTGGATTTTTTTGTGTCGAAACTATTCATTATTGTTCGAAACGGCTTACATGTCCTTAATTTAACCATAGATTAATGACTCCCCCGTTAATCTATGATTTAACAATCGATTTACTATTTACTGATATTTAATTGGAACAGATCCAGGGTGGAGCAATAGTGCTTTTGAGCTCGATCGTCAAGTTCTATACAGGGTGTTTCATTGGGGAAGGTGAATAATTTAACTATGGATAGGGGTCACTGAGGTGATTTCATAAAACCCATGGTTGATGGGTCTTCGTCTTCTTATAACCGAGATACAGGATGTTTCATCAATTTTGTCCATATCTTCATTGTCTCATAACTTTTCAACCAACCTGTATATATTTTTAAAAATTGGTACACTTGCTCAATCTACCCTGTGGAATTGATTGAGGCAACAACAAAAGATGAAATCCAGGTCCGGCTTCACTTAAAATTCACAAATTCTTTCTGCCAGAAAACAACCCTATACATTCGAATTTCTCATTTTTTTTGCCATATCTGAAAAGAACATCAAGATTTCTATTCAACGATGTGCTTTTCATTCGTGCACAGACGATTTTAACTATTCATATTACGTGCTCAAAATATTATTTTTGCTCATTTTGGGGTACAAAATTGGAATCAGACGAGATTTATTAATTTCATTACTTCCTATTCAGTATACGTGAGTATTACATTTAGAAGGAGTATTTCATATCGTTCTTTGTTCCAGACTTAGTTGCAGGTCCGTCATCAAAAAAGAGAAATTCGAATGTATAGGGTGTTATTTTCTGGCAGAAAGAATTTGTGAATCTTAAGTGAAGTTGGACCTGGATTTTATCTCTTGTTGTTGCCTCAATCAATTCCACAGGGTAGATTGAGCAAGTGTAACAATTTTTGAAATTATATACAGGTTGTTTGGAAAGTTATGAGACAATGAAGATATGGACAAAATTGATGAAACATCCTGTATCTCGGTTATAAGAAGTTGAAGATCCATTAACCATGGGTTTTTTTAAATCACCCCAGTGACCCCTATCCACAGTTGAATTATTCTCCTTTCCCAATAAAACACCCTGTATATAAAATCTGATTTGAAAACGTGACAAAACTAATTCGAAGAGGGGATTATTTCAAAATTTTTCTTTCTTGAATATGTATAGGGTAACACGGGAACCGGCCAACCAAACATAATACCTATATAAAATAATGGAAATTCATTGCCCTTCACTACAATTTTCACAAAAAAAGAGTTGAATCACTCAGCTTATAGTAAATACGACATTTTCAGACGCTACAAGAGTAGTGATTCCTACTTCCTGCGAGAACGACATCCTAAGGCATGTTCGTTCTTGCTTGGTGCAAGCAGCAGATAGAGATGGGGGAAGGAAGTCCAGGCCTTAAGAATGACATAATGAATGGGAAGAAAATAAATTTTTGAATATTTCTCTTCATAAGAATTTGAGATATTATTTTTTTATTTTATTATACAAACCGACATATTTCTGAAAAGTTGATATTGAATATATTCCACTGTATATACTATCATACAAAGTGTTTTCCATTTCGAGATATTGCCGTTTTTAGATAGGTTCAATATCGAATATTATCTCATAAACTTTCCAGTATACATTGTAGCATTCAATGTGAAATCAGTCTTATTTCGTAGACTTCTGGAAATATCCATTTCTAACTCAATATCTACATAATTATATTGTATATGTATATAAGCTTTCGACATAATTTCAGGCATCCTCCTCGATACAAAATGTCAACATATCTTTTCAATATATTCACAACACTGAAAATCATTGTTGTATAAACGGTTAAATGAGACATTGATCAATTTGATCAAATAATATGCCAGCTTAGTGATGTTCAATATGAAACAAATATTATATGCATGTATATGTATTAAGGAGTTTGAATCTCAATTGCCAATACCATATTCTCACTCGATATCTATATGAATATAAACCATCGATATAAATTTTGAGGATTATTCTGGTTGAATTTCAATATCAATTTCCAAACAAATTCGCAATATTGAACATCAATATCATTTCATTATTCAAATTAATCTGATCAAGCGTAAAGAAATTCTCCACCGTAAATGGAAAAAATACAAAAATCAAGTTGACTTCGATGAATTTAGTGAAATGCGCAGGTTAGTCAAAAAGAATATAGACAGAGATTACAAAGCCTATGTTCAGAAAAGCGAAAATAATATCAAATCGAATCCAAAACAATTCTGGTCTTTTATTAACAATAAAAAAAAATCAAAAAATCTACCTAACAGTTTCCTTCAAGGCGATGTATCCGTGTCAGACCCCACTACAATATGCAACCTTTTCTCACAACATTTTCACAGTGTCTTTGTTTCTGATTTGTCAACAACAGATGTAACCGCGAAGGTGAATAACTTAAACATTTCCCTCTCCGCCATCACCTGTGAAGAAGTTATTTTAACTATACAAAATTTGGATGTGAAAAAAGGCCCGGGGCCTGATGGAATTCCACCCTCATTCATTAAATCTTGTTGTAACTCTGTGGCAAATCCTTTGCAAAAAATATTCAATATTAGCTTAAGAAACGGTTTATTTCCCACAAAGTGGAAAATTGCTCAAATTATACCCATTTATAAATCCGGTAATAAGAATGACATAATCAATTATAGGCCGATTTCCCTCTTGAGTCATTTTGCTAAAATATTCGAAGCAATCTTAACAAAGAATTTATTCTTTCAATCCAAAATGTTAATTACCCCTAACCAAAACGGTTTCTACACTAAACGATCGGCGATCACTAACCTCTTCCCTTTTATTCAGGATGTCTTAAACGAGATGGACAAGGGTAAACCTACCTGTGCTGTTTACACGGACTTCTCGAAGGCTTTTGACAAAGTTCATCATCCTACTTTGGTTAGAAAGCTTCAGAACTTCGGTGTGCACGGCAATTTACTCCAACTTTTGAAATCATACCTTTCAGATCGAACACAGTACGTAGTTATCAATGGTTATAAATCGAGGACCATGAAGGTCACATCTGGGGTACCCCAGGGATCTCACCTGGGACCCCTACTGTTCTCAATTTTTTTGAACGATGTTGATCAGTGTTTCAAATGGACCAAATTCAAACTTTTTGCTGACGATCTGAAAGTGTATCAATCGATAACCACTCAGGAGGACTACCAATGCTTTCAATTGGACCTTGATAGGTTCACAGAGTATTGTGCTGTTAACAAACTTCAATTGAACGTTGGTAAATGTCACAAGATCCTGTTTACCCGTAATAATCATCCTCCCACCTCCAATCTCGTACTGTGCGGTGAGGTTCTGGGAGATTGCGATGTCATCAAAGACTTAGGTGTTCACCTAGATACTAAATTAACCTTCGACACACACGTCGAATTGACGGTGCAGAAAAGTCTAAGAAATCTTGGGTTTATTATGAGGGCGACAAAATCCTTCCGAGACCCAGATGCTGTTAAATCGTTGTACAACTCCCTTGTGAGATCCTCCCTGGAGTATGCATCTGTCATCTGGAATCCCTTTTATAATAATCACTCCAATAGAATTGAAAATGTCCAGAGGAAATTTGTCCGACACCTGAATTTTCGTTTTAACCATGGAAAAATTTTCTCCTCATACAATGCTAATGTTAAACACTACAAAATTGAAAACCTTCAACTGAGGAGAAAATTTTTCGACATTCTTTTCATTTACAAAGTGGTCAATAATCTAATTGATTCTGAATTTTGCACCAATTCTCTCACTTTGAACTGTACTCCATATGCCGTGAGAAACAGACATCTCTTCACAACTGGACCTAGCTCTACTAACTCTCTACTGAATTCACCCTCACATAGGTGCATAAATTCTTATAATGCGATAGGGAACAATTCTCTTGTAGATATTTTCACCACGAAAATATTCAGGTTCAAAACCAAACTGAGGCAAATTATTCACTCTTGACTTCTTTTCACATAATCAGGTATTGTAACCTCAATTGTAACGACTCCTCTTCAAATAGTCAACTGAAATTCACCTTTTCCTATTTTTCTGTTCTTTATATTCCACTGTAGTATAATCAATCTCACTTATATAAACTTCAACTTTTCATAACCTTCGATTGTTAACTGATGATTAGTATATTTTGTGCTTCCCTGTAATTGGGTCATTCGACCTGTTGAGTAGCCTGTAACTTATAAAAATAAAAATAAAAATAAAAATAAAAATAAAAATGCGAGAGTGATCCATATGATCTATCAATATTCCCAGCATAGTGATGTTCAACATGGAATGAATATCTTCTTAAGATATAGGTATACTGAGAAGATTGAATTTCGATGGTGATTCAATATCATAATCTCTGTGTATAGCTGAATGGTATGTGTATGATTGATCGATATTATTCTGTATACAGGGTGGCCCACGGTCGATGGTACCTTAGACGTATATGGAAAACGGTACATCGGATTATCTTGAAAATTTGGTTACTTCAATAAGCGTTTGTGATCTAACGATTCAAATCATTTTCAGCGAAGCAGCGTTGCCACTTTTACCAAAAAGTAGCATCATCTTTGTTACTTCAAATAAAACACCCTGTATTTTATTGCGTTTTCAGATTCTTCTCGAAAAGCTGATTTCATCAATGTATCACACTTGGGGTCTAGCGGAAATTATTACAGAGATATAGGGTGTTCAAAATCGAGATTTTTCAACTTTAGGATTTTTTTGTGTCGAAACTATTCATCATTGGTCAAAACGGCTTACATGTCCCTATTTCAACTTTTGAACAACTATCTACCGACATTCAATTGGAAAAAATGCAGGATGGTCCAAGATTCAGAATTTTGATCACCCTGTATCTGTTCCAATTAAATGTCAGTAGATAGTGAATCAAAAGTTGAGATAGGGACATGTAATCGGTTTTGATCGATAATGAATAGTTTCGACAAAAAAAATTCCTGAAATTGAAAAATCTCGATTTTGAACAGTGTGATACATTGATGAAATCAGCTCTTCGGGAAGAATTTGAAAACGCAATGAAATACAGGGTGGCAACGCTGCATCTCTGAAAATATTTTGAATCGTTAGATCACAAACGCTTATTATAGTAACCGAATTTTTAGGATAATCCAATGTACCGTTTTCCGTATACGTCTAAGGTACCATCGACCGTGGGCCACCCTGTATGTGCCGATAATTATCTCTAGTCTAATGCTGATATTAAAAGTCAACGTTGTGACAACATTCCAGTTGAAGATTAATGAATATGTGTCATCAATGACTATGCTTAGTGATGTTTAATATGAAATAAATATATCTCGTGAAACTATTAGGAAGATATACTTCGTGCGCTCCAAGTGATAAAAAACTCCATACTGTCACCCAATTTCAACTCAAATTGTCTTTTGATATTAAACGGATATTAGCAATGGATATGATTTCAGACTCCATTTCGAATAAGTTGCAATATTCATTCTAGATATATCCCTAACATTCAGATTCGAAAATGAATCAACATATGAATGAGCGATTGGTCGATATAATTCTTCAATATCTGATCATCGTGATGGTCAATATGGAATAGATTTTTCTGTAGACATATTGTGCAGATAGATCTCTTTATCCTCATTCAATATCTAAATACTTATATTGTATGGATATGAGCATTCGATATAATTTCTGACGATATTGTGTATACAGTCTGTCCAAGATAAGGTTGAACAGCATGGGGATCTCGGAAACAGTAGGAGATACGAAGTCGCTTAAATGGGGAAAAAATTGCGCATTCGGGGGCTTATATCAAGAGCCTTCGAAAATTTTGAAAATTATTTTTAGTTTTTGAGTTATATCGAAAAAAGTGAATTTATGGAATTTCTATTTTATTTTTTTTCTTCGTTATTATCAGAGATACAGAAAAACTGAAAATACTTTTTTATTGCAACTTTTGATGAGGTTTAACGTGGTGATACCGATTTTTTATGCGACGTTTCGTATTCGTGGAACCATCATCAACTTTTGTTTTTTAAATACGGTCCTGATAATTTTTTCACAGATTCTGAAAGGTTTTTTTATTCTGAATTCAACAATGTACTATACAAGGTGATTCGAACGTGTTTCGACCTATTTCTATCCATCATCAATGTTTTTTCGAACTTCCAAAAGAAAAAAAGCCATCAGTTCCACTTATTTCTTATCATTTAGTGTCAAACTTGATGGATTAGTTATTCAATACTGAAAAGTGAATAAAAAATATTTCACTACATCATTCGATCAATGCAGCGTTTAAAATTGTTGATGAATTCTTACACGGATTACTTTAACAACTTAACTTTGACAATACCTACAGAGACATTCATAACAAATGTTCAAAATGATAACCATTATTATCTGAACAAAGATATCCTCTTCTCACAGTTGTTTCTAAGACATTGCTAAGCATTTCTGGGGTTATTCTATTGAATGCTTCGGAGACACTGTCCCTTAGTTCTTCTTCATCCTCAAAGTTATTTGCGTGTAAAAAGTTCGATATA
Organism: Phaedon cochleariae; assembly: GCA_918026855.4. Taxonomy (NCBI): domain Eukaryota; kingdom Metazoa; phylum Arthropoda; class Insecta; order Coleoptera; family Chrysomelidae; genus Phaedon; species Phaedon cochleariae. Next base: position 18,116,544 of record OU896719.1, on the reverse strand, counting down.
TCCCCTAAGGAAAAATCCAGCTGTGTTAAATCAGGCGACCGCGCCGGCCAAGGGATAAAAACGCACGGACTTCTCTGGAATTATGTACCGGAGCGCCATCTTGTTGAAACCAACAGAGTTCTGAACTTCCGCGATCGGTAAATCATCCAGAGCTTCCTCAAGATGATTCTCAAGCGAATTTCTATAACATTCGGAAGTCTGTGTTTCATGGTAAATAGAAGGAACAATAATTCGTGTACCAAATATTGCAACCCACATATTAAAGCCGAAACGGTGTTGGTGTCTCGCTGTAATGTATAAATGTTCATTTTCTCGTGAACAATAATGTGTATTTTTTCTATCGAAGCTACCATGATTAGTGACCATGCTTTCATCAGTCCAGATGATTGTTCGAAAGAAATCTGCAAAATTTCAACATTTCCTGGTATACCACTCACAAGATGTCTTGCGCCTTTCGTCATCTCCTGGTTTTAGCGCTTGACATATTCTGAATTTGTATGGATGGAATTTTTGTTTCCGCAAAATGAAAGGGGTTGTTGATTGAAACCAGTTGATGAGGTATTAGTGTGTTGACTAATTTTCCTTCAAAATAAGTGGAACTGATGGCATTTTTCCTTCGGAGTTTCGAAAAAACATTGATGATGGATGGAAATAGGTCGAAACACAAATGAACCACCTTGTTTAAGACATGGTTGAATTCAGAATGAAAAAACCTTTTAGAATCTGTGAAAAAATTATCAGGACCGTATTTAAAAAACAAAAGTTGATGATGGTTCCACGAATACGAAACGTCGCATGAAAAAATCGGTATCACCACGTTGACCGTCATCAAAAGTTGCTATGAAAAAGTATTCTCAGTTTTGCTGTATCTTTAATAATAACGGAGAAAAAAAATAAAATAGAAATTCCAAAAATTCACTTTTTTCGATATAACTCTAAAACTAAAAATAATTTTCAAAATTTTCGAAGGCTCTTGATATGAGCCTCTGGATGCGCAACTTTTTTCCTATTTAACCGATTTCGTATCTCTTACCGTTTTCGAGATCCCCATGCTGTTCAACCTTATCTTGGACAGACTGTATAAATGTAAATTTCCCTTCAACGTTTTACCAATACTGGAAATAAATATTGTATCAACTTTGAAGTGTGAAAATAATCAATATAATGTAATAATGCCCTATCAATATTATTCATCGATATTCTTGTGAAGTGCTGTTCAATATGTTGCAGATATTGTTTGTAGATGTTTCTGGAAAATTCGTTTTCAAATGCTACTAGATATTTTCTGATAATATCTACATATATGTATATATATATATTGTAAGAATATATGCCATAGATATGGTTTCTGGCATCAGATGCGAAGACATATTCGAAGTCAAAGTATCTTGTTCTGTCTATTGTGTGCGTTATACCCGCTTCGATGTCGTCTTATATAACAGTTGCGAACTCATATGCTCCAAAGGTATCCATGTGAGATGATATAATACAGAGATACAGTGTGCGGAATGATGTTGTCAAATTATCTTTATTTGCCTATTGTTCTTGTTATAAGTCCTTCAAAGTCGGCTCATATGGTCAGTGCGATCGCATCTGCTTTAACTGTAGGCATGTCAGATGCTAGAATGCGAAGTTACAGTGTAGACATAGTCGAAGTCAAAGTTTCTCGTTCTGCCTACTGTGTGCGTTATACCCGCTTCGATGTCGTCTTATATAATAGTTGCGAACTCATATGCTCCAAAGGTATCCATGTGAGATGATTTAATACAGAGATACAGTGTGAGGAATGATGTTGTCGAAGTATCTTTATTTGCCTATTGTTCTCGTTATAAGTCCTTCGAAGTCGTATCATATGGTCAGTGCGATCGCATCTGCTATAACTGAAGGCATGTCAGATGCTAGAATGCAAAGTTACAGTGTGAATATAGTCGAAGTTGGAGTTTCTTGTTCTGCCCGTTGTGTGCGTTATACCCGTTTTGATGTCGTCTCATATGATCGATGCGAACTGATATGCTCCAGAGGTATCTATGAGGGATGATAAAATACAGAGATACAGTGTGCAGACTGATGTTGTCAAAGTATCCTCACTTGCCTATTGATCTTGTTATATGTCCTACAGAGTCTTTCTATATGGTCAATGCGATCTTATCGGTTTCAACTGTAGGCATGTCAGATGCTAGAATGCAGAGCCACAGTGTAAACATAGTCGAAGTTTATTGTTCTCCCTGTTTTATGCGTTATTTCCGTTTCGATGTCGTCCCAAATGATCGTTGCGAACTGATATGCTCCGAAGGTATCCATGTGAGATGATAGAATACAGAGATACAGTGTGCGGACTGATGTTGTCGAAGTATCTTTATTTGCCTATTGTTCTCGTAATAAGTCCTTCAAAGTCGTCTCATAAGGTCAGTGCGAGCGCATCTGCTATAACTGTAGGCATGTCAGATGCTGGAATGCGAAGTTACAGTGTAGACATAGTCGAAGTCAAAGTATCTTGTTCTGCCTATTGTGTGCGTTATATTCGCTTCGATGTCGTCTCATATGATAGTTGCGAACTCATATGCTCCAAAGGTATCCATGTGGGATGATATAATACAGAGATACAGTGTGCGGAATGATGTTGTCGAAGTATCTTCATCTGCCTTTTGTTCTCGTTATTAGTTCTTCAAAGTCGTCTCATATAGTCAGTGCGATCGCATCTGCTATAACTGTAGGCATGTCAGATGCTAAAATGTGAAGTTACAGTGTGGACATAGTCGAAGTCGAAGTTTCTTGTTCTGCCTGTTGTGTGCGTTATACTCGTTTTGATGTCGTCTCATATGATCGTTGCGAACTACCATGCTACAAAGGTATTCATGTGAAATGTTACAATACAGAGATACAGTGTGCAGATGGATGTCGGAGTATCTTCACTTGTCAGTAGTTATTCTCGTTATATGTCCCACGGAGTCGTCTTCTATGGTCAGTGCGATCGTATCTGCTATAGCTGTAAGCATGTCAAATGCTAGAATACGGAGTTACAGTGTTAGCATAGTCGGGGTCGAAGTTTCTCGTTCTGCCTGTTGTGTGCGTTATACCTGCTTCGTTGTCGTCTTATATAATAGTTGCGAACTCATATGCTCCAGAGGTATCTATGTAAGATGATGAAATACTGAGATACAGTGTGCAGACTGATGATGTCAAAGTATCCTCACTTGCCTATTAATCTTGTTATATTATGTCCTTCGGAGTCTCTCTATATGGTCAATGCGATCGTATCGGTTTCAACTGTAGGCATGTCAGATGCTAGAATTCAGAGCCACAGTGTAAACATAGTCGAAGTTTCTTGTTCTCCCTGTTTTATGCGTCATTTCTGTTTCGATGTCGTCTCAAATGATCGTTGCGAACTGATATGCTCCAAAGGTATGCATGTGAGATGATAGAAAACAGAGATACAGTGTGCGGACTGATGTTGTCGAAGAATCCCTATTTGCGTATTGTTCTCGTTATAAGTCCTTCAAAGTCGTCTCATATGGTCAGTGCGATCGCATCTGCTATAACTGTTGGCATGTCAGATGCTAGAATGCGAAGTTACAGTGTAGACATAGTCGAAGTCAAAGTTTCTTGTTTTGCCTATTGTGTGCGTTATACCCGCTTCGATGTCGTCTTATATAATAGTTGCGAACTCATATGCTACAAAGGTATCCATGTGAGATGATATGATACAGAGATACAGTGTGCGGAATGATGTTGTCGAAGTATCTTTATTTGCCAATTGTTCTCGTTATAAGTCCTTCAAAGTCGTCTCATATGGTCAGTGCGATCGCATCTGCTATAACTGAAGGAATGTCAGATGCTAGATTGCAAAGTTACAGTGTGAATATAGTCGAAGTCGAAGTTTCTTGTTTTGCCCGTTGTGTGCGTTATACTCGTTTTGATGTCGTCTCATATGATCGTTGCGAACTACCATGCTACAATGGTATTCATGTGGAATGTTACAATACAGAGATACAGTGTGCAGGCGGATGTCGAAGTATCTTCACTTGTCAGTAGTTCTCGTTATATGTCCCACGAAGTCGTCTTATATGGTCAGTGCGATCGTATCTGCTATAGCTGTAGGCATGTCAGATGCTAGAATACGGAGTTACAGTGTTAGCATAGTCGAGGTCGAAGTTTCTTGTTATGCCTGTTGTGTGCGTTATACCTGCTTCGATGTCGTCTCATATAATAGTTGCGAACTCATATGCTCCAGAGGTATCCATGTGAGATGATAGAATACTGAGAAACGGTATGCGGACTGATGTGGTCGAAGTATCTCCACTTGCCCATTGTTCTCGTTGTATGTCCTTCGGAGTCGTACTATATGGTCAGTGCGATCGTATCTGCAATTACTGTAGGCATGTCAGATGCATGAATGCGAAGTAACAGTGGAAACATAGTTGGAGTCGAAGTTTCTTGCTCTCCCTGTTGTAAGCGTTATTTCAATTCAGGAAACACTAGACAATGTCTACCTAAGAGATGTATAACCGACTTATTATCAAGATTGATAAATTCGAAGTTCTGGCGAACACGCCGGTTCAACGACTCTTGATTGTTGGAATCGAAGTTCCTGGTGGATAAGAAAAAGTATAGTACTCCACTCACATATAATGAGCTGTCATATATACTTCTTGAATAGGCATTCAAGAAGCTCGAATGCAAAGTTACAAAGCAAACATAGTCGAAGTCAAAGTTTCATATTTTGCCTGTTGTGTACGTTATGCCCGCTTCGATGTCGTCTCATATGATCGTTGTGAACTTATATGCTCCAGAGGTATCTATGTGAGATGATAAAATACAGAGATACAGTGTGCAGATTGATGTTGTCAAAGTATCTTCACTTGCCTATTGTTCTCGTTATATGTCTTCTGAAGTCGTCCTATATGGTCAGTGCGATCGTATCTGCTATAATTGTAGATATGTGGGATGCTAGAATGCAAAGTTACAGTGCAAATTTAGTCGAAGTCGAAGTTTCTTGTTCTGCCTGCTGTGTGCGTTATACCCGTTTCGATGTCGTCTCATATGATCGATGCAAACTGATATGCTCCAGAGGTATCTATGTAAGATGATAAAATACAGAGATACAGTGTGCAGACTGATGTTGTCAAAGTATCCTCACTTGCCTATTGATCTTGTTATATGTTCCTCGGAGTCTTTCTATATGGTCAATGCGATCGTATCGGTTTCAACTGTAGGCATGTCAGATGCTAGAATTCAGAGCCACAGTGTAAACATAATCGGAGTTTCTTGTTCTCCCTGTTTTATGCGTCATTCCCGTTTCGATGTCGTCTCAAATGATCGTTGCGAACTGATATGCTCCAAAGGTATCCATGTGAGATGATAGAATACAGAGATACAGTGTGCGGACTGATGTTGTCGGAGTATCTTCATTTGCCTATTGTTCTCGTTATAAGTCCTTCAAAGTCGTCTCATATGGTCTGTGCGATCGCATCTGCTATAACTGTAGGCATGTCAGATGCAAGAATGCGAAGTAAAAGTGTAGACATAGTCGAAGTCAAAGTTTCTTGTTCTGCCTATTGTGTGCGTTATACCCGCTTCGATGTCGTCTTATATAATAGTTGCGAACTCATTTGCTCCAAAGGTATCCATGTGGGATGATATAATACAGAGATACAGTGTGCGGAATGATGTTGTCGAAGTATCTTTATTTGCCTATTGTTCTCGTTATGAGTCCTTCGAAGTCGTCTCATATGGTCAGTGCGATCGCATCTGCTATAACTGAAGGCATGTCAGATGCTAGAATGCAAAGTAACAGTGTGAATATAGTCGAAGTTGGAGTTTCTTGTTCTACCCGTTGTGTGCGTTATACCCGTTTTGATGTCGTCTCATATGATCGATGCGAACTGATATGCTCCAGAGGTATCTATGTAAGATGATAAAATACAGAGATACAGTGTGCAGACTGATGTTGTCAAAGTATCCTCACTTGCCTATTGATCTTGTTATATGTCCTTCGGAGTCTTTCTATATGGTAAATGCGATCGTATGATGATAGAATACAGAGATACAGTGTGCGGACTGATGTAGACATAGTCGAAGTCGAAGTTTCTTGTTCTGCCTGTTATGTGCGTTATACCCGTTTTGATGTCGTCTCATATGATCGTTGCGAACTACCATGCTACAAAGGTATTTATGTGAAATGTTACAATACAGAGATACAGTGTGCAGATGGATGTCGAGGTTTCTTCACTTGTCAGTAGTTGTTCTCGTTATATGTCCCACGGAGTCGTCTTATATGGTCAGTGCGATCGTATCTGCTATAGCTGTAAGCATGTCAAATGCTAGAATACGGAGTTAGAGTGTTAGCATAGTCGGGGTCGAAGTTTCTTGTTCTGCCTGTTGTGTGCGTTATACCTGCTTCGTTGTCGTCTTATATAATAGTTGCGAACTCATATGCTCCAGAGGTATCTATGTAAGATGATGAAATACAGAGATACAGTGTGCAGACTGATGTTGTCAAAGTATCCTCACTAGCCTATTGATCTTGTTATATTATGTCCTTCGGAGTCTCTCTATATTGTCAATGCGATCGTATCGGTTTCAACTGTAGGCATGTCAGATGCTAGAATTCAGAGCCACAGTGTAAACATAGTCGAAGTTTCTTGTTCTCCCTGTTTTATGCGTCATTTCTGTTTCGATGTCGTCTCAAATGATCGTTGCGAACTGATATGCTCCAAAGGTATGCATGTGAGATGATAGAAAACAGAGATACAGTGTGCGGACTGATGTTGTCGAAGAATCCCTATTTGCCTATTGTTCTCGTTATGAGACCTTCAAAGTCGTCTCATATGGTCAGTGCGATCGCATCTGCTATAACTGTAGGCATGTCAGATGCTAGAATGCGAAGTTACAGTGTAGACAAAGTCGAAGTCAAAGTTTCTTGTTCTGCCTATTGTGTGCGTTTTACCCGCTTCGATGTCGTCTTATATAATAGTTGCGAACTCATATGCTACAAAGGTATCCATGTGAGATGATATGATACAGAGATACAGTGTGCGGAATGATGTTGTCGAAGTATCTTTATTTGCCAATTGTTCTCGTTATAAGTCCTTCAAAGTCGTCTCATATGGTCAGTGCGATCGCATCTGCTATAACTGAAGGCATGTCAGATGCTAGATTGCAAAGTTACAGTGTAAATATAGTCGAAGTCGAAGTTTCTTGTTTTACCCGTTGTGTGCGTTATACTCGTTTTGATGTCGTCTCATATGATCGTTGCGAACTACCATGCTACAAAGGTATTCATGTGAAATGTTACAATACAGAGATACAGTGTGCAGGCGGAGGTCGAAGTATCTTCACTTGTCAGTAGTTCTTGTTATATGTCCCACGAAGTCGTCTTATATGGTCAGTGCGATCGTATCTGCTATAGCTGTAGGCATGTCAGATGCTAGAATACGGAGTTACAGTGTTAGCATAGTCGAGGTCGAAGTTTCTTGTTCTGCCTGTTGTGTGCGTTATACCTGCTTCGATGTCGTCTTATATAATAGTTGCGAACTCATATGCTCCAGAGGTATCTATGTAAGATGATAAAATACAGAGATACAGTGTGCAGACTGATGTTGTCGAAGTATCCTCACTTGCCTATTGATCTTGTTATATGTCCTTCGGAGTCTTTCTATATGGTAAATGCGATCGTATCGGTTTCAACTGTAGGCATGTCAGATGCTAGAATTCAGAGCCACAGTGTAAACATAGTCGAAGTTTCTTGTTCTCTCTGTTTTATGCGTTATTTCCGTTTCGATGTCGTCCCAAATGATCGTTGCGAACTGATATGCTCCAAAGGTATCCATGTGAGATGATAGAATACAGAAATACAGTGTGCGGACTGATGTTGTCGAAGTATCTTTATTTGCCTATTGTTCTCGTTATAAGTCCCTCAAAGTCGTCTCATATGGTCTGTGCGATCGCATCTGCTCCAACTGTAGGCATGTCAGATGCTAGAATGCGATGTTACAGTGTAGACATAGTCGAAGTCAAAGTATCTTGTTCTGCCTATTGTGTGCGTTATACCCGCTTCGATGTCGTCTTATATAATAGTTGCGAACTCATATGCTCCGAAAGTATCCATGTGAGATGATATAATACAGAGATACTGATGAGGAATTGATTTATTTTAATGGTGATATCTCGAGAAGAGACAGCGGACTGTATTATGTTGGTTGAATATGTGGATTGCGCGAATGAATGTATAACACGGCGGCCTCTCAGATCTTACCTTGACACGTAATTCCTGGGCTATTGGGCTGCTGCGTGCTGTTGCTTTCCTCGGCCGGCCGGCTGAGATCAAAGGCTGTAGTATCTGGGTATTCTTGGTTTCTAGTATCACTATTCCGTCTCCCCTATGATATGAAATTCGCACTTCGCGCACTTCGCAAATTATCTTCCGGGTTTTTCGGTAGGTAGGTATTTTTAGGGTTTTTGGTAGGTATAGGTAATAATTCGGATTGTTGATCAGGTCACTCACGTGGGAGTACACCTCAAAACGACACGATAGATAAGAGATTGTCAATTGTCTCTTTCGATTGTCTCCGTGAAAGTCGGAGTCAAAAAAGGCAGCATTGCCAGATTGTATTTAAAGTAGGATCTGAGGGTATAATCGCGAAAATAATAATTTTAGGTATTTAATGTCGAGATTAGGCAAATCATATATAACACACACAACATAAAGAGCGTAGGGACGCGACATACTCCCCACCAAAATGCGGAGCATTTTAATCGCTCATTGGGAGTGGACATAATTTGCTCACAGGCCTTTCGAGAATACCCGTCGCAGTCTTGACAGATGCCACTCGTATGTGGCCGTTTGCCCCAGGAAATACCTCCTGAACACGCTCCAAAGGCCACTGCAGTGGCGGAGTGTTATCCATCTTGATGACAACTAAAGTGGCAGTAGAGATCCCAGATAGCACAAATTCCTTTTGAGGCCCTTCTGAGGCGTTCACAATAATGTCCTCAGGACGTCGAGAGCGAGCCAGAGGACATTCTTAAGACGTCCTCCTGTTACCATTCTCTACATACTAATAACGTCTCAGAACATCCCTAGAAAAACTTGTGAGACAACCTCAGGACATCATAGTAACAACTAGAGGCGGTTCTTGATGATGTTTCAAGGAGTTACAAGATTTATGGGAGAATATCATTCGTATACAGAATGAGTCACTAGTGTGTTCTCCTCCGATATTAGCCAAACCGTCAGATATATAAAATGAAAATTCAAGTACAACAGTAATAGGGTTTCATAAGAACAATCACCTAAAGTTGTTTTCATATCTATAGGGTGTTCGAATTCCAAGATATCGGTTGATGATTGGTTTTTTTCAATGGAACATCTTGTATATTATCACATTTTTGAGTTTTCCCTGAAGAGTTGATTTCATCAATGCATCACATTTGGTGTCTAGTGGGAATTATTACAGAGATATAGGGTGTTGACAATCGAGATTCTTCAAATGTAGGAATTTTTGTGTCGAAACTATTCATTAATGGTCAAAACGGCTCACATGTCCCTGTCTTAACTTTTGATTAGCTATCTACTGATATTTATTTGGAACAGATACAATAAGCTGGTTCTGAATGTTGAACCACCCCCTATTTGTTCCGATTGAATGTCATTAGATAGTAAATCAAAAGTTCATGAGGAAATGTGAGCCGTTTTGACCAATATTGAATAGTTTCCACAAAAAAAAATCCTAAAATTGAAAAATTTTGTTTTTTAACACCCTATATCTCTGTAATCATTCCCGCTAGACCTCAAGTGTGATACATTCATGAAATCAGCTCTCCAGGAAGAACCTAAAAATGCAATAGTATACAGGGTGACCCATTTGAAAAAAAAAACAATCATCAATCAATATATCTTGGAATTCAAACACCCTATACAGATATGAAAACAATTTAATTTGAAAGTTCTCATGAAACCCTATTACTGTTGTACTTGAATTTCCTCTATTTATCTGATGGTTTGGCTAATATACAAGGATAACACACTATTGACTCACCTTGTATTATGCAAATGATAATTTCCCTCTATTTATTATAGGTTCAAATGAAAAACCAAATGAAAAAGGTACCTTCTATTATTTATAACTTATTCTGAAAAATTTCAATTTCCTTTTAGAAGAAATGTATTTCAGCTTCTTGTTGAGCACTACTAGAAGTTATTGCGTATTGGTAGTTATATTTCTCCATGTTGTTTGTGATTTCTGAACTCTGGACATTCCTGATGCAGAATCAACTGGAAGTTGAAGCCTTCATGCAATATTTCATAGATTCTGAAGAAGCAAAACTATCTGAAACAAACAATGTATTAATATTTCATGTCCAGTACTTACTATCAATGATATGATTTATGTCGTAAGGTACCAACCATTATTGAATCTACTGAAAGTTCAAGTCTACATTATTTACAATCTTCCATAATTTCCGAAGAAGCCAAAATATCTTGGAATAAAATATCTCTGCTCTGATGATATCATCATTTTGTGTTATCAATAACCTCCTGAAACAAAAATAGTACCTATTAATATTTCATGTTCCAGTCCCTACTGAAAAAAAAATTCTAAAATTGTTCTAAAATTGTTCTATATGCATAGGCAATCTCACATAGATTTCGAAGAAGCTAAAATATCTTGGAATGAAACATCTTTGCTCTAATGACATCATTAAGATGGCGTGTAGCCATCTTAGACATCATCAATCTTGTGTTCTCAATAACTTCATCTGAAACAAATAATTAACCTATTAACATTTCATGTCCAGTACCTACTATATCAATGATTTGATTCAGGTACCTACCTTTATTGAATTCATACTGAATGTTCAAGCTTCCATACAATATTTTATAGATTCTGAAGAAGCAAAGATATCTTGGAATAGTTGGAATGAAACATATCTGCTATGATGATATCATCAAGTTCGTGTTCTCAATAACCTCCTGAAACAATAAATAATGTATATGAATGTATCAATATTTCATGTCCAGTACTATCAATGATTCTATTTAGTATTCACTCACCTTTGTTTCTTGCTACCTGAGAGAAATGCCATCAACAGAGATTATCATCCTTTTGTTATTGTTATCTTTTAATTCTGTGCAATGAGTTCTTCTCGCAATCATTTTGTGAAATAGAAATTTGATGAATGCATAATGAGGGTATTCAATGAATAACTCTAATAATTTTGATATAATCATTAATATTATGATGTATCTTAAACAAATCATGACTATCATGAGACATAACCTCAATTCTAGTTCTTCTTTTTCTTCCTTGTGTCTTCGATGACACGTTATTTCATGGAATGTCATCTGAAGACGTCCGTAGGCACGAAATTCTTCACATCCTCAGGCTGTCACTGGAAGAACTCATTTAGAAGAATTACAGCGCTAAATTTACGCCTGATGATGTTCTTAGGTTGTAGAAAATAGAACGTCCTCTCCAGGCGTTTGGCGACACATTGAGGATGACCTTAGGCAAGTGTGTGCTATCTGGGATTGAAGTACTTGGATCTAACCACTTGCTCCTCTAATGGAGGGAATGTAAATATTCACGCGACCACCGCTGCCAGAAACGCTGATGCATTTGTTGGAGTAATTGCCACCGGGATAAGCGGTTTGGAGCAGTATCCAGAAGGGAGGATTCGGGAAGGGCTGTTAGAGGGGCCAAAGTTGAAAAATGGCCTGGCGTAAGTGCACCAAGATCCTTTGGATCATTGCTCAGAGGAGTCAGGGGGCGCGAATTCAACACAGATTCTATTTGATTAAAATCTGTAGAGAGCTTCTCATAGGTTAGGAGTTGGTCACCAATTATTTTGGCAAGGTGGGTTTTAACTGACTGAATGTTTCGTTCCCACAAGCCCCCGAAATTCGGACTTGCTGGAGGGTTGAAGTGCCAGGAAATGGACTCTTTAGAGGTTGCTTCTCTCATAAACGAGGAGAGCTCTCGGTTCGTGCCGATGAAATTCGTGCCGCAGTCGGAATATATGTCTTCAGGTCTACCACGCCTGGCAATGAAGCGCCTGAGAGCCGCTTAGAAAGCCGCAGAAGACAAATCCGACACCAGTTCAAGATGGACCTTGATCGACATGCAAATAAAAAGACAGAGATATGCCTTCAAGGTTTTGGCACCACGAGCTTTCGATAAGGTGATGCGAAAAGGTCCTGCAAAATCAACTCCGACACGTTGAAAAGGCTTGCATCTTGAGACACCATCGGAAGGTAAATCCCCCATCGGGGGTTGTAATGGTTTTGGTTTAGTTTTCCAGCAACGTACACATTTGGATACCACTCGCCGAATGGCACGTTCGGCCGACATTATCCAAAATTGTTGGGATATTAGAAATTGGACAGTCTGGTTACCTGCATGTAAATATTTCTCATGCACGTAAACAATGAGAAGATCAGTGAATCGGCTGCGATTGGGTAGGAGAATAGGAAACTTTCTGTCATAGGAAATAGGGGCTTGCGATAAACGACCTCCCACTCGGAGTATACTGTTATCATCAAGAGAAGGAGAAAGTTTACGAACAGACTTTGGTAGAGATTTGCCCGACTCGAGGAGACGAGCAACTTCCAAGAAATGAACACTCTGGGTATGTATGACTAGAACGATCAAGGAAGCATTTATATCGGAATTTGTCAAATGTCCTTTCCGCTTATTCGCGGGTTGTCGTGAGTTGTGAATGAAGCGGCGAACATAACTAAGGATACGGGAAAGAGCAGATAAAGAAGAATGATCATCCAATAAAGAATCTAATACTGAGGTAGAAGTAACAACTTTCGTAGTTACTAATGCAATCTTTCTCTCTTCGACGAGGGTTTCTGACGACGGTAAGGAATCTGGAATATCACTTGGAAAAAGGTAATTTGGATCACTCAGAAAGTTCGGGCCCCTCCACCAAAGAGGCAAGTTGAGTAATTTGGACGGTAGCAGACCTCTAGAGCCACAATCAGCTGGGTTGTCACCTGAAGAGACGTGAAACCACTCGGCCGACGGGACTTGGGTTTGTATGAATGATACACGGTTAGCAACGAAAGTTGTTCACCGCGACGGGGGAGATTTCAACCAATCTAACACCACGGAGGAGTCAGACCAGCAACAAATCTTGTTGAATTGGAGATCAGGGTCATGAACACGAAGGATAAATGAGACTAGGCGAATAACTAAACATGCAGCACAGAGTTCTAGCCTTGGAAGAGTGATACGCTTTAAGGGTGCTACCATGGATTTGGAGACCACAAAGTATGTGAAACTTTCCCCGGACGGTGCAGGAAACAAGTAATATAGGACCGCACAGTAACCTCTTTCAGAGGCATCTCCGAAACAATGTATTTCCAAATATTTATAATTGGATGGTGCAACTAGACGTGGTAATTCGAAATGCGTCAGGAAAGGAATGTCAGCGAGATATTTATCCCACAGACGTACGATATCGTGAGAGGGGGTCTCATCCCAAGAAAGTTTCAAGGTCCAGATTTTCTGAATGAGGTGCTTCACTAGGAAAGTAACGGGAGACAGAAATCCCAGAGGGTCGAAAATACGAGCCAGATTTGATAGCAAATTACGTTTGGTGCAAGTAGAGGTGATAGCATTGATAGAAAATCTGAAATTATCCGACGTTGGGCTCCATTGCAGGCCTAGTATTTTCAATGAGCCTTCAGATTCAGTATCGAAGGAACATGAACTTATACTCAAATGAGAGTCGGGTAGGTGACTGAGTAAGGAGCTATCGTTGCTAGCCCACTTACGTAATTCAAAACCACCTCTTCCAAGTAAACCTATCAACTGACTCTGGAGGTTACGTGCCTCCTCAATGGTGGGAATTGATGTGACAATATCATCCATATAAGTGTGATGAAGTAAAGCATGAGTTGCTAAAGGGAAGTCTTCTCCTTCATCTTTGGCTAGCTGATGGAGCGTACGAATGGCTAAGTAGGGGGCACTATTCACTCCATATGTAACGGTTCGAAGCCTATACTCCTGAACCGGGTTGGACTGGTTGAATCGCCAAATAATTCGCTGATATTCTTGGTGATTCGCTTGTATCAAAATTTGACGGTACATCATTTTGATATCAGCAATTAAAACGAATGGATATAACCGAAAGTTGAGGAGAATGGTAACAATATCCTGCTGAAGCTTTGGGCCAGTTAAGAGGTGATCATTTAAAGACTTTTGTCCTGGTAATTTAGCGGAGGCATTAAATACCACCCTCAACTTGGTGGTTGTACTGTCAGGCTTCATTACACTATGATGTGGAATGTAGTATCCAACAGGGGAAGAACTTTCTTCTTCTATTGGTTCCATATGGTTGAGCTCCAAATACTCTCTTAGGAAATCGGAATATTGGGTATGTTACAGAGGCTGTTTCAGAAGTCGACGCTCTAAAGAGAGAAATCTATTCAAGGCCAAGGAACGAATATTTGGGAAATTTGGTAAGGCTTCACGAAAAGGTAATGTGACAATATAACGGCCAGTGGTATCACGGGTGACAGTGTCAGAAGAAATCGTTTCGCAGGTTTCATCGTCCGGAGATGAACTAGACAATGTTGGGATTTGTTCAATTTCCCAAAACTTGTGCAAGGTTTCATTGAGGAGAGAACACTCATTGGTGGAGCAAAATGATGATGTGATTGTGGAGTGGTCGGTAAAGTTTTTTTTCCCCATGAGAACATACCCCAAGGCCGTGTTTATTGCCTTCGGAGTACCCTCTTCTCCAAGTACATGGCCATCTAACAGTAATTGTAAGAATACATCAGCACCTAATAATAAATCTACCTCTCCTGGGGTATCAAAGGTTGGATCAGCCAGAGGTAGGTTATCGAGATGAGGCCATCGGCTTCTGGGCATTGGAACTGATGGAAGGTTATCACAAATACGTGGGAGGATCACAGCATCAGTCGAGAGAATGGGACTTGGCTTATCCACAGGCTTAAACGAAATTATTACACCACCATGATTAGATAAGGTTTGCATAGATCCAAGACCTTTGAGGTTGAAAATTAAATCAGATTTGCGAAGCCCAAGGAGTTTGACACTTTTGTGGGTGATGAAAGAGGTCATATTTCCACTGTCGAGAAGACACCTCAATTTTTGATATGTCCCTGATGAATCTAATATCTCAACCAGGGCTGTAGATAGGAGGACACTGGAAGCTGAGGACATGAAAGCAGTCTGAATGGAAGGGATGTCAGAACCGGTAGAGTCGTTCCTGGTAGATGTCTGAGGACGCTCAGGGTCAAGTGATATAGGATTATGATTAGAGGAAGACTCAAAGTGAAGAACAGAATGATGCGGCTGACCACATCGATGACAGCGAGCAGAACATCTACATTGTTTTGTGTAGTGGGTCAAGCTCAGGCAATTTAAGCACATCTTCCTAGCCTTGGCAACTTGGAAACGTTCTGAAGGGGTTTTCTTCAGGAAGTCAGGGCATCTGAAAGTATAATGGTCCTTTGTACACACCGAACACTTGATAGTACCTGTTTGAACCATCATGGATGTACAAGGACGTACAGAGCTTGAGTATGGAACTTTCGAGGTATTTTTTGACTTTGTCTTGCATGATAATTTCGCATTATCCAATGCTACACATTGCTTAGTAAGAAATTCAGTCAGATTCGCAAATGTAGGTGTATCGGAAGAATTGTGATGTAATTCAAATCGAGTGGCCACCGTAAGATCCAAGCGTTTGAGTAGCATTTGAACTAACACGAAATCCCACTGGTCGACAGGTAACTTCAATTTTTTCAGAGCTGCTAGGTTGTCCTCGAAAACATCCAACATACTTCTCAAGGCTACCGGGTCATCCGAACTTAGCTTAGAAGTATTATCGATCGTAGCCCAATGAGCCGCTGCTATAAGGCGATTATTCTTGTAGCGTTTGATGAGGGTGTCATAGGCTATTTGGAAATTGTCGGAAGTCATTGGAAGCTGTTGAATAAGAGCGAGTGCCTGGCCTCTGAGGGAGGAAAGTGAGAAATCAAACTTCTCAATGTCAGACAGGGAGTTATTATTCAAGATGATTGCATCGAACATATCGATGTAAGAAGGAAAGCAAGAAATGTCTCCACTGAAGGTAGGTAGGTTGATTTTGGGTAGTAAAATATTTGAGGAAACGGATGTGGTGATTTCTGGTGATGGTTTTTTAAATAGATTTTCATGAAAACATTTTATGCTATAGTAAAGCCTCTCAAATGAGGCTTGAACACTATCCTCGGCTTCAAAATCGTCGGAAAGGCCAATGACATTGTTGTGGTGTTTGAAAAAGTCATCTTTCACGATTTCTAGGCATTCAAATCTGAACTTGAAAGCATTCAATTGGTTAGCATCACCTTGGGCTGCCATACCGGCAGTATAAATATCATTAATTCGTCGTACTTCAATCTCCCTGAGCGATTCATATCTTTTCAATTTGTCTGACGGTTCAGGAGGTGGCATTTTTTTTTTTTTTTTATTTGTTAGAAATCTCTTCAATCAAATATAAAACACCAAAAAGAAAGAAAATCGAAAGATTTTGAATGAAGTTTGAACCAAGGATTTTCTGGGAAAGCAATACGGCAACTGCGCTTTTATCAGAATGCGCGTGAGATATCAACACCCGTTGACCACACTATGTCCACTATGACACACTAAGGAACAAAATGGCATGAGGCACCGAGCGACGTATAGGTTCTAATGAAGGTAATGTGTTACACAAGATTATGCCTTATCACACCTTGGTGGATTATATCTTAATAAAGAAATTATATTTCTGATCAGAGAGAACGAATGTACGAAAATAGGAAGCAGTAACAAAACAAAAGAAATTAGTAATAATACAAAGGTCGCGAAAGAAAGTCGAGATCCGGCTGAGAAGGATCAAAAATGATGAGGAATTGATTTATTTTAATGGTGATATCTCGAGAAGATACAGCGGACTGTATTATGTTGGTTGAATATGTGGATTGCGTGAATGAATGTATAACACGGCAGCCTCTCAGATCTTACCTTGACACGTAATTCCTGGGCTATTGGGCTTCTGCGTGCTGTTGCTTTCCTCGGCCGGCCGGCTAAGATCAAAGGCTGTAGTATCTGGGTATTCTTGGTTTCTAGTATCACTATTCCGTCTCCCCGATGATATGAAATTCGCACTTCGCGCACTTCGCAAATTATCTTCCGGGTTTTTCGGTAGGTAGGTATTTTTAGGGTTTATGGTAGGTATAGGTAATAATTCGGATTGTTGATCAGGTCACTCACGTGGGAGTACACCTCAAAACGACACGATAGATAAGAGATTGTCAATTGTCTCTTTCGATTGTCTCCGTGAAAGTCGGAGTCAAAAAAGGCAGCATTGCCAGATTGTATTTAAAGTAAGATCTGAGGGTATAATCGCGAAAATAATAATTTTAGGTATTTAATGTCGAGATTAGGCAAATCATATATAACACACACAACATAAAGAGCGTAGAGACGCGACAGATACAGTGTGCGGAATGATGTTGTCGAAGTATCTTTATTTGCCTATTGTTCTCGTTATAAGTCCTTCAAAGTCGTCTCATATCGTCAGTGCGATCGCATCTGCTATAACTGTAGGCATGTCAGATGCTAGAATGCGAAGTTACAGTGTAGACATAGTCGAAGTCGAAGTTTCTTGTTCTGCCTGTTGTGTGCGTTATACCCGCTTCGATGTCGTCTCATATGATCGTTGCGAACTAATATGCTCCAGAGGTATCTATGTGAGATGATAAAATACAGAGATTCAGTGTGCAGACTGATGTTGTCAAAGTATCTTCACTTGCCTATTGTTCTCCTTATATGTCCTCTGAAGTCGTCCTATATGGTCAGTGCGATCGTATCTGCTATAACTGTAGGCATGTCAGATGCTCGAATGCAAAGTTACAGTGTAAATATAGTCGAAGTCGGAGTTTCTTGTTCTTCTTGTTGTGTGCGTTATACCCGTTTTGATGTCGTCTCATATGATCGTTGCGAACTACCATGCTACAAAGGTAATCATGTGAAATGTTACAATACAGAGATACAGTGTGCAGACGGATGTTGAAGTATCTTCACTTGTCAGTTGTTCTCGTTATATGTCCCACGAAGTCGTATATGGTCAGTGCGATCGTATCTGCTATGGCTGTAGGCATGTCAGATGATAGAATACGGAGTTACAGTGTTAGCATAGTCGGGGTCGAAGTTTCTTGTTCTGCCTGTTGTGTGCGTTATACCTGTTTCGATGTCGTCTTATATAATAGTTGCGAACTCATATGCTCTAGAGGTATCCATGTGAGATGATAGAATACTGAGATACGGTATGCGGACTGATGTGGTCGAAGTATTTCTACTTGCCCATTGTTCTCGTTGTATGTCCTTCGGAGTCGTACTATATGGTCAGTGCGATCGTATCTGCAATTACTGTAGGCATGTCAGATGCATGAATGCGAAGTTACAGTGGAAACATAGTCGAAGTCGAAGTTTTTTGCTCTCCCTATTGTGAGCGTTATTTCGAATCAGGAAACACTAGACAATGTCTACCAATGAGATGTATAACCGACTTATTATCAAGATTGATAAATTCGAAGTTCTGGCGAACACGCCGGTTTACCGACTCTTGATTGTTGGAATCGAAGTTCCTGGTGGATAAAAAAAAGTATAGTACTCCACTCACATATAATGAGCTGTCATATTATATACTTCTTGATTAGGCATTCAAGAAGCTCGAATGCAAAGTTACAAAGCAAACATAGTCGAAGTCAAAGTTTCTTGTTGTGTACGTTATACCGTCTTCGATGTCGTCTTATATAATCGTTGCGAACTTATATGTTCCAGAGGTATCCATGTGAGATGATAGAATACAGAGATACAGTGTGCGGACTGATGTTGTCGAAGTATCTTTATTTGCCTATTGTTCTCGTTATAAGTCCTTCAAAGACGTCTCATATGGTCAGTGCGATCGCATCTGCTATAACTGTAGGCATGTGAGATGCTAGAATGCGAAGTTACAGTGTAGACAGAGTCGAAGTCAAAGTATCTTGTTCTGGCTATTGTGTGCGTTATACCCGCTTCGATGTCATCTCATATAATCGTTGCGAACTTATATGCTCCAGAGGTATCTATGTGAGATGATGAAATACAGAGATACAGTGTACAGACTGATGTTGTCAAAGTATCTTCACCTGCCTATTGTTTTCGTTATATGTCCTCTGAAGTCGTCCTATATGGTCAGTGCGATCGTATCTGCTATAACTGTAGGTATGTCGGATGCTAGAATGCAAAGTTACAGTGTAAATATAGTCGAAGTCGAAGTTTCTTGTTCTGCCTGTTGTGTGCGTTATACCCGTTTCGATGTCGTCTCATATGATCGATGCGAACTGATATGTTCCAGAGGTATCTATGTAAGATGATAAAATTCAGAGATACAGTGTGCAGACTGATGTTGTCAAAGTATCCTCACTTGCCTATTGATCTTGTTATATGTCCCTCGGAATCTTTCTATATAGTAAATGCGATCGTATCGGTTTCAACTGTAGGCATGTCAGATGCAAGAATTCAGAGCCACAGTGTGAACATAGTCGAAGTTTCTTGTTCTTCCTGTTTCATGCGTTATTTCCGTTTCGATGTCGTCTCAAATGATCGTTGCGAACTGATATGCTATAAAGGTATCCATGTGAGATGATAGAATACAGAGATACAGTGTGCGGACTGATGTTGTCGAAGTATCTTCATTTGCCTATTGTTCTCGTTATAAGTCCTTCAAAGTCGTCTCATATGGTCAGTGCGATCGCATCTGCTATAATTGTAGGCATGTGAGATGCTAGAATGCGAAGTTACAGTGTAGACATAGTCGAAGTCAAAGTTTTTTGTTCTGCCTATTGTGTGCGTTATACCCGCTTCGATGTCGTCTTATATAATAGTTGCGAACTCATATGCTCCAAAGGTGTCCATGTGAGATGATATAATACAGAGATACAGTGTGCGGAATGATGTTGTCGAAGTATCTTTATTTGCCTATTGTTCTCGTTATAAGTCCTTCAAAGTCGTCTCATATGGTCAGTGCGATCGCATCTGCTATAACTGAAGGCATGTCAGATGCTAGAATGCAAAGTTACAGTGTAAATATAGTCGAAGTTGGAGTTTCTTGTTCTGCCCGTTGTGTGCGTTATACCCTTTTTGATGTCGTCTCATATGATCGATGGGAACTGATATGCTCCAGAGGTATCTATGTGAGATGATTAAATACAGAGATACAGTGTGCAGACTGATGTTGTCAAAGTATCCTCACTTGCCTATTGATCTTGTTATATGTCCTTCGGAGTCTTTCTATATGGTCAATGCGATCGTATCGGTTTCAACTGTAGGCATGTCAGATGCTAGAATTCAGAGCCACAGTGTGAACATAGTCGAAGTTTCTTGTTCTCCCTGTTTTATGCGTTATTTCCGTTTCGATGTCGTCCCAAATGATCGTTGCGAACTGATATGCTCCAAAGGTATCCATGTGAGATGATAGAATACAGAGATACAGTGTGCGGACTGATGTTGTCGAAGTATCTTTATTTGCCTATTGTTCTCGTTATAAGTCCTTCAAAGACGTCTCATATGGTCAGTGCGATCGCATCTGCTATAACTGTAGGCATGTGAGATGCTAGAATGCGAAGTTACAGTGTAGACAGAGTCGAAGTCGAAGTATCTTGTTCTGGCTATTGTGTGCGTTATACCCGCTTCGATGTCATCTCATATAATCGTTGCGAACTTATATGCTCCAGAGGTATCTATGTGAGATGATGAAATACAGCGATACAGTGTACAGACTGATGTTGTCAAAGTATCTTCACTTGCCTATTGTTCTCGTTATATGTCCTCTGAAGTCGTCCTATATGATCAGTGCGATCGTATCTGCTATAACTGTAGGAATGTCAGATGATAGAATGCAAAGTTACAGTGTAAATATAGTCGAAGTCAAAGTTTCTTGTTCTGCCTATTGTGTGCGTTATACCAGTTTTGATGTCGTCTCATATGATCGATGCGAACTGATATGCTCTAGACGTATCTATGTAAGATGATAAAATACAGAGATACAGTGTGCAGACTGATGTTGTCGAAGTATCCTCACTTGCCTATTGATCTTGTTATATGTCCTTCGGAGTCTCTCTATATGGTCAATGCGATCGTATCGGTTTCAACTGTAGGCATGTCAGATGCTAGAATTCAGAGCCACAGTGTAAACATAGTCGAAGTTTCTTGTTCTCCCTGTTTTATGCGTTATTTCCGTTTCGATGTCGTCCCAAATGATCGTTGCGAATTGATATGCTCCAAAGGTATCCATGTGAGATGATATAATACAGAGATACAGTGTGCGGAATGATGTTGTCGAAGTATCTTTATCTGCCTTTTGTTCTCGTTATAAGTTCTTCAAAGTCGTCTCATATAGTCAGTGCGATCGCATCTGCTATAAATGTAGGCATGTCAGATGCTAGAATGTGAAGTTACAGTGTAGACTGCCTATTGTGTGCGTTAAACCCGCTTCGATGTCGTCTTAAATAATAGTTGCAAACTCATATACTCCAATGGTATCCATGTGAGATGATATAATACAGAGATACAGTGTGCGGAATGATGTTGTCGAAGTATCTTTATGTGCCTATTGTTCTCGTTATAAGTCCTTCAAAGTCGTCTCATATGGTCAGTGCGATCGCATCTGCTATAACTGAAGGCATGTCAGATGCTAGAATGCAAAGTTACAGTGTAAATCAGCTTAAGTTTTATATGAGGACGGTTATCTAAGTTTTTAGTCACAAAGACGGGCAAAATATTTAAATTTGAATCTGAAATGTTTCTTGGACTACTAATTTGTGGCTGAAGATTATTAGTACTTGATTGAGAAAAATTGGATTTAGAAGAATCAACATTTTTAGAATTAAATTTACTCTTATAATATGACAAACTACTATTTCCTCTAGTGGTGACCTGACTGGAAATGAGACTTTGCTGTTCACTATGCAAATCTCTCCTTATTAGTTTTTTGGTCTCGAACAATTTGGACAGGTTGCGGTTTTAACTTCTGCTAAACCACATTTAAAACAGAAAACTTTTCTTTTAGCTTCACAGTCCTGGAACAGGTGGTTTGCTAAATTGCAATTCCAACAAACAACATTTTTATCATTCCTCTTTACATTTGAATTGTTACTATTTTGATTAGAAATTGAAGTAGAAGGGCTATTATTAGGTCTATAATTGTTATTCTGGTTAGAAGTGGATGTTGAAGGACTGTTATGATTATTATGATTGTGGTTACTATATCTGTAAGTTTTTCTAAAGTTTTTATTCTGAAAATTATTTTTAGATTCATTTCTAAAATTTGCTCTATCACTATACTGTCCAGATTGTTCAGAAATCTCGGAAACTTGGAAACTAGAAGTATTTCTATTTTTAAGATAATTTGCTTCCTCTAATTTTCTACAGTATGCAGAAAAATCTGAAATTGTACTAATATCTATCAGAGCCAACTGACTAATGAATTCAGGCAGAAGGTTTTGTCTCAAATATTTTATCTTGGTAACTTCCGCAGGAGTATGAGAAAGTCTAGAAAATAGTGCTTCTATATGCGCAATATAAATAGCTACAGGTTCATTACGTTTTTGCTTACGCTTCTTAACTTGCTCCCATATCTCTTCATCAGCATTTGAATGCAGGAAGTCTCTTTTGAGAAGAGCAACAAGTGAGTCCCAATTCTGCACAATAGTTTTATCACTACGAAACCACACAAAGGCATCACCTTCAAAAAGCTCTACAGCTGATTCAAATAGGTTGCTTTCTGATACTTTTCGTGACTGAGCTAATTCAGTAACACGTTCCAAAAATTCATACAAAGTTCTAGAATCTCCATTAAATTTTATTCCCCAATTTGAAATAGGAACTGTATTTTTAGAACAATCAATTACTTGAGGTGCTGCATTTACTACAGGAGGAGTGACATTATTAACAATTGGTGTTTCATTAATCTTTACATAACCATGAAGATCAGCTTCTAGAGTTGAAGAAGTTGCAAAAGATTCTGACTTAAATGTTCTAAAATCATTGAGTATATTTTCAGCTACTCTCCCTTCGATAAGTAGAAATTTATCTAATCTATTGATTCTAGCTGGGCTGGTGGCCGTGAGCGTAGAGTCGCTGGCTGTGGCCCAGGCGGTCCGGGTTCGATCCCCGGCGCGAGCACTGAATTAATTTTCGGTAGTTTCGTTGGGCGGGAGGAGATAGGTGGCCAACCCAACATTCTTGGTACCTAGATATCAATCCTTTGGACTGTCCACGGTTACCAGCCGAGTAGTGCTTCGGATGACACTTAAAAAGCTAAGGTCCCCGTCTTCTTAACTCACACAAGTCTCTGACTTTCGAGGGTTGCTTTGCAACTAAGCTGGCGGTTAAAAACACTTTTAAACACTTTTAAACACTTTTTTTTTTATTGGTCACGTGACTCAATCTAGACTTTGTTCTTTGAAAAATATTATCATTGGGATCTCCAATATCAGCAAAATCAATAATATTGGCAGCAATCTGTGTAAAAGTTCTATTAATTTCATTCTGTTCTTTAACAAAATCAAAAGCATAATTATTTGAATCCACTGTACAATCAGGAGTCGCTTGCTCTCTTTCCAAAAGTCTTCTTAGCATTTTGCGTTTATTCGAAACGACACGTGTAGTAGTAACCCTACGAATAGCTAGTTCATACTCCAGTTCATAATCAACCAAATGGTTGACTTTAAAATTTTCAAGATTCATATTGCCAAAATATTTTCAAAAATAAATACTGAACTTAACTACACCCTGTATAGAATTCAACTGTCTCACCCTGTACTCCAGGTTCACCCTGTATTTCAACAAAAAAAAATTGTAAGACAGTGTCAGCTTTCCAAAATATCGAAAATTTCACCAAAGAAATTATATGTTACAAATATTAATACTCAGTATTTCAATATAAACTCAATAATCAAAGTTGAATTTCAACTGAGAAATTCCAATAAGAAAATCTATATCAGATTTTAGCAAAAACTGTTTCTGGTAATTCTTTACTCAAGAAAACAAACTCAAAGTTTAAATGATTATTTAAATCAAAAATTGACCATCACTTTTGATGCCAGAAAAAAATAATGTGTATCTCAAATACAACATAAACGAACGTTGACCATCCTAGTTTGAATGTCAAAATGAAATTTCTATATCAAATATAGGTATAGCTATAAATCAAGTAAGTGATTCCTAAAGTGAAGAATCCAACTCAAAATTAATCACATATTGACCATCTATGTAGATGCCAAAAAAAATTTGCATTCCAATACTGAAATCCCAACTAAATGAATTTTAGAAGTCAAGATCGTCACCTTGAACTTCCTATATGAGATTAACTCTCTGCATAAAAGAAAAATAAATTTCCAAAAAAAAATATTGAATATCAGCTATTGTGGCTGATTTAAATTCAACAACTAAATTCAAAATATACTGCAAAAAAGGTCGTCAGTTTAGTGAAGTTGCTGAGATTTTATTTTTTTTTCAAATATATCCAATGAAGTAAAAAAAATAACAGCAATATCTATAAACCACCAAAACATAGACATATTTTAGAAGTATGTAATTTACTTTTAATAGGCACCATAAAAAGATAAACAAGAAAACAAATATGACAAAAATTTCACCATGTATCTAAGAATGTAAATATTTATTGTACTGTGAAGCAAACTTTTGAAAATGTAAAATATCTATTTTTTTTTATTTTACTGGTTCTCCTCTTTTTAAAAAATATATTTTATCAAACAAACAAGCAATCAAGCAAGCAGGAAAGCAGGCCCCACGTTGGGCGCCATTTTGTGTATTGTTTTTTTTTGTTATCAAACAAAAAGATATAGAATATAACAAAACATATTCTCATGCTAACGGCAGCTTTTCATCGGCGGCATATGGGTTGTGAGTTCATTGCTTATGAGTTATATTTTGATTGATGATATTAAGTAGATTAAATTATTGAATAAAGAAAATGACAAAGTTACAAAAAATGAATACTACAAATTTCATTTGGACGCCACTGATTCTTTCAAGCTATGTTCTGCTTTGGATAAAAATCAGAAACCTGAAAAGTGGGAGTTGAACCATTAGTAAAATAAAAAAATAAAACAGGAATTTTACCTAAGAGATTTAATATAATTTTCATTTGAAAATATATACACTACCTATCCAAGATGTGTATGTAGATATAAATGCATATATACTATGTATGTAGATATAAATGCATATATGATATGTATGTAGATATAAATGCATATATGATATGTATGTACAATAATTATTTACATGGTTTTGTTGAATGATTATCAATTTTGGAGAATTCAATGAAATGTCAATTTAAATATTCATTATGCATAAGATCAAAAAGCCCACTTGAAACTTACCTATGTTTTCAAGATTTTAGAAAAATAATATAGTATTAAATATACCCTGGGGAAAATTCATGAATTTTGTTGGGGGTGTAAATGTTGTTAATGAATAATATATGTACCTATAGTAACTTGTGAATGTTCAGAAGGGCTTGAACATTATCAATGTTAGGTATATAAATTATTTCATATTTAAATTATGTCATTATATTATGTAGATCCAAAATCAATTCAACATAAAAAGAAATGAACATGATACGACTGGCCTGTTAGTTAGTTATCCAACGTTGATCCACTGACCCATGGCATGGTCGAAACGTAACAAAATCTGCTGCTGCAGGTGTCTTCCAAGAAGAAAAAAGGTGAGAATAAAATTTGTCTATTCTTCTTATGGTGCTGATGCTACTGGGAAGTTCCCAATGGTGCTTCAGCACCTACAAGTGACCATCACGTGGTCTTTGGTCGCAACAAGGGGGCCCACAGTGCTCTCTGGTAGCATAGGGGACTGATTTGACGTGCCTCTATCGAAATGGGTGTCCAAGGAATGCATTATATCAAAAAACCCTCTGGATCCAAGAGGGTTTTCCAGACAAATCAATGATAATATAGTGCCGTTAACTGGAAACATCTTTATGGCTACAATTAACGATGCCCACCGCATCCTTCAACAGGAAAATAAACTCTAAAAGAGTTTAATGAATCGTGGCAAAGCACGAAGCACGAAGCACGACCTCTCTACTCGCCCAGTGCCAAGATGGAGATGACGGAAACGAGCTTTCCGGAAATATTCCAGACAAGATATCCCCACTCAAGCAATATTCAACGAGACCACTCGAGACAGCAGGTGACTATGTAGTCAGGTGAAAGTGAAACGACACGAACTTACACGAACTTTCTGTAAGCAATCAACAGCAACCAATTAAACATTAGAAGAAGAAGAAAGTTGTTTACAGATTACACAGAAGATGAAGAATTCGATTGACGTTTATCATCAAAGTATTCTTCTAACCACACATTCCAAGAAGATGAACATTGGATGAACTTTGAAAAATAAAAAATAAAAATTATTATTATTTTGATAATAACTACCCACACATATATGGACGGACTCTATATACATGACAGGTAAGCTCAATACATTTTCTAAGAAAACTGTATCTTATCTGAGTATCATATGATTGATAAAAGAAGGTCTAACACTGTCTTTCAACTTCTTTCAGGTTTGAAAAGGAGCTGTAAATAATTATGGAAACACTGGAAACTGTCATAAAGATATAAAGCAAGAGGTGCTTGTAGATTGTGTTGCCAAAGAAACATTGTGAAATATTTCATGACAGCTGTAATAAACAATAACTGACTGGTAAGTTTGTTTTCATTGTACTTAGATTATCATAAGTGTATCATTATAAAATATAATATTAGGTATTTTAATTTAACCTTTTCTTTGTTACAGATTCTACTGGTGAGGTGTTACAGCAGAATACAGGGAGAGACAGTGGACATACAAGGTGGTGTTACAATATTTATACCATATGAACTCTGTGGAACTTAATTCCAAATAAAGGTAGGAAAACTATAATAGTGTTTGTTTTATTATAGCACAAACGAGTAACGTTTAGGTGAGCTTACTTGTTAGGAAAATAAAAACGTTACAATATGCTCCGAAGGTATCCATGTGGGATGATTTAATACAGAGATACAGTGTGCGGAATGATGTTGTCGAAGTATCTTTATTTGCCTATTGTTCTCGTTATAAGTCCTTCAAAGTCGTCTCATATGGTCAGTGCGATCGCATCTGCTATAACTGAAGGCATGTCAGATGCTAGAATGCAAAGTTACGGTGTAAATATAGTCGAAGTTGGAGTTTCTTGTTCTGCCCGTTGTGTGCGTTATACCCGTTTTGATGTCGTCCCATACGATCGATGCGAACTGATATGCTCCAGAGGGGGTCCATATACATCATCAGAACGTATCGACACAGACCGTCGATTAGTAGGAATTTATTTGACTAGAATAGTAAGAAATCAGAATAGCAAATCATCAGAACCATATTTCAGCGACTGCAATATGTACAACCCGTAATTTGTCGAACCGTACTTTGACAGACTGCATTATGTCAGAATGCATAAATCACAATAGTATATCGAAAGACTGCCATATATTCAGAAGTGTACTTTGCCAAACCAGTAAATAAAATACTCTTCATGTCGTCAGAATCATAAAAATATATAATCGTAAAGTCATAGAACCGTAAAAGCACAGACTGTAATTCAGCGACCCGTACTCTGTAGACCACCATTTCATCAGAATGAACATTCCCGACCAGCAAACTGGCAGAATTGTGATGTACAGAATCTGAAAATGGCAGAATGCGAGAAGTTCATACCCGTAAAAAGATAGACTGTTGATTTTTAATACCCGTAAAATGAAAGATCCGTACAATGACAGACTCGTAAAAGCACAGACTGCCAATACTCTAGATCCGTAAAATGCAAGAACCGTACATCGACAGACTCATAATCCATCGGACTACCGTAATTCCCAATCCATAATTCATCAAAACCGTAAAACGACAGACCCGTAAAACAGCAGAATCGTAAAATGACAGACTCGTACAATGGCAGAATCGTGCAGCTACCAAACCCGTAAATTCTCAGAATTTTTTGGATTAAGACCCGTGAAATAGCAGAACCGTTAAATGGCAGAACCGTACATTGACAGACCCGTAAAACATCAGAACCGTACATCGACAGACCGTCAATATACCAGAATGTGTGAGACGCGTGGAGACTCGGAACAAGCGGTAGCGCATTGTTGCCAAGTTGAATCGATAGAAATTCCTTGCTATACCTACTCAAATCTGATTCAAACTGTTTTATGAAGAATTCTAGAGAGAGGTTCGTACATTGTAGTATTTGTGTTTGATAATCTGTTTGATCCGAATCAGGAATATATTGACATGATAATTTGATTGTATCTAGATGAATAAGTATATATCATTCTTTTTGTTGAAAAATCATATAACAAAACATCAGACATGTGAATATAACGATGTTTTATATGTATAATAGGTGAATCTATTCTCGGAGATTCTATAAGGCAGAAATGGAATCATTGTATGTCCATTTCTGAACATGTAAATATTGGAGAAAAACATCAAACTTTCAAACTTTTCTATAGTCCAATGGTCTGAGATTCGGATCAGAGTGTATACCTTTCAATTTGATTCTCCAATTAAATAGTAGATAATATAAATAAAGAACTTGTAGCATTTTTATATCGCTATTTCGTTTCGGGAAACCTACTCCCCAAGAGTTTTCGAATCTAGTGATTTCTTATTGTCAATTGTGCTTAAATCCCTCACATGACTTCAGTTATAGATTATATACAGGGTGTCCCAAAATTGCTCTACTCGAAGTAGAGGTCAAAATAAGTTGATTGGACCCAATTCGTTTGTATACCAAAATGTTCCGTTCGTCAATGGGGTACTTTGTATGTGATCAATGAGGTAATTTGTATGTGATCAATTTCATTTGCGTTTCGGATATCATAATGACTTCATTCATCTTCCATGAAATGTCAAATCTCAAGCAATGACGGCTCGAAATACCGCCTGTTGGTTGATCGAGGAGGTGTTACATACATTTTACTTGATTATTTGGGATTTTCCCTCCTCGCTTCTACAAAATAATGATAGAAGCATAATTTCAATATACAGTGTGATCATTTAAGTGTGCAACATATGGGAATCTTCTTGATGAATTGCACAACCAAAATACAGATAGTGCCAAGAGTTGGTGCATGTTCGATCATCATTTCAGGTGCACTCAGAATAGTTGCAAGTCAAACAGCATACAGGGTAGGTTAAAAGATATAAAAAGTGCTCAGGAGTAAAGTACCCGTATTTCAAAAAATTCAACAGAATGTTATTGAGAAAAGTTGTTCACAATTGAAATTCATACCTAAATACCAAAACATGGCTTCCTAAGACATTCTTCAGTTCTTCAAATCCTTTCGTTGATAAATTCCCATCTTTTTCTTCATATTCAAGCATATTTTTGCATTCAACTTGGATTTAAATTTTTTTGGGAAATCACAAACTTCATGTTTGTTGCAACGATATTCAGCTCAACTTTGAAATTTTGCGAACCCTATTTTCAACAAGGTAAAACATCATTGATGATAATATGCATATTCAAAAACCTTCATTTAATGTGAACATTTTGTATTCGAAATGTTTATGAAAAAGCTGAACAAATTGATCGACAACCATGATATCTTTTGAAAAATCACGGACACCCAAAGAACAGAACAAATGAGGGTTGACAGTAAATATTGAGGCAGTTTGGTGACATACTCCTTATCTAATGATGTTTTACCTTGTTGAGAATATGGTTTGCGGAATCTCAAAATTAAGCTGTATATCGTTGCAACAAACATCAAGTTTGTGATTCCCTAAAAAAATAAAATCCAAGTTGATTGCACAAAAGTGCATTAATTTGAACAAAAGTATGATCAACTGATTTTGTTATGATCAAATTATGAAAGTGTTTAGGGTCAATATAAAAAAAAATACAAATTGGGAAGTTATTAATGGAACAAATCGAAACACTAAAATATGTCTTAGGAGGCCATGTTTTGGTATTCAGGAAAAACTTTCAATTGTAAAGAACTTTTTTCCATAACAGTTTGCTGAATTTTCTGAAATAAGGGTACTTAACTCCTGAGCATTTTTTATATTTTTTGACCTACCCTGTATGCTGTTTGACTTGCAACGATTCTAAGTGCACCTTAAATGATTACCGAACATGCACCAACCTTTGGCACTATCTGTATTTTGGTTGTGCAATTCATCAAAAAAATTTCCATATGTTGCACACTGTACAAGTACAGAGGATTTGCCCCATAATTTTACTGAAATTCAAATGACACTCTGTATGAATAATTTTACGTAAGTCGATTGAGCGAAAAAATACCTTTCAAATGACATTTGTTTTCAAAATGGCGAATCATGCAGGAACCCTTTTGTCTGCAATCATCATGGACACATTGTGACGTCATCCGTCGAATTTTTGGCAAGCATCCTTATAAAATAAAAAAAATTACGAAGCACTTGGATTAGTTATTGATGGAACATATTTTTTAACGCTTGAAGCGCACGAAAGGAAATCCCTATGATAATTTGTTTTTATTAAGTCATCATTTCAAACAATTTTCTTAGTCTTAAATTCCCCCAAGAATGTGAAATAGGAATGGTACTTTATTCAAGGAAAGTTCAGTATAAAGAGGTCATTATATTGTTTTTATAGGAATATCGAGGAATGTTAAATGAAAAAGTTGTTTGAAACCACCCAAACTTTTATTTTGTGTAGCTGTTTCATATACAGTGTCATTCGTTTTTTCGGGTAGGCTATTAGCTTTGTGTGTTTTTTTCAATGGAACACCCTGAATTCAGCTTTCCATGAAGATTTCGAGAATTCAATAGTTGATGGGATGTTCCATTCGAGAAATTGTCTATTATAAATGTGGAAATTGAGAATGAAAATCAACCTGTTTCAGGATATCCCTTGGAAACATTGAGTTTGGCTCGAAATTCTTTTTTATTTAATTTGACATGTGATGTGGAACTTTTCAAAACTACGGAAATATTGAAACTTCTCACTTTCCGTATAACCTGTGGTGTAAAGTGAAATATAACATAACTGGTTTAACTGGTGATGAAATATTATTCACTACACCACCAGTTACGTTATTGAATATGTGGTTGGACGAAAAGAATAATGCATTTCAAGCTGCTTTCTCAATATCAGTTGGAAAAACTGAACTTGAATCAGCCCTTTTCCACTGATGGAAGTATGAAACGAGTCTTTTTTGTGAATTTGGTCACTAATTTGCGACCATATCATTATATCATCTGTTCGAGCAAAAATACTTTCGTTCGTCCCGCATAATCCCGTCGTCAAACAAACTGACGCGTTTCCTAACTACTGGTTACGTAGAAAGGACTGTACATTTCGAATTCACACTTCTTGGACTACCTCCATATCTACGAAGTTCCCCAGCGATAAATGCGCTAATGCCAAATTGAAACTTTATCTCATAGAAAATTTCACTCAGAAACTAGTGGCGCACTAATTTTCTTTTCGGGTATGATTTTTGAGGCATGAACTCTGATAGTGATATAGATTTTCATATTCATATTTAATATGACTAAGGTATGGACATGGATCGTGAAGTGTTCAGTTTTTGGGATACAAGGAGTTGAAGTGTTTTCGCAAAAACTCATCGAGAACGATTGAATATGACGAACGACGTATAGGATTTCTACTTTAAATACAGTTCATCTCCATTGAATATTCATCACCTGATCAGGAAGTCATTCTACACGTTTTATTCAGTGATGTGTTATACAGCTCTATGACGGGTTGTGT
Organism: Phaedon cochleariae; assembly: GCA_918026855.4. Taxonomy (NCBI): domain Eukaryota; kingdom Metazoa; phylum Arthropoda; class Insecta; order Coleoptera; family Chrysomelidae; genus Phaedon; species Phaedon cochleariae. The sequence continues at coordinate 18,084,675 of OU896719.1, read as the reverse complement.
TAGTTTCTTCTTCCATCATATTTGTTACGCCAATTCAAATTTTTTTAATAATCAATCTCTTGAATTTCTCTTCAAATTTTGTTAAAAAGCGCATAAACTTCATATGAGCTGAATCAAACTGTTCCCTCACTTTGGAAGGCAGAGTATCACAAATACATTTTATGACTATATATAATGCTTTGATGAGTCGTACGTCGTACTTCTCAGTTTCTTTCTAGTAACGTAGCTGAAAAGAAATAGTTATTTCAGGTAGACATTAAAAAACAAGATTTTTTTCCATAATGTAGGCGCATACCTAGAGTTTTGTTTTACATATTTTTGAAGATCAAATAATCAGATAGGTGACGTCCCCCATTTTTTCCATACAAGGAGTGAACCGATTTCTTGCGTTTGTAGTGACTATCCTAATGCCAGAATAGCAGGCGGTAATTTCTTCCTGGATGTTTGGTTTTCAAATTTTGGGGTTGTGACTTCCGAAAACGGAAGTCACAACGTTTCTCATTGCTGATTTCAGATACTGAATGTACGAGGGGTTACCTTCCATATAGCAAAAATTCCTGTGGAAGTCACTTAGACCCCTCTGTATTTGCAACTCCCGATTTTAGTTCCCGCGTATATAGTTGACGCTGTCATAGCACAAAAATATGTACGAGCAATGCACTATAACCTCCGCATTGTTGATACTACGTAGTCACTTCCAAGTGTTGTTACCATTTCGCGCCAAATAATCAGTTGTGAAGTTGAAGAACAAAAACCCTCTAGTTTAATAACTTCATATGTGAGAATGATGGCATCCAGAGGTAAAATCATGCTAGAAAATTCAATTATGAAAATATAGGTACATGCACCCATCTAGTTCGCGTGACCAACCTTAAAACATGATTCGGCATCTTTCGATCCTCCAGCAATGAAAAGAAACTCTCCTCCTGGTAGCCTCTTGGAGGAATCCATCAAATACTGGCTCAAAAATTTTATGAGTGCCATTTTATTTGGTGTTGATTTCAGAAAATTCCTGTAGTTTGGCACTGGTCGACTTCCTGTAATACTGAATATTCCTAGATTATGATGTCCACGTCTCTCCATGTCTTTTATGGAATCTTTGATATCATATCTATCGAATACCAGAAAAACTGAATCACAGCGAGAATATTTTTTGAAAATGAAAAGCATTCTATGAAGTATCTTCTCTGCCAAATCGTTGAGAGTCTTGAAAGATTTCTCATTCACTTCATTCCATCTATGAAATAGAAATTAGTCGTTGAACAAGTATCCGCCAATATTTTACAATGTAGATATAACTTTTTGGCAAGATGTTTTTCTCATAGTCCTGTCTTCATGAAAAAGAGAGAGTGGGACTGGTGTGAGTTCGTAGGGTAAAATATTAGTGAAATCTGAATGTTGGAACTGAGCTGCACTTGTAATTCTTCTGAACATAAACTCTGGATTCATTTCACTATTCTTTCCTGACTCCTTATAGCCATTTCGATCATCAGTGAAGTTTGACATTCTGAAACGACTGACAGTTTTCCAGAAACTAACAGTGCGTATCTTGGTGAACCTGTCCTCTCGACCATGGGGCGATGTCGTAATTTCTCATTATATATGTGGATGATGATGACAAAAAATGTCCCTGATGTTTAATTATTGTGCCCTGTTTAAGTACGGCAGACTGTGCGGTCTATCGTTCAATAACCCACTCATGGGGTATAACTTATAGTCGGTGGTATTTCCTGGAAACATCGTCTCGCATACCGGCATAGACTACAGAAGATAAACTATAAGACAGTTCACTCGTTCATTTTTCGACTTCTAAGAGATCTCGCCGCAACCTAGCCGACCGCTGGATTCTGCCGGCTAACGACTGCCGGGGCCTTTGAAATCGCAATCTAATTAGCTGTCAACCGACCGCAACCGTTTGGCGGTGCAATGATTTATAGAAAAGCAAAAAATGCAATGTTGGGCTGTACGGACAAACGGATTTCACTAAGTGAACTATCTCCGGGTAGCGGACGGTAGTTACAGGTGTACTTACAGTAAAAGGCTTATATCGAGAAATCTGTTCAATATAGATCTTCATATAATCGATAAGAAATGATCGTTATGAATTTCCGCAGTTTTTGATGTGAAAAAAAAGTATCGTTCATTGGTCGATTAAGCAATTTATTGGGTGTTGAAGCAAACTGAAATGTGATGAAAAAGTGTTATCCTCTTATTCTTTTAAATTTTTAACATATTCCCAAATTTCAAAAAATAAATATACCTATATCAAAATGTAGTCGAATGCTTTCCCTATAATATGGAAAAAAACTCATTTCCCTATCTCCTATCATAGTTGTAATATATCAACCAAATTAGAGAAAACAAGAAATTAAATTTTCATTCATTCATCCCAATATTTTTTCTCTCGACCAATGGAGAGTATCGTAAATCTTCAAAACACATGTGAGAACGATGCATATAATATAATTTCAAGGTTCGATCAAGTTATACTACATGATTGGGTTACTCGATGAATAGAAGACTTTTCGCAAGAGATCTGCTGTTTTGCTTGTCTTCAGATTGTGAATGTGTGGATGCGTTTCGCCTGGAAACGTTCCACCCTGCGTACCATTCAACAATAGAGTTGTTCGACAAATATCGAGGTAGACTACAAATAGATGTGCTGTACTAAGCTTTTTGTCGAGTTCGTCTGTCTGCATGGTATTGCTAGTGATAGAAGATAGAATGATAACCGAACGTTTGGAGAAGATTTTCCGTAGAAGTTTTCATGAACAAGTGAGAGGTCGCCGTTGTTCCAATGATGTCAAGGAGTAAGTGAGTGTGGCATCACCAACTAGGTGAATTAGTTTGATGTTTATATATCGACTATGTGAACTCCGTAATCATCAAAGATACAACATTTTTGGAAACAGCAACTACTCCAACATAATTTTCTTTGATATATCAGGTGACCTTGGACCATAGGCGCCACCATATAAAAATAGGATATAGGGCGGACAAAATTCGAAGATGAAATCGGGTAACCTACGAATGAAAACTGAGTGTGAATACTCAAAGCTAATATTAATCTGTGTAATTCTCGAAATGTCATCTCCAACCATTCAGAACTTGAAGACTAATTTTCCATGATATTGACCATATCCACTCGTCAAAACTGAACCCATCACTAGTTCCTAAGCAGTTTTTTGAACAGCCTCTGTGAATCTGAGATAGAACAATCAATAAAACAATAATTGATCTTCGCATTGTCGAGTTTAGACGAAAATGTAGTTTACCTAACAAATGCCGAAAGTCATACTTTTTCGCACCTGTTTATTCAGATATAAAGGAATACATAGAGAATTCGCATTCGGTGATGAAATTATCAATTTTTTCTCAGTATCTTCAACATAAAACAACTACTTTCCTGGCTGCGATTTTACTAAATATACTGTACGCTAGCACAAACCACGCCGACCGTAATATCTCATCTTCGAAGTACTTAGGCAAAACTCAGAAACTATTTATCCTTAACGAACTAACCTATCCCTGATTGCAATATTTGTTGAAGGAAACCCGAATGGAGTGTTGAAACACATTGATTAATAATATATTTCAAAAGTTGAGTTCTTTCAACAATATTGAATAAAATGAGACTGTTTATCCTAAACGCACTAACCTATTTGACTTCAAATATTTTATGAAAAAGGAAAACCAGAATGAAGTAAAAAAACAAAAAAGTTGCAAAAAAAAGTTCAAGTTCACAGCGATTCGAACCATGGACCTTCAGACTGAAAGTCGACAGCGCGAACCAGTAGACCATTTGGGTGTATGAATTTACTGCGTACAAGAGATTGACAACGAGAGAGCTTCAGTCGAATTCGTGTCAAAATCATAAAAAGTGTATTCTTGCGTTCGAGCACAGTATATTTAGTGCGATGTGCTGACTCCGAGTATATCGTTAATGTTTGGAGATATGACGTAATTGACGTATTATGGTGGGCGTGGTTTGTGCTAGCGTGCAGTATATTTAGTAAAATCGGCTGCATATAATTCGTCAGAACGTATTCTATCAACACCGTATTAATACAAAATATATTCGATCAAAATGGTAATTCAACAGAACCGTAATTTAACGGAGCAGTAATTCATCGGCATGCAAAACATCATAATGTTATCTATCATGTTGTAAAATGAAGGAATGTACTTTATAAGAACGTGAAACATCATACCGTACTTTATAGAAATGGTAATTCATCATAACCGTATTCCATCAGAATGGTATTTCATCAGAATCGTATTCTGACAGCACGGTGAATCAACAAAATCGTATTGAATAAAAGAGGCAATTCATCAGAACCGTATTTCGTCGCTTCAGTAATATATCATAATGGTAAATCGTCATGATGGTAAATTATCAGAACTGTAATCCGTCGGAATATTATTTTGTCAGCAGTGTATAGTATCGGTACTGTAAAACATCATAACCGTATTTTAACAGAACTGTAAATCATCAGAACTGTGTTTCATAAGAACCGTAATTCATCGCTTCCGTATTTCATCAGCATATCAATGTATCATAATCGTATTCTATCAGAACGCTAGATCATCATAACCGTATTTCATCAAAACCGTATTCCATCAGAACCGTATTGTATCAGCACGGTATTTCGTCAGAATGGTAATCCATCGTCGGTACAGTGCCCTATCGGGAACGGAGTATCGATTTTCTGTCCGCTTTTCAGGTATGCTATGCGATGGCGCTGGTGAATGCATGTAAGATAAAATAAGTATCTGATCAGAATAACTATTCTAACATGAAATATGTTATTCTGAATGAGATCTCGATAGAATTTCACCTCAAGAATCTCTGTAAGCTTCTCAATATAGCTTCTCAATGTGAGATCGTATATTTTTTATATTCTTATAAGTGTATAGAGAGGACGTTAGTTTCAACTGCCTGCGTGCGGTATCAATTATCAGGAATTCAGTTGTACCTACGTAAATTAGATTGAAAAAAAAAAACTTATTCAATTCAGAATTCCCTTACACTCTGTAGATATGCATCTTATCGAAATGTTTCATCTATACAAGAATATATAGAGAAACAAGGTGCTTTCAGAGTCAGAATGAGATGAATCGATGAAAAATTTCAAGTTGAAAGTTCGTATCACCGTATATCCTGAACTCAATCCGTTCTGTGATAAGGTGTCAGGAATTGGATTACGACTTGAAATTTCAATAGGCTATCGACTGCTGAATTAGTTATAGGTAATCATTTATTTAGATTTTTTTGACCCATGGAGTACTTACGGTCGCATATGACCACATTATTCTTCATATCACCATTTTTAGACATCAGAATTATTCAACATTAGTTAGGTTGTTTACATCACACATATTTCATGAACCTAAACTCTCAAGTTACCGAGATGAATAAGGAAAACTAAATATTTCACATCCTCATTCAGAATAATGATTATATGTCAGTTGTCACTTTGCCCGCAGTGAGATATAAAAAATGGAATCATTTTTTTTTATTAGGTTCGGATGGAATGTTTTATGTTTCTACCTGATTCTTTGTTCATTGTTCGATGACTATTTTCATATTGTATCCACACTTCCCAAATTATTTGTTCTTAACTGTCGCAGTCACACAACCCTTTTGAGTTCTCATGAGCTTGGACAACACCATGCACATATTCGTTGCATACGTCAACAATTCAATGTATTTACCTACATCTTGCAAGCAATATCAAGGATATATTACTTCAGGGGTAGCTGGAACCACACTCAACATGTTGTTTTCAAATGCAACTCTATGGCATGTGACCACTCATTGGAAATCAGGTGGAAAGAGGAATCTAGCAAACGGGCAAAAGTTTAGGTTTTTGTACGTCTCCGAACATTTTTCTCAAAAATTATTTTTCAAATTTTTTACGGATTTTTAGTTACTTCGGAAGAACACAGAATTCAACGAACGCACTGTATTCAAATTCTATGTGTGATATATCTTTGAATCCAGCTTCCCATGGATATTTCAGCAATTGAATAATATTTAGGATGTACCATTTGAAAAAATCATCGAGGACGTCATGAATCAGACGTGAATCACCCTGTATATCTGATGTCTGCCTACAAATGCGACCTGCTTCAATAGATTCCTCAAAAATGAATAGTTTGGCTTAACATGAATGTATCTACTACTGCTACGAGAATCCTGCTCGATGTGACGTATTTGCTGCATAACAACCCTCTATGTGTGATATATGTTTGAATTCAGTTCCCCATAAAGATTTCAAAAATTGAATAATATATAGAAAAAATTCACGCGGACATAATAATTCCAAATTGAATCTCCCTCTATTTAATTTTCCTGTATGAATCTGGCGAATTTAAATTGAAAGTCGAATTATTCCAAGAATTTGAAGAAAAGTTATCGAAAAAATAAACGAAATATAGATTGACCGACAAAAACGCCCCAAGCCAAACAAGCACCGTTAGTTATTATTCGACTTCTATGAACAAAAAATAGTAGGAAATGCGAGGAAATGGCTCATCAGATACTAGGAGGAACATATTTTCATAATTCAAACTCCCCTAACAACACAGGGATGTCCTAGGTACGTCCCTTCCTTGTCCCGCGGTACAAGGACATGATTGGGGCATCCAGGGGATGTCCCGCAGTGGTTGTCGAGTTGGCATCCCGCCCGGTACATCCCTTAGTTATCCTATTCGTGTCCCTGGAATAACCTTTTTTTTTAATTGATTCTTACTTTAACGTAAAATCATTCGACGATAAACCTTGAAAATGCTCTTCATTATCGTACTGACAATTTGATTCATATGTATGAAAAATCCCGTAAGACGCTGTGATTTTGTCATTATGACAGCAAAAAAACATTGCTCTGAGTTTTCCAGCGACAAACCTCAACTTGACATTTGAAACCATGACAACCAAAATTATTGTAAACGAATACTTATTTTTGAGAGCGTTCATGTCAATTTTTCTCAATCATGCGTTGTCACAAAAGTATCTTATCTGTGAAAAATCCATCGACAATAATGTGATAAGCAATCATTGAATTGTTGAATTGTCTTACCGAATAACAGTCAAGAATCTTCCTGTAGGAAGGTTTAGAAAATACAAAATCATCTCCACAACGTTTGATAATGGTAAAAGTTTCAACGATCAACCTCAGTATTCGATGTGGTCCCCTACTACTCTACTACATCGCTGGTTATGTCAACTCCTCAGATTTTGATACAGGGTGAAATGATGAAGCAAAAATATCAAAATTTGATATTGAATAACTACAGAGATATTGTCGTTAAAATTCTGGCTGGGGGTATTCCAGCTATATCCACATTTTCTGAATGAAGTTGCCTGATAGCCTACTTTGAAATTTCGACCCATTCAACAAACAATATGAAGTAGGTATTAGGCCTTGACAATCTGTTTATATTCCAGATGTCCATATTTTCGAAAAGGGCTCGTTGTATACTACATAATGGAATTTTTATTCTGAAGAACATGTTCCAAATTAAAAGGGTGTTGCGAGCTGATTTCGCACATACTGTTGTAGGTTCATGAATGAATCGCAATAATATGTAAGTTGAGAAAAAATTAACTATGTCCAGGAGCCGGCTGCAAATATCGCTGTCAACAGATAATGAAATGATATATGTCCCAAAGTCATGTGAAAACATTATTGTATTTTATCGAACGCACCTGTGTCAATCACTATCCTGAGCAGAATGATGGAGAAATTGCACTTTCCTGTGCGGAAATTTGCACTCGATTCCACCATTTGATAACAAAATGAGAATCATGACATCTGATCATCCTATCATTCTGCTTAGGATGGTGATTGGCACAGGTACCGTTCGATGAACTACAATGTTTTCTCAATCCTTCGGGCAGCCAGCTCTCCTTACTATAATAAGATTCATTCTGTGGACGTATAATACAGAATGATATTGAAAGAATGAACCAACGTTATTTTTGTTGATCTTGTATTGATTTTTTTTTATTTTTGCATCTCTTGGACCACACGAAAGGAAATTCCCATAATGTTTTGAGAACATCGTTCGTACCTAGGAAGTACAGAAAGAGGAAGTAGGTGTTTTTCCAACTTCTGGATAATAAGTTCTTGGGAATACTTCCTTTGAGGATGAATTCCCATGCTTTGTCGTTATATAGACGACGATAATGTCGATAATACTGATAATATCGATGATACCGAAAAAAAAACCGATTATATCGAATATATCGATTATAGCGATTATATCGGTTGTATCGATTATATCGATTATATCGATTTTATCGATTATATCGATTATATCGATTATATCGATTATATCGATTATATCGATTATATCGATTATATCGATTATATCGATTATATCGATTATATCGATTATATCGATTATATCGATTATATCGATTATATCGATTATATCGATTATATCGATTATATCGATTATATCGATTATATCGATTATATCGATTATATCGATTATATCGATTATATCGATTATATCGATTATATCGATTATATCGATTATATCGATTATATCGATTATATCGATTATATCGATTATATCGATTATATCGATTATATCGATTATATCGATTAAATCGATTATATCGATTATATCGATTATATCGATTATATCGATTATATCGATTATATCGATTATATCGATTATATCGATTATATCGATTATATCGATTATATCGATTATATCGATTATATCGATTATATAGATTATATCGATTATATCGATTATATCGATTATATCGATTATATCGATTATATCGATTATATCGATTATATCGATTATATCGATTATATCGATTATATCGATTATATCGATTATATCGATTATATCGATTATATCGATTATATCGATTATATCGATTATATCGATTATATCGATTATATCGATTATATCGATTATATCGATTATATCGATTATATCGATTATATCGATTATATCGATTATATCGATTATATCGATTATATCGATTATATCGATTTTATCGATTATATTATCAGTTTTATAAGTAGATGTTCTGTTTTTCATCAAAGTGCGGCTCACAAGAGTAATGAATGAACTTTCTTATAGGAAATCCATCAGCCCGTTTCATTGATCGAATTGTACTGACTTTACCATTTTCGATGTCCTAATGGTATATCTTACCCATTTTCAACGAAAGAGATCTGCGGATTTCGCGAATGTTGACTACTTTCTTGTGAAACTCATGATACCATAAACACAATTCGTCATAGTTCGCTTCGTTTCATAGATATAGTGCAAAATTCAAAATGTTGCCTCTCAGGACCACCTGTATCTGAACGTATAAAAAAAGTAGAAAATGTCTCTTGTTTACATTCTCCACGGAGGATCCAGTGGCATACTTAGTTAGATTTTCGAAACGAACTTTTCAGATAGATGCTCTGCGGCTTTGCGCTTTTCAAAACACATAACATTAAAATTATAATATTTATAGTATTTGCCTTGTATTTTGATAATTTCCAGTTTTTTCAGTAGGTATATCTTATTGATGGGCCTTGGCAACATTTTCACGAATGTTCATATTCACCTTGTTGCTGACATACTATAGTTTCAATTTTATATTGATATACCAAATACACCAATATTCACCACAATTCATTGGCTATAAAAGCTGTGATTCTAATAAGTATGTGGCAATGAAAAAAAGTGAGTTCAGAATGTTTTGAAATTTTTGTCAACTGACTACCTGTCGTTAGAATCAGTAATGGTTGATGATATTGATGACTGGTTATCATTCGCCATTGTATGAAACAAGACAGGTAGTCAGGTGGAAAGAATTATGAAACATTCTGCACTCGCTTAGTGTGTGACGAAACAATGTGTCAACAACAAGGTGAATATGAAAGTGTGAAATTATCTGGAACTAAAAATTATTTATATATACAAGGCTAATATCCAAAATGTCGTACTAACTATTGTGTTTTCGAAAAGCACAAAATATCATTATTCCAATTATTTTGGGATTTTCTCTCCTCGTCTCTATAAAATGAAAATATGAATATAATTTCGATATACGTGTAGTAAGGACAAATCAGATGATTCGCCCCAAAATGTCACTGTGTTTGAAGAATTTTCCTATCAGAGAGTCTGAAAGAAAAAATTCACTACTCTCTCTGATAGGAAAATTCTTTAAACGCAGTGACATCTTGGGGCAAATCATCTAATTTGTCCTTACTACACGTATATTGGAATGATATTTATATTTATATTTTATAGAAACGAAGAGAGAAAATCCCAAAAAATTTGGAATAATGAATGTATCACCTCCTCGATTAACCTACAGGCAGTATTTCACAAAATATCAATTCATAAATATAAAAAATATACTGTGTTGTATTTGAAGAAATATAAATTCAGTTATATCTGAATAATGAATAACAGGAGCCAAAATTAAAATTTTTTGACATACCCCGTATAAGACTGAAAGACTTTGATATCCCTAATATTTGGGTCAACGATTTCAAGCCTGGCAAAGCTTTTCACGACGAATAACATGTTTTCCTGAAATTAATAAAGAACAAGTTTTGAATTTGTTGCCAACTGTTCCAGATTAAGGTTACGTTTCTTATATGATTATCGAATATACAGAGAAGTGCACGAAAAACAGACACAACTGTAACTTCTGAATCATTCGATTTCGGAATTTGAAAATATACTGAATTTCTCATCAATTGACAAGACAATTTTAGTTCGATCACTTCCTGTTTCAGCAGAAACGAACCCAACTTTGTATCTTCAAATTGGACACACTGCGTTATATTCCATAATAGTTTAGGTGTATTATTATGACGAATTCAGTGATACCAGGTTTGATAGGGTTATTTCAAATGATCACGAAGGTATTTGATTTAGATTTCTCCATAAATGCTCAATGGGTGTTACTTCGCAATATTTGTACTTCTCTGTCACACTCATTGGGCATATGGAAGCTAAGAACGCCATTATCTTCGTATTCGTTTGAAATAACCCTGTCAAACCCGCTATCCTAGAACTCGTTATGATAATCCTTATTGCCAAATCATGGAATAATAAACATTAAAAAATCAGCAGTTGGGATAATTTCCGGTAAGACTGGAAGTGACAGAACTGATATTTTGTCAATTGATCAGGATCTGATCCCGAATGAATCAGAAATAACAGCACTGGCCGTTTGTTGTGCACATCTCTGTACATATTGAAAGTATTCTGATTTTTCCAATCATATGGAGGTAGAATTCTCAAATTTCAAGGAAATAGGAAGCTTTCAAAGATACATTCCATGATCGAATGCGATTATCATCAGTGGAATACACTGCTCACCGGTAGCAATGGATTCACTGATAGTTCCAAAAGAAGTTTCAGTTCTGAAAAATGTATTCCTCGCCTCACTCCTCATGAAGGCAATCTTGTACATTCGATAATCAGGATGATACAATTTGCTGAAGCGATAAATTGAAGCTATGGAAGATAAAATCATTTCCCAGATTTTTTTATATCTCTCTCTCTTCATTTCTATAGATAAAAATCATCAGCAACATGCCTTCTCAGTATGACACTTCTCAAGACAATTTGAAAGAATTACTTTTTCCATTCTTTATGGGATCAGATTCGTTACCGAAATATCAGAGTATAAATTTTCAAGTAATGTGATTCCATATTTTTTGAATATTACTCTTCTTCAACCATTTTCAAAACTGAGTGGCACTGACAACCGAATGAATTTTTCTCTTAGGCTCTCTGATAGAAAATTCTTTGAACGCAGTGATATTATGAGACGTGTCCTGACTACATGAAATGGTTCATATTTTAATTTTGCCTATGTTTCGCTTAAATATCTTATTCTTTGACAAAATTCGTTGAGAATGCAATGAAATGTACTCACTAGAATTGAAATCACGAGTCCAATCTGGATCAGTAACGAGGAAACGGAGGGAATAAAGTCATTTTTTTTCAGTTCTCTAAAGTTGCCGTAAAAAAAATTCTACTATTTTGAAAAACCGTATCATCCTGAAGTTAGGTAAACTATCAATACGAATATCTGTTTTTTTTTATTAATAAATCTAACATGTTTCAGAACGTTTATGCATATTTATCTCAAAAACGGTTCGTTTATCGGAAAAAATTAAAGATCAAAAAAAGCCTCTAAATTGAATGATCTACACAATTTGATTACTGAAAGATGCCAGAGGCGTACTACGAAGAAGTTTGGAGGGGATAAAAAGCCTCTACCTCCAAAAACGTATCACCCTGTAGATTTTGAAAATCTTCAATATGCTTGAAATGATGATCTTCTAGGAAGTATTGACTACACCAGATTTCGAAATAATATCTTGAAAAGTAAGCGAGATAGTTCAATTGATAAAAAAAAAATAATTAAACTTCGACCTCCTGTAGCTCCGCTACTGAACGAGATCGGACTAATGTTTGTATGAACTTTTGTGATTAATATGATGAGATCTATCTCCCATTTCAGTTCGTGCCTGAAAACCTGAATCACCCTGTATATTCTTTAGCGTTATAGGAATATGACTGGAAATCTTCCCAAACATTTTTCGTCAAATGGGAAGCATGGGGAATTCTTCGATATTTTCTAGACTTCTAATTGTGAAATATTCATTTTCAGAATGAAAACACGGAAGCAGAATATGTTGAATTCTCGCAAAGTCATTCAATGTTCCATTTAGTAAAAAATGTGCTTGTTGCGTTTGTTTCAATCAGTAGTTTGATTCATCAAACAATCGAAAATCATCCCAAACAAACCCTGAATAGCATCTATATGCATTCGACGGTACTAACACAAATATTCTGTGCATCTAACTGTGATGAAGTTATCTGTAATAATTGGATATTTAGTGTATTTACAGAATGCTGTACTGATGAAATACGATTCTGATAGAATACGGTTCTGACGGAATACGGTTTTGACGAAATACGGAACTGACGAAATACGGTTCTGACGAAATACGGTTCTGACGAAATACGGTTCTGACGAAATACGGTTCTGACGAAATACGGTTCTGATGAAATACAGTTTTGATGAAATATGTTTCTGATAGAATACAGTTCCGATGGAATACGGTTGCGATGAATTACTGAAACTATAAAATACAGTGCCGATGAATTGATGTGACGATGGAATACAGTTCCTATACGATACGATTTTGATGAATTACGATTCTGATGTTTTACTGAAGCGACGAATTACGGTTCTGATAAAATACCCCAACGATAGAAATAGATTATGATAAATTACCGTGATGATGAAATACTGTTCTGATGAATTACTGTTATGATCAAATACGGTTCTTATCGAATACCATTTTGATGGATTACATTTTGACGAATCACGTTTTGTTATAATACATACCTACAAAACTATCAATTACGGTACCTACGAATTACCATTCTGATGAAATATATTCTTATAAATTATATTTTGATGCATTATATTCTGACGTTTTGGGTGTTCCCGTAAAATCGCTTCCTGGCTATATGTTACGACGAACATTTAATTATATCTTTTGAACACACACGATAATAATTTGAAGATGAACTCTTCTGAAGTTGAGAATTTGCATTTTCCTTCAAATAAAAATATATATGCACATAATATCATTCTGAATATACAACAGAAAACAACTACTTCCCTGATCATTTGCCACGTCGAATATTGATTTATTTATATCTGTTCAACATCCAGGAGGGAACATGAAAATAAAAATTATCTGAAATTGAGAATTGGCATTCTCTTTCAATGTTTTTTTTTCATATTTTAGTTCCTCTGTTGATATTTTCTTCTGACATAAAGACTAAAGGTTTGGTTCCTTGAACAATTTTCTATCATCAATAATAACAAAGTCATCGATGGCACGGTGGCTGCTGACACTCAACTTGGATTGCCCTGAAGAGTATCCCTTGACACGTGGGATTCACAAGAACGTTTAATAGCTTCCATAGTGAGTTTTACAAGAACGTTTATTCAATGGCTTCCATATGTATGTATGTATGTTTAAGCATTTTTTCATCAACCCCTATCTACAGCACCGCACTAATTATCGTTGATAAAGAATTCTCGAAACTAAATTCCGTAGCTGAACTTCGATTTCAATCTAGTTTCGTATCACCTTCTTCCTTTTTCTAGAAATATGGGTACAAAATGCAAAATAAATGAATTTGGGTATGACATAGATTCATATAAAGAACATCCAATATCTTGTATCTATAATCAAACTTTGAAAATTTCAAAGTTTGTTGTAAACAAAAAATTGTTAAATTGTTTTATCCGTCATTCGGTTGCCCCCTTACGAGCAACCCTCAGAAGTATTCGAAAGTCTTGTGCGAACAAGGAATGACGGGGGCCTTACCTTTTAACGTGTGATCCCAAACACTTGTAACATCCCAAACACCTATTTCTCGAACCCTTCTCTCAACTTACTTCAAGGAATTGTAGTTTTCAAAAAAATTCTTCAAATAAACACTTTCTTCTCCATATAGCAAAAAAGTTGGGTGACGTTCATATATTTCATATTGAAATGTGGTCATTCATCACTTCATATCATATGAACGATCTTATTCTCGAGTGTACAAGAGCAATAGGAACATAAAAGCAGGTCGAACTGAAAGTATACGTAGAATCCCCACATGACGTGAGAGCAGGCAACACTGTGACCGGCGTTCGCTCTGCGCGTGGCTGGTAGGCCTCTCTGCAGTCTGTCATTTTACGGTTCTGCTGCATTACATTCTGATGAATTCCGATTCTGCCAATGTACGGTTTTGATTTTTCACGATCCTGCTGACGTACAGTTCCTATATTCCACGATTCTGTCGATGTACGGTTCTGAATTTTTACGATTCTGTTATTTTACGGATCTAACATTTTACTATCCTGCTGAATTACGGTTCTGATAGTTTACGATTCTATCACAATACAGTATATGACATTACAGTCTGATGAAGTACATTCTGTCATTGTACGTTCTGATATAATATGATTCTGATGGAATACGGTCTGTTGTATTACGAGTCTGTCGATGTACGGTTTTAGCATTTTACGATTCTTTCAATTTACAGTTCTGATATTTTGAGATTCTGTGAATATGCTGTTCTGATTGTTTGGTATTCTGTCAATGTACGGTTCTGACATTTTACTATTCTGTCGATAAACGGTCTGTTGTATTTCGATTCTGACAAAGTACGGTCTGCTGATGTGCGGTCTGTCATTCTGCGATTCTGACGAATTACGGTCTGTGTTGTATTGATTCTGACGAAATATCATTCCGCTGTGATGATGGTTTGTTAGTTTTCGATTCTGTATATTCGCGGATCTGCGATATTGCTATTATAAAAAAATACACATCTGCGAATTTGCAATCTGTTATTGTCTGGTATGCTCATGTACAGTATACAAAATACGGTTTGAGGGATTACAGTTCTGTGCATCTACAGTAGAGATAAATACGATTCCTATTAAATATTGTTCTGTTAAGTTACTGGTTTGAAAATGTATATTCTGATGGATTACGGATCTGCGATTTTACATTCTGGTGATTTGTGTGTTCCCCTCCAGAGGTATCTATGAGGGCTGATTAAATACAGAGATACAGTTTGCAGACTGATATTGTCAAAGTATCCTCACTTGCCTATTGATCTTGTTATATGTCCTCCGGAGTCTTTCTATATGGTCAATGCGATCTTATCGGTTTCAACTGTAGGCATGTCAGATGCTAGAATTCGGAGCCACAGTGTGAACATAGTCGAAGTTTCTTGTTCTTCCTGTTTTATGCGTTATTTCCGTTTCGATGTCGTCCCAAATGATCGTTGCGAACTGATATGCTCCGAAGGTATCCATGTGGGATGATAGAATACAGAGATACATTGTGCGGACTGATGTTGTCAAAGTTTCTTTATTTGCCTATTGTTCTCGTTATAAGTCCTTCAAAGTCGTCCCATATGGTCAGTGCGATCGCATCTCCTATAACTGTAGGCATGTCAGATGCTGGAATGCGAAGTTACAGTGTAGACATAGTCGAAATCAGAGTATCTTGTTCTGCCTATTGTGTGCGTTATACCCGCTTCGATGTCGTCTCAAATAATAGTTGCGAACTCATATGCTCCAAAGGTATCCATGTGGGATGATATAATACAGAGATACAGTGTGCGGAATGATGTTGTCGAAGTATCTTCATCTGCCTTTTGTTCTCGTTATTAGTTCTTCAAAGTCGTCTCATATAGTCAGTGCGATCGCATCTGCTATAACTGTTGGCATGTCAGATGCTAGAATGTGAAGTTACAGTGTAGACATAGTCGAAGTCGGAGTTTCTTGTTCTGCCTGTTGTGTGCGTTATACCCGTTTTGATGTCGTCTCATATGATCGTTGCGAACTACCATGCTACAAAGGTATTCATGTGAAATGTTACAATACAGAGATACAGTGTGCAGATGGATGTCGAAGTATCTTCACTTGTCAGTAGTTGTTCTCGTTATATGTCCCACGGAGTCGTCTTATATGGTCAGTGCGATCGCACCTGCTATAGCTGTGAGCATGTCAAATGCTAGAATACGGAGGAGTTACAGTGTTAGCATAGTCGGGGTCGAAGTTTCTTGTTCTGCCTGTTGTGTGCGTTATACCTGCTTCGTTCTCGTCTTATATAATAGTTGCGAACTCATATGCTCCAGAGGTATCTATGTAAGATGATGAAATACAGAGATACAGTGTGCAGACTGATGTTGTCCAAGTATCCTCACTTGCCTATTGATCTTGTTATATTATGTCCTTCGGAGTCTCTCTATATGGTCAATGCGATCGTATCGGTTTCAACTGTAGGCATGTCAGATGCTAGAATTCAGAGCCACAGTGTAAACATAGTCGAAAATTCTTGTTCCCCCTGTTTTATGCGTCATTTCTGTTTCGATGTCGTCTCAAATGATCGTTGCGAACTGATATGCTCCAAAGGTATGCATGTGAGATGATAGAAAACAGAGATACAGTGTGCGTACTGATGTTGTCGAAGAATCCCTATTTGCCTATTGTTCCCGTTATGAGTCCTTCAAAGTCGTCTCATATGGTCAGTGCGATCGCATCTGCTATAACTGTAGGCATGTCAGATGCTAGAATGCGAAGTTACAGTGTAGACATATTCGAAGTCAAAGTTTCTTGTTTTGCCTATTGTGTGCGTTATACCCGCTCCGATGTCGTCTTATATAATAGTTGCGAACTCATATGCTACAAAGGTTTCCATGTGATATGATATGATACAGAGATACAGTGCGCGGAATGATGTTGTCGAAGTATCTTTATTTGCCAATTGTTCCCGTTATAAGTCCTTCAAAGTCGTCTCATATGGTCAGTGCGATCGAATCTGCTATAACTGAAGGCATGTCAGATGCTAGATTGCAAAGTTACAGTGTGAATATAGTCGAAGTCGAAGTTTCTTGTTTTGCCCGTTGTGTGCGTTATACTCGTTTTGATGTCGTCTCATATGATCGTTGCGAACTACCATGCTACAAAGGTATTCATGTGAAATGTTACAAAACAGAGATACAGTGTGCAGGCGTATGTCAAAGTATATTCACTTGTCAGTAGTTCTCGTTATATGTCCCACGAAGTCGTCTTATATGGTCAGTGCGATCGTATCTGCCATAGCTGTAGGCATGTCAGATGCTAGAATACGGAGTTACTGTAGGCATGTCAGATGCATGAATGCGAAGTTACAGTGGAAACATAGTCGAAGTCGAGGTTTTTTGCTCTCCCTGTTGTAAGCGTTATTTCGATTCAGGAAACACTAGACAATGTCTACCAATGAGATGTATAACCGACTTATTATCAAGATTGATAAATTCGAAGTTCTGGCGAACACGCCGGTTTACCGACTCTTGATTGTTGGAATCGAAGTTTCTGGTGAATAGGAAAAAGTATAGTACTCCACTCACATATAATGAGCTGTCATATATACTTCTTGAATAGGCATTCAAGAAGCTCGAATGCAAAGTTACAAAGCCAACATAGTCGAAGTCAAAGTTTCTTGTTCTGCCTGTTGTGTACGTTATGCCCGCTCCGATGTCGTCTCATATGATCGTTGCGAACTTATATGCTCCAGAGGTATCTATGTGAGATGATAAAATACAGAGATACAGTGTGCAGACTGATGTTGTCAAAGTATCTTCACTTGCCTATTGTTCTCGTTATATGTCCTCTGAAGTCGTCCCATATGGTCAGTGCGATCGAATCTGCTATAACTGTAGGTATGTCGGATGCTAGAATGCAAAGTTACAGTGTAAATATAGTCGAAGTCGAAGTTTCTTGTTCTGCCTGTTGTGTGCGTTATACCCGTTTCGATGTCGTCTCATATGATCGATGCTCCAGAGGTATCTATGTAAGATGATAAAATACAGAGATACAGTGTGCAGACTGATGTTGTCAAAGTATCCTCACTTGCTCATTGATCTTGTTATATGTCCCTCGGAGTCTTTCTATATGGTCAATGCGATCGTATCGGTTTCTACTGTAGGCATGTCAGATGCTAGAATTCAGAGCCACAGTGTGAACATAGTCGAAGTTTCTTGTTCTCCCTGTTTTATGCGTTATTTCCGTTTCGATGTCGTCTCAAATGATCGTTGCGAACTGATATGCTCCAAAGGTATCCATGTGAGATGATAGAATACAGAGATACAGTGTGCGGACTGATGTTGTCGAAGTATCTTCATTTGCCTATTGTTATTGTTATAAGTCCTTCAAAGTCGTCTCATATGGTCAGTGCGATCGCATCTGCTATAACTGTAGTGTAATGTTAGGATTAATAGGTTCAAGTCAAGCACCACCCATGTACCATAATATGTCTTTATTATATCCTAGTTCTTCAAAGACTCCCCAATTGAATATCATATCGTTGGTTCCCCAACACCAAAATGTTATGATTACAATATATAAATAAGTAAATGTAAACATGTAACTGAAAGTTATTATACAGTATGATCATGATCGAATACCTACTACATCTCCCATGGGATGCTGAAAAATTTTTCATTTTCCTATAAACATGTAAAATTTTTAAATCTATCAATTTTCATGACCTAAATAAATCAACAATTCTTTATTCTCATTATGCAATAAAATTCACCATAAACAAACCTAACTATACGAAATATCTAAACATAATTTCTGCTTACTAAGAGAAATATGTGGAACGAAAGAGATGTTTTGCTAAAACAATAACCTGATGCATAGGTAATTATTATGTTTATCAAACATTATATGGTTTAGTTCTATTTTTGTGAACTACAATTTCTTTGTTATTTTTCGAAATCCTAACATTGGGTGTTTCATCACTTATTACCACATATGGTCCATCATAAATAGGATCCAATTTATTACCCACTTCATTTTTAACTAACAATAAATAATTTTTCTTATATTTTACAGAATTTACATTCCTATCATAATACTGTTTTCTTTTTATTTTGCTCGCAATCAAATTGTTTCTTGCTTCTTCCTGAGATTTCTGTAATCTGAATTTTAGTTCTAAAGGATAGTTATCGAAATTGTACAAAGGATCAACATTGTTCATCAAATTATTTGGAATATTACAAACCCTACCGAAAACTAACTCAAAAGGGGTAAATTTAGTTTCTGAGTGTACCGTTGTATTGTACGTGAAACACCAATAAGGAATCCATGAGCTCCAAACAGAACTTTGGTTTCCCGTTTCTATTCTGAGATATGCTCCTAAATTTTTATGTGAATTTTCTAATGCTCCAATACTTTCATGATGGCAGGCTGTAGACTGTAGTTGCTTGATTTGCAATAATTTGCAAACTTCGGTCATTGTTGATGAAATAAATTCTGAACCTCTATCTGTAGCAATCTCTTTTGGAATGCCGTATCTCAATATAAAGTTATCAACAAAAGTTTTTGAAACTGTTATACTATCTTTTGATTTCATCGGATAAGCCTCGACAAATTTTGAAAGTTCACACTGGAGTGTTAATATATATGAAAAATCATTTTCATCTTTTTCTATAGGACCTACAATATCCAAATAAATTTTTTCGAAAGCTGTTGTAGCGGTTGTGGTTATTACCATTGGCTGTTTAGTATGTATGCTATGTTTTTGTTTTTGACAATTATCACATTTTTTAACAAATGCAGTTACATCTTTATCAATTCCTGGCCAAAAATAATATTTTTTTATATTATTTACCATTCTGTTGATTCCTGCATGACCACTGGTTGGTAGTAGATGAAAATCATTCAATATCCATTTCTTTGTATCATTATTTTCAATTCTTTGAACTCCTTCCATCACACATGAACGGGGACCGGTCCATTTGGAGTTTTCTTTTATTCCACTTACTAGTTCTTTTATGAATTGCACATTTTCGTCATTTTTTATTATTGTTATTTCCGAAATATTATATTTCTCACATAATGTTGTCAAATCTCTCAACAGTACGTCTCGCATGAATGCCGATCGAGTATTTGGTTTTACAAAAATTGTGGAAATTGATGACACATAATACAAAGTTTTCGTATTTATAATTGAATTTGCATGATTTTTCAAAACACTTTTTCCGTCGTCTTTTGTCAATAGTAACAATTCTATACTTCCTTTAGGTTTTTTCAGAACTTCCACAATGTTTGGTTGATCAGGCCGATTCATCGCAGAAGTTTCTTCAACTTTTTCGTCATTCACTTTTGTTTTTGCTTGTGCTCTCGTCATTACCGCCATTAAATTCTCATTCATACTTTTCAATTCATTCAAAGTTACAATCACTCGAGATAAACAATCAGCTGTAACATTCTCGCTTCCTCTCACATACTCAATATGAAAATCATACTCTTCTATACACAAACGAAATTTTGTTAAACGACTTGATGGATTAGAATGGTTGAATAAATAGATCAAAGGACGATGGTCAGTCAGTATTTTGAAATGTCTGCCATAAAGATATGGACGAAAGTGTTTTATTGACCATACTATTGCTAAAAGTTCCTTCTCAATTGTAGAGTAGTTTATTTCAGACTTATTTAACCCTCTACTGGCGTATGCAACTGGTTTGTTATTTTTATTTGATAACACAGATCCTATTGCAAATCCTGAGGCATCTGTTTGTAATATGAATTCATTTTCCGTAGAGAAATCTGGGTATTCAAGAACTGGTGGCTGTATCAGTGCTTTCTTCAAAAGTTCAAAAGATTGTTGACATTTTTCCGTCCAAACAAATTCAACATTCTTGCGACCTAGATTATTCAATGGTACTGCTATTTCAGCGAACTTTGGTATATGTTTCCTATAGTAATTCGCAAATGCAATGAATCGTTTTACGTCACCCGCATTTTTTGGACATGGAAACTGTTGCATCACCATACTTTTTTGTGGGTCAGGTAAAATACCTTTTGAAGAAATTAAATGTCCTAAATAAAGTATTTCCTTCTTTAGAAAATTACACTTTGACGGATTCAATTTTAAATTCACATCTCTCAATCTATTGAAAACATTCAGTAAGTTTTTATTATGATCTTGCAAATTCCTACCGAAAACGATAAGATCATCCAAATATACGAAACATTGTTCATAATTGAGACCTGACATAGCGACTGTCATTACCCTAGAAAAAAAACTTGGAGACGTCTTCAGACCCATCGGAAGACGTTTCATCTGATACTGACCTTTATTCGTTGTAAAAGCTGTATACTGCCTACTTTCAGGGGTTAATTCAACTTGATAATAACCTTGACTTAGATCTAGATGAGAGAAATATAACGCTCCCGATAAAGAATCAAGGATTTCCGTTATGTTGAGCAGAGGAAATTTATCGTCATGAATTTTTTGGTTTAGTTGTCTATAGTCAACTACAACCCTCCATCTTTTCTCACCACTATCATCTGCCTTTTTGGGAACAAGCAAAACTGGTGAGGACCATCCACTTTTTGCCTCTTCGATAATATCTTCTTCACGCATTTTTCTGATTTGTTTATCCAATTCAGTTTTCTGCGCGTGAGGAATTCTATATGGTTTCACATATACAGGGTTGACATTGTCTTTGAGTTGAATCGATTGTTTGTATATATTTGTTGTTGATAATTTATCACCTGGTAGATGAAAAATATCACTGAATTTTGCACAAATATTCTCAATCGATATTTTTTCTTCATCATTCAAATGTTTCAAATTCAATGAATTCAATAGTTTTTTGACTCTTGAAGCAGTTACTATTACGTTATTTTCGAACTCGCAACAATTATATTGATAAAGGTTATGTACCTCGGGTAATACATTCTTCAGAGTTACTTCAGAGTTTCTAGTATTCAGTATTTTTACAGGAATTTTACCATTATTTGGTCTTGCAATTATGCCGGCTAAAAATATACCTTCACCTAATTCTTGTGAAATTACAACACAATCTTCGCATGTGCTTACCTCTAAATATACAATACTTTCACATCTAGGAGGAATTTTGATAACTTTCTCTATTTGTGAATTCAAAGGTAATATAACCTCACATCGATTATTCAACAGGGAAAGTTGGTTTTTCTCATAATCTATAACTCCATTGAAAGTTTTTAGAGAATTTTGTCCAATAATTCCATCACTTGAACAGGATAGATTTTTGAAAACATAAAATTTCTGTTCGAAAATTGTACTATCAACTTCCAGTTTCAGAATAACATATCCCTCAGATGTCAAATTTCCTCCAATTCCTTTTACTTCTATTATTTCATTCTCTATCTTAGAATCAAAATTCAAACATTCATATTTCATCGCACATAATGATGCTCCCGTATCTACTAAAAATTCATAGTTATTTCCATTCACACAAAAATGTACACCATTCATTCCTAGACATGTATATATCTGATTAGTTACAGCTCTCACGAAAAAACTGATTTAGACCATTCTCAGATTCATCAGATTGTCCTGACCTATTCTCGAGACTGTTGCTTGATTCGTCAGCAAAATAAATACGGTGATTAGAATACCTACCTCGAGTTTGTTGACGTCGACCGCGGGTATTGTTTCTACGTATACTACTATTAAATTGTTGATTACTACTACTATGCCGATTGTCATTGTTTTTACCTCTGAAATTGAAATTATTTCCGAATCCTCTATTGTGTCCACGTTTTGGACGATGGTTATAATTCGAATGGAACTGTGAATTATAATAACCTCGATTCCCTCTTGATGGTTGCCTAAATGTAGACATGCTCATCATTTGTGAACTCTCATTTCGAGAAGTGTCTTCATCTTGTGCTGCCCTGATAGCATCTTTCAACGAAGTATAATTTCGAGAAGCTATGATGGTACTCAGTCTCTGATTTCTGAGGCCATCAGCGAATTGTTTTATAGCATTCTTTTCATTAATTGGTCTTAGAACAGAAAATGCGTTATCATTGCCATTAGCTTGTGAAATTGTAAGATCAACAAATAGCCCTTCCAAGGTTTTGCCAAAATCTTCAATCGATTTTTCACCTTGTTTAGCTCTTGTTAATTTTGCTTGTAACGCAGTGTCTGATTTTCGCGTCAAAAGATGTTTTTTCCTATCTGCCATCAACAGTGCTACACTTTGATAACCGGGCATCAACCTTAGTTTCGCACTCGCAGACAACCTAGTTTTAAGAACAAATTTTATAAGACTACTTTTGCTACCATCATCAAGCATTGAGTCGTATAAATCAATTGCATCCAACAATTGTCTAGTCGTTTCCTCGTTATCATCCATAACGGGTAACAAACTGACAGCGACTTTCAAATCAAAAGATGACATATTTGAATCTTTATGAATTTCTGTTCGTTCGTGAAAAAATAATATTTCTTTATAGGTTTTAACTATATTGGTATATAATACCTTGATAATCTCAATATCCTCTGGTTTGAATTCAGAACTATTAATATTTTCCCTAACCTTTTCGGCTACCTTCTCAAATTTTCTATATATATCCTTTGCTTCTTCAACCTTTTTTTTCAAAATATCTCCCTTACTTCTCCTATCTGGACCTATTTTAACTAAATAAACCCTAATACTTTTCAATTCCTCATGAAATTCTTCTAGTTTATTCATTTATCACTTAAAGTATGCTTGCTTCGGTAATAATTGAAATCAATTTATGTAGACCACACTCCGTTAAATAAGAATGAAATAACCCAATTTACAAATAAATTCAAGTGAAAATAATGAAAAATCCTATATATATATAAATTTAACGAAACTGTCCATAATGAATTGTATATGAAATATTAATGTATACCTATTATTATATTCCTTCCTCGGTTTACTTGTCCATATAATATATATTTTTCCGTCAGATCATCATGCTCAGAAAACAGGATCTTCACTCGGATTTGGATAGCTTATATGATATTATCTGTCTTCTGGAACTGTTCCTTCTACTAAACTTCGGCTACGGTAGAGCTGGATAATCTTAGTTCGTTCCTGTTGATTTCTTGTCGAATCGTCATTCTCAGTTGTTTCTGGCACTTTCTCATCAGAAAGTACGCACCCATCAAAATCACGCAAACAACTAGGAATATCAATATCCATTCAGTACGTGATACTCCTCGGCTACTCAGTTTTGCATCAGCATCACCACTTGCTGTTTGGGCGATAATGACCTCTTCTTTGGATTGACGTCCTCCCATTTTAATAAACTTTCAATTGTTCTCGTTCTCCATTCACTTGTAGTTGAAAATTAGTTATGGTGACTAATTTAACTCCAGCTATTGGTACTTATGAGATGGCACTGGCAGGATCGCCATGTAATGTTAGGATTAATAGGTTCAAGTCAAGCACCACCCATGTACCATAATATGTCTTTATTATATCCTAGTTCTTCAAAGACTCCCCAATTGAATATCATATTGTTGGTTCCCCAACACCAAAATGTCATGATTACAATATATAAATAAGTAAATGTAAACATGTAACTGAAAGTTATTATACAGTATGATCATGATCGAATACCTACTACAGTAGGCATGTCAGATGCCAGAATGCGAAGTTACAGTGTAGACATAGTCGAAGTCGAAGTTTCTTGTTCTGCCTGTTGTGTGCGTTATACCCGCTTCGATTTCGTCTCATATGATCGTTGCAAACTAATATGCTCCAGAGGTATCTATGTGAGATGATTGAATACAGAGATTCCGTGTGCAGACTGATGTTGTCAAAGTATCTTCACTTGCCTATTGTTCTCGTTATAAATCCTCTGAAGTCGTCCAATATGGTCAGTGCGATCGTATCTGCTATAACTGTAGGCATGTCAGATGCTCGAATGCAAAGTTACAGTGTAAATATAGTCGAAGTCGGAGTTTCTTGTTCTTCCTGTTGTGTGCGTTATACCCGTTTTGATGTCGTCTCATATGATCGTTGCGAACTACAATGCTACAAAGGTAATCATGTGAAATGTTACAATACAGAGATACAGTGTGCAGACGGATGTTGAAGTATCTTCACTTGTCAGTTGTTCTCGTTATATGTCCCACGAAGTCGTATATGGTCAGTGCGATCGTATCTGCTATGGCTGTAGGCATGTCAGATGATAGAATACGGAGTTACAGTATTAGCATAGTCGGGGTCGAAGTTTCTTGTTCTGCCTGTTGTGTGCGTTATACCTGTTTTCGATGTCGTCTTATATAATAGTTGCGAACTCATATGCTCTAGAGGTATCCATGTGAGATGATAGAATACTGAGATACGGTATGCGGACTGATGTGGTCGAAGTATCTCTACTTGCCCATTGTTCTCGTTGTATGTCCTTCGGAGTCGTACTATATGGTCAGTGCGGTCGTATCTGCAATTACTGTAGGCATGTCAGATGCATGAATGCGAAGTTACAGTGGAAACATAGTCGAAGTCGAAGTTTTTTGCTCTCCCTGTTGTAAGCGTTATTTCGATTCAGGAAACACTAGACAATGTCTACCAATGAGATGTATAACCGACTTATTATCAAGATTGATAAATTCGAAGTTCTGGCGAACACGCCGGTTTACCGACTCTTGATTGTTGGAATCGAAGTTTCTGGTGGATAAGAAAAAGTATAGTACTCCACTCACATATAATGAGCTGTCATATATACTTCTTGAATAGGCATTCAAGAAGCTCGAATGCAAAGTTACAAAGCAAACATAGTCGAAGTCAAAGTTTCTTGTTCTGCCTGTTGTGTACGTTATGCCCGCTTCGATGTCGTCTCATATGATCGTTGCGGACTCATATGCTCCAGAGGTATCTATGTGAGATGATAAAATACGGAGATACAGTGTGCAGACTGATGTTGTCAAAGTATCTTCACTTGCCTATTGTTCTCGTTATATGTCCTCTGAAGTCGTCCTATATGGTCAGTGCGATCGTATCTGCTATAACTGTAGGTATGTCGGATGCTAGAATGCAAAGTTACAGTGTAAATATAGTCGAAGTCGAAGTTTCTTGTTCTGCCTGTTGTGTGCGTTATACCCGTTTCGATGTCGTCTCATATGATCGATAGAATGAAGAGATTTTGTATTTCGTGTAAATTTTTTTATTATAAATCGCAAAGCGCTTTCGGCTAAAAAGCCATCATCAGTGCTATACCTGCAAGTAAGTAACATTTATGAAATTTCAAAAACAAATCTAAAAAGGTAGATTACTTACTCGTCAAGTATTTACAAAAAGGTCCAAAAATTAGTGATCACAAACATCATTATGGTACAAACGGGATTATGAACAGACATACATTTAACAAAAATGTTCCCTAAAGGGTTATTGTAAAATTTTTTTAAAAAACATGTTGAGATTGTTTTGTTCAAGTCCACAAATAGCACGAGGGACCTTAACCTTATTTATTCTGGAAAATGTTTGATAATTTTTAACCTTAGTGAAATGTTGACAATGACTGAGTGTCAATGTCTATGACTTAGTTAACATGTGTATGAAGTAGACAAGTGACATAATGAAAGAAGCGCTTGGGAAAGAATTGACAAGGTGAGCAGAAAAGCTGTCTGAAAATTTTGAAACATTCTGAAAGGTAAAATAAGATGAAGTGGACTTCAATCCAGGCCAAAGAGTAAACCTTTTTTTAGTAAAATTGAGAGAAAAGAGTTTCCAATCAAGACTTAAGAGTCCTAGTGTCCAAACTGGAAGTCCAAGGAGAATTCCTGTAGACGAATGCCTCATCAGAAGCAAACATACCACCAGAATACCTCCAGACCCAGAACGAAGGCCGAACTCAAGTCTCAAAAGTAAGCCGGATCCTGAATGCAATTTTGTTGTGTTGGGTGAAAATTAAAGAGCAGGACTTCCATTTCGGACTCAAAAGTCCTAGTGTTCGAGCCGAAGATCTAAGGATGCCCAACCCAAGTTGTGAATCCACAAGAGAATGACAACATCAGTTGAGCCTCCCGACCTCAAGCGTAGACCGGACTCAAGTCCGAAAAGTAAGCCAGATTCAGACTTGTTGAAGCCGAAATCCGGAACAGTGTCTTGTATGAGTTATAATGGATATCATCATGGAGAATTGCTTATTATTTCAAACGTCTATGTAAAGGAATGTAACATCTATTTAATTGTACTTGTGTGTTCAAACAAAGGTCATTGTTTCGAAGTTCTTTTTCGATTTCTAAATCTTCCAAAAAATCTAGTCTATTGTAATTTTTTGAATTAACCTCTTTCAAAATTTTTGAATTACGATTTGGACTGAAATTATGTTTACTGAATTTGATGTGATGGCCAAAAGCTGAAAATTCTGTTTTATTCAAATGTTCTCCTATACGAACTTTCAAAGGTCTACAAGTTCTGCCTATGTATGAAGCTTCACAATCATTGCAATTTAATTTGTAAATACCACTTTTAGATAATTTATTGATTTTATCTTTAGAATTAACCAAATGTTTGCTCAAATTATTAGTGCTTTTGAAAGATATTTTGGTGTTTGTTAACTTGTTTTTGATGAAACTTGAAACTTTTTGAGAGATGTTTTCATTTGTGAAAGGTAGGGATATATATCTGTAAACTTCTTCTCTAGGATAAGTTAGATTATGTTCTCTCTTATGTTTGATTTTTTGAATTAGCTTTGGGATCAAAAAATCAAACATAAGAGAGAACATAATCTAACTTATCCTAGAGAAGAAGTTTACAGATATATATCCCTACCTTTCACAAATGAAAACATCTCTCAAAAAGTTTCAAGTTTCATCAAAAACAAGTTAACAAACACCAAAATATCTTTCAAAAGCACTAATAATTTGAGCAAACATTTGGTTAATTCTAAAGATAAAATCAATAAATTATCTAAAAGTGGTATTTACAAATTAAATTGCAATGATTGTGAAGCTTCATACATAGGCAGAACTTGTAGACCTTTGAAAGTTCGTATAGGAGAACATTTGAATAAAACAGAATTTTCAGCTTTTGGCCATCACATCAAATTCAGTAAACATAATTTCAGTCCAAATCGTAATTCAAAAATTTTGAAAGAGGTTAATTCAAAAAATTACAATAGACTAGATTTTTTGGAAGATTTAGAAATCGAAAAAGAACTTCGAAACAATGACCTTTGTTTGAACACACAAGTACAATTAAATAGATGTTACATTCCTTTACATAGACGTTTGAAATAATAAGCAATTCTCCATGATGATATCCATTATAACTCATACAAGACACTGTTCCGGATTTCGGCTTCAACAAGTCTGAATCTGGCTTACTTTTCGGACTTGAGTCCGGTCTACGCTTGAGGTCGGGAGGCTCAACTGATGTTGTCATTCTCTTGTGGATTCACAACTTGGGTTGGGCATCCTTAGATCTTCGGCTCGAACACTAGGACTTTTGAGTCCGAAATGGAAGTCCTGCTCTTTAATTTTCACCCAACACAACAAAATTGCATTCAGGATCCGGCTTACTTTTGAGACTTGAGTTCGGCCTTCGTTCTGGGTCTGGAGGTATTCTGGTGGTATGTTTGCTTCTGATGAGGCATTCGTCTACAGGAATTCTCCTTGGACTTCCAGTTTGGACACTAGGACTCTTAAGTCTTGATTGGAAACTCTTTTCTCTCAATTTTACTAAAAAAAGGTTTACTCTTTGGCCTGGATTGAAGTCCACTTCATCTTATTTTACCTTTCAGAATGTTTCAAAATTTTCAGACAGCTTTTCTGCTCACCTTGTCAATTCTTTCCCAAGCGCTTCTTTCATTATGTCACTTGTCTACTTCATACACATGTTAACTAAGTCATAGACATTGACACTCAGTCATTGTCAACATTTCACTAAGGTTAAAAATTATCAAACATTTTCCAGAATAAATAAGGTTAAGGTCCCTCGTGCTATTTGTGGACTTGAACAAAACAATCTCAACATGTTTTTTAAAAAAATTTTACAATAACCCTTTAGGGAACATTTTTGTTAAATGTATGTCTGTTCATAATCCCGTTTGTACCATAATGATGTTTGTGATCACTAATTTTTGGACCTTTTTGTAAATACTTGACGAGTAAGTAATCTACCTTTTTAGATTTGTTTTTGAAATTTCATAAATGTTACTTACTTGCAGGTATAGCACTGATGATGGCTTTTTAGCCGAAAGCGCTTTGCGATTTATAATAAAAAAATTTACACGAAATACAAAATCTCTTCATTCTATTGATCAGTTACGTGTATGCAGCTAGTAAAAATCTTCACCTCATATGATCGATGCGAACTGATATGCTCCAGAGGTATCTATGTAAGATGATAAAATACAGAGATACAGTGTGCAGACTGTTGTTGTCAAAGTATCCTCACTTGCCTATTGATCTTGTTATATGTCCCTCGGAGTCTTTCTATATGGTCAATGCGATCGTATCGGTTTCAACTGTAGGCATGTCAGATGCTAGAATTCAGAGCCACAGTGTAAACATAGTCGAAGTTTCTTGTTCTCCCTGTTTTATGCGTTATTTCCGTTTCGATGTCGTCTCAAATGATCGTTGCGAACTGATATGCTCCAAAGGTATCCATGCGAGATGATAGAATACAGAGATACAGTGTGCGGACTGATGTTGTCGAAGTATCTTTATTTGCCTATTGTTCTCGTTATGAGTCCTTCAAAGTCGTCTCATATGGCAGTGCGATCGCATCTGCTATAACTGAAGGCATGCCAGATGCAAGAATGCTAAGTAACAGTGTAGACATAGTCGAAGTCAAAGTTTCTTGTTCTGCCTATTGTGTGCGTTATACCCGCTTCGATGTCGTCTTATATAATAGTTGCGAACTCATTTGCTCCAAAGGTATCCATGTGAGATGATATAATACAGAGATACAGTGTGCGGAATGATGTTGTCGAAGTATCTTTATTTGCCTATTGTTCTCGTTATAAGTCCTTCAAAGTCGTCTCATATGGTCAGTGCGATCGCATCTGCTATAACTGTAGGCATGTCAGATGCTAGAATGCGAAGTTACAGTGTGGACATAGTCGAAGTCGAAGTTTCTTGTTCTGCCTGTTGTGCGCGTTATACCCGTTTTGATGTCGTCTCATATGATCGTTGCGAACTACCATGCTACAAAGGTATTCATGTGAAATGTTACAATACAGAGATACAGTGTGCAGAATGATGTCGAAGTATCTTCACTTGTCAGTAGTTGTTCTCGTTATATGTCCCACGGAGTCGTCTCATATGGTCAGTGCGATCGTATCTGCTATAGCTATAAGCATGTCAAATGCTAGAATACGGAGTTACAGTGTTAGCATAGTCGGGGTCGAAGTTTCTTGTTCTGCCTGTTGTGTGCGTTATACCTGCTTCGTTGTCGTCTTATATTATAGTCGCGAACTCATATGCTCCAGAGGTATCTATGTAAGATGATGAAATACTGAGATACAGTGTGCAGACTGATGTTGTCAAAGTATCCTCACTTGCCTATTAATCTTGTTATATTATGTCCTTCGGAGTCTCTCTATATGGTCAATGCGATCGTATCGGTTTCAACTGTAGGCATGTCAGATGCTAGAATTCAGAGCCACAGTGTAAACATAGTCGAAGTTTCTTGTTCTCCCTGTTTTATGCGTCATTTCTGTTTCGATGTCGTCTCAAATGATCGTTGCGAACTGATATGCTCCAAAGGTATGCATGTGAGATGATAAAAAACAGAGATACAGTGTGCGGACTGATGTTGTCGAAAAATCCCTATTTGCGTATTGTTCTCGTTATAAGTCCTTCAAAGTCGTCTCATATGGTCAGTGCGATCGCATCTGCTATAACTGTAGGCATATCAGATGCTAGAATGCGAAGTTACAGTGTAGACATAGTCGAAGTCAAAGTTTCTTGTTCTGCCTATTGTGTGCGTTATACCCGCTTCGATGTCGTCTTATATAATAGTTGCGAACTCATATGCTACAAAGGTATCCATGTGAGATGATATGATACAGAGATACAGTGTGCGGAATGATGTTGTCGAAGTATCTTTATTTGCCAATTGTTCTCGTTATAAGTCCTTCAAAGTCGTCTCATATGGTCAGTGCGATCGCATCTGCTATAACTGAAGGCATGTCAGATGCTAGATTGCAAAGTTACAGTGTAAATATAGTCGAAGTCGAAGTTTCTTGTTTTGCCCGTTGTGTGCGTTATACTCATTTTGATGTCGTCTCATATGATCGTTGCGAACTACCATGCTACAAAGGTATTCATGTGGAATGTTACAATACAGAGATACAGTGTGCAGGCGGATGTCGAAGTATCTTCACTTGTCAGTAGTTCTCGTTATATGTCCCACGAAGTCGTCTTATATGGTCAGTGCGATCGTATCTGCTATAGCTGTAGGCATGTCAGATGCAAGAATACGGAGTCACAGTGTTAGCATAGTCGAGGTCGAAGTTTCTTGTTATGCCTGTTGTGTGCATTATACCTGCTTCGATGTCGTCTCATATAATAGTTGCGAACTCATATGCTCCAGAGGTATCCATGTGAGATGATAGAATACTGAGATACGGTATGCGGACTGATGTGGTCGAAGTATCTCCACTTGCCCATTGTTCTCGTTGTATGTCCTTCGGAGTCGTACTATATGGTCAGTGCGATCGTATCTGCTATTACTGTAGGCATGTCAGATGCATGAATGCGAAGTAACAGGGGAAACATAATTGGAGTCGAAGTTTCTTGCTCTCCCTGTTGTAAGCGTAATTTCGATTCAGGAAACACTAGACAATGTCTACCTAAGAGATGTATACCCGACTTATTATCAAGATTGATAAATTCGAAGTTCTGGCGAACACGCCGGTTCAACGACTCTTGATTGTTGGAATCGAAGTTCCTGGTGGATAAGAAAAAGTATAGTACTCCACTAACATATAATGAGCTGTCATATATACTTCTTGAATAGGCATTCAAGAAGCTCGAATGCAAAGTTACAAAGCAAACATAGTCGAAGTCAAAGTTTCTTATTTTGCCTGTTGTGTACGTTATGCCCGCTTCGATGTCGTCTCATATGCTCGTTGCGAACTTATATGCTCCAGAGGTATCTATGTGAGATGATAAAATACAGAGATACAGTGTGCAGATTGATGTTGTCAAAGTATCTTCACTTGCCTATTGTTCTCGTTATATGTCCTCTTAAGTCGTCCTATATGGTCAGTGCGATCGTATCTGCTATAATTGTAGGTATGTCGGATGCTAGAATGCAAAGTTACAGTGTAAATATAGTCGAAGTCGAAGTTTCTTGTTCTGCCTGTTGTGTGCGTTATACCCGTTTCGATGT
This sequence comes from Phaedon cochleariae, assembly GCA_918026855.4. NCBI lineage: Eukaryota > Metazoa > Arthropoda > Insecta > Coleoptera > Chrysomelidae > Phaedon > Phaedon cochleariae. Next base: position 18,051,948 of record OU896719.1, on the reverse strand, counting down.
CGTCTCATATGATCGATGCAAACTGATATGCTCCAGAGGTATCTATGTAAGATGATAAAATACAGAGATACAGTGTGCAGACTGATGTTGTCAAAGTATCCTCACTTGCCTATTGATCTTGTTATATGTCCCTCGGAGTCTTTCTATATGGTCGATGCGATCGTATCGGTTTCAACTGTAGGCATGTCAGATGCTAGAATTCAGAGCCACAGTGTAAACATAGTCGAAGTTTCTTGTTCTCCCTGTTTTATGCGTCATTTTCGTTTCGATGTCGTCTCAAATGATCGTTGCGAACTGATATGCTCCAAAGGTATCCATGTGAGATGATAGAATACAGAGATACAGTGTGCGGACTGATGTTGTCGGAGTATCTTCATTTGCCTATTGTTCTCGTTATAAGTCCTTCAAAGTCGTCTCATATGGTCAGTGCGATCGCATCTGCTATAACTGTAGGCATGTCAGATGAAAGAATGCGAAGTAAAAGTGTAGACATAGTCGAAGTCAAAGTTTCTTGTTCTGCCTATTGTGTGCGTTATACCCGCTTCGATGTCGTCTTATATAATAGTTGCGAACTCATTTGCTCCAAAGGTATCCATGTGAGATGATATAATACAGAGATACAGTGTGCGGAATGATGTTGTCGAAGTTTCTTTATTTGCCTATTGTTCTCGTTATAAGTCCTTCAAAGTCGTCTCATATGGTCAGTGCGATCGCATCTGCTATAACTGTAGGCATGTCAGATGCTAGAATGCAAAGTTACAGTGTGAATATAGTCGAAGTTGGAATTTCTTGTTCTACCCGTTGTGTGCGTTATACCCGTTTTGATGTCGTCTCATATGATCGATGCGAACTGATATGCTCCAGAGGTATCTATGTAAGATGATAAAATACAGAGATACAGTGTGCAGACTGATGTTGTCAAAGTATCCTCACTTGCCTATTGATCTTGTTATATGTCCTTCGGAGTCTTTCTAGATGCAGATGCTAGAATGCGAAGTTACAGTGTAGACAAAGTCGAAGTCAAAGTTTCTTGTTCTGCCTATTGTGTGCGTTATACCCGCTTCGATGTCGTCTCATATAATAGTTGCGAACTCATATGCTACAAAGGTATCCATGTGAGATGATATGATACAGAGATACAGTGTGCGGAATGATGTTGTCGAAGTATCTTTATTTGCCAATTGTTCTCGTTATAAGTCCTTCAAAGTCGTCTCATATGGTCAGTGCGATCGCATCTGCTATGCTCCAGAGGTATCTATGTGAGATGATTGAATACAGAGATTCCGTGTGCAGACTGATGTTGTCAAAGTATCTTCACTTGCCTATTGTTCTCGTTATATGTCCTCTGAAGTCGTCCAATATGGTCAGTGCGATCGTATCTGCTATAACTGTAGGCATGTCAGATGCTCGAATGCAAAGTTACAGTGTAAATATAGTCGAAGTCGGAGTTTCTTGTTCTTCCTGTTGTGTGCGTTATACCCGTTTTGATGTCGTCTCATATGATCGTTGCGAACTACAATGCTACAAATGTAATCATGTGAAATGTTACAATACAGAGATACAGTGTGCAGACGGATGTTGAAGTATCTTCACTTGTCAGTTGTTCTCGTTATATGTCCCACAAAGTCGTATATGGTCAGTGCGATCGTATCTGCTATGGCTGTAGGCATGTCAGATGATAGAATACGGAGTTACAGTGTTAGCATAGTCGGGGTCGAAGTTTCTTGTTCTGCCTGTTGTGTGCGTTATACCTGTTTCGATGTCGTCTTATATAATAGTTGCGAACTCATATGCTCTAGAGGTATCCATGTGAGATGATAGAATACTGAGATACGGTATGCGGACTGATGTGGTCGAAGTATCTTTACTTGCCCATTGTTCTCGTTGTATGTCCTTCGGAGTCGTACTATATGGTCAGTGCGGTCGTATCTGCAATTACTGTAGGCATGTCAGATGCATGAATGCGAAGTAACAGGGGAAACATAATTGGAGTCGAAGTTTCTTGCTCTCCCTGTTGTGAGCGTTATTTCGATTCAGGAAACACTAGACAATGTCTACCTAAGAGATGTATAACCGACTTATTATCAAGATTGATAAATTCGAAGTTCTGGCGAACACGCCGGTTCAACGACTGTTGATTGTTGGAATCGAAGTTCCTGGTGGATAAGAAAAAGTATAGTACTCCACTCACATATAATGAGCTGTCATATATACTTCTTGAATAGGCATTCAAGAAGCTCGAATGCAAAGTTACAAAGCAAACATAGTCGAAGTCAAAGTTTCTTATTTTGCCTGTTGTGTACGTTATGCCCGCTTCGATGTCGTCTCATATGATCGTTGCGAACTTATATGCTCCAGAGGTATCTATGTGAGATGATAAAATACAGAGATACAGTGTGCAGACTGATGTTGTCAAAGTATCTTCACTTGCCTATTGTTCTCGTTATATGTCCTCTTAAGTCGTCCTATATGGTCAGTGCGATCGTATCTGCTATAATTGTAGGTATGTCGGATGCTAGAATGCAAAGTTACAGTGTAAATATAGTCGAAGTCGAAGTTTCTTGTTCTGCCTGTTGTGTGCGTTATACCCGTTTCGATGTCGTCTCATATGATCGATGCAAACTGATATGCTCCAGAGGTATCTATGTAAGATGATAAAATACAGAGATACAGTGTGCAGACTGATGTTGTCAAAGTATCCTCACTTGCCTATTGATCTTGTTATATGTCTCTCGGAGTCTTTCTATATGGTCAATGCGATCGTATCGGTTTCAACTGTAGGCATGTCAGATGCTAGAATTCAGAGCCACAGTGTAAACATAGTCGAAGTTTCTTGTTCTCCCTGTTTTATGCGTCATTTCCATTTCGACGTCGTCTCAAATGATCGTTGCGAACTGATATGCTCCAAAGGTATCCATGTGGGATGATAGAATACAGAGATACAGTATGCGGACTGATGTTGTCGGAGTATCTTCATTTGCCTATTGTTCTCGTTATAAGTCCTTCAAAGTCGTCTCATATGGTCAGTGCGATCGCATCTGCTATAACTGTAGGCATGTCAGATGCAAGAATGCGAAGTAAAAGTGTAGACATAGTCGAAGTCAAAGTTTCTTGTTCTGCCTATTGTGTGCGTTATACCCGCTTCGATGTCGTCTTATATAATAGTTGCGAACTCATTTGCTCCAAAGGTATCCATGTGAGATGATATAATACAGAGATACAGTGTGCGGAATGATGTTGTCGAAGTATCTTTATTTGCCTATTGTTCTCGTTATGAGTCCTTCAAAGTCATCTCATATGGTCAGTGCGATCGCATCTGCTATAACTGAAGGCATGTCAGATGCTAGAATGCAAAGTTACAGTGTGAATATAGTCGAAGTTGGAGTTTCTTGTTCTACCCGTTGTGTGCGTTATACCCGTTTTGATGTCGTCTCATATGATCGATGCGAACTGATATGCTCCAGAGGTATCTATGTAAGATGATAAAATACAGAGATACAGTGTGCAGACTGATGTTGTCAAAGTATCCTCACTTGCCTATTGTTCTCGTTATATGTCCTCTGAAGTCGTCCTATATGGTCAGTGCGATCGTATCTGCTATAACTGTAGGTATGTCGGATGCTAGAATGCAAAGTTACAGTGTAAATATAGTCGAAGTCGAAGTTTCTTGTTCTGCCTGTTGTGTGCGTTATACCCGTTTCGATGTCGTCTCATATGATCGATGCGAACTGATATGCTCCAGAGGTATCTATGTAAGATGATTAAATACAGCGATACAGTGTGCAGACTGATGTCAAAGTATCCTCACTTGCCTATTGATCTTGTTATATGTGCTTCGGAGTCTTTCTATATGGTAAATAAGATCGTATCGGTTTCAACTGTAGGCATGTCAGATGCTAGAATTCAGAGCCACAGTGTTAACATAGTCTAAGTTTCTTGTTCTCTCTGTTTTATGCGTTATTTCTGTTTCGATGTCGTCCCAAATGATCATTGCGAACTGATATGCTCCAAAGGTATCCATGTGAGATGATAGGACTGATGTTGTCGAAGTATCTTTATTTGCCTATTGTTCTCGTTATAATTCCTTCGAAGTCGTCTCATATGGTCAGTGCGATCGCATCTGCTTCAACTGTAGGCATGTCAGATGCTAGAATGCGAAGTTACAATATAGACATAGTCGAAGTCAAAGTATCTTGTTCTGCCTATTGTGTGCGTTATACCCGCTTCGATGTCGTCTTATATAATTGTTGCGAACTCATATGCTCCAAAGGTATCCATGTGAGATGATATAATACAGAGATACAGTGTGCGGAATGATGTTGTCGAAGTATCTTTATTTGCCTATTGTTCTTGTTATAAGTCCTTCAAAGTCGTCTCATATGGTCAGTGCGATCGCATCTGCTATAACTGTAGGCATGTCAGATGCTAGAATGCGAAGTTACAGTGTAGACATAGTCGAAGTCAAAGTTTCTTGTTCTGCCTATTGTGTGCGTTATACCCGCTTCGATGTCGTCTTATATAATAGTTGCGAACTCATATGCTCCAAAGGTATCCATGTGAGATGATATAATACAGAGATACAGTGTGCGGAATGATGTTGTCGAAGTATCTTTATTTGCCTATTGTTCTCGTTATAAGTCCTTCGAAGTCGTATCATATGGTCAGTGCGATCGCATCTGCTATAACTGAAGGCATGTCAGATGCTAGAATGCAAAGTAACAGTGTAAATATAGTCGAAGTTGGAGTTTCTTGTTCTGCCCATTGTGTGCGTTATACCCGTTTTGATGTCGTCTCATATGATCGATGCGAACTGATATGCTCCAGAGGTATCTATGAGGGATGATAAAATACAGAGATACAGTGTGCAGACTGATAATGTCAAAGTATCCTCACTTGCCTATTGATCTTGTTATATGTCCTTCGGAGTCTTTCTATATGGTCAATGCGATCTTATCGGTTTCAACTGTAGGCATGTCAGATGCTAGAATTCAGAGCCACAGTGTAAACATAGTCGAAGTTTCTTGTTCTCCCTGTTTTATGCGTTATTCCCGTTTCGATGTCGTCCCAAATGATCGTTGCGAACTGATATGCTCCGAAGGTATCCATGTGAGATGATAGAATACAGAGATACAGTGTGCGGACTGATGTTGTCGAAGTATCTTTATTTGCCTATTGTTCTCGTAATAAGTCCTTCAAAGTCGTCTCATAAGGTCAGTGCGATCGCATCTGCTATAACTGTAGGCATGTCAGATGCTGGAATGCGAAGTTACAGTGTAGACATAGTCGAAGTCAAAGTATCTTGTTCTGCCTATTGTGTGCGTTATATTCGCTTCGATGTCGTCTCATATGATAGTTGCGAACTCATATGCTCCAAAGGTATCCATGTGGGATGATATAATACAGAGAAACAGTGTGCGGAATGATGTTGTCGAAGTATCTTCATCTGCCTTTTGTTCTCGTTATTAGTTCTTCAAAGTCGTCTCATATAGTCAGTGCGATCGCATCTGCTATAACTGTAGGCATGTCAGATGCTAGAATGTGAAGTTACAGTGTGGACATAGTCGAAGTCGAAGTTTCTTGTTCTGCCTGTTGTGTGCGTTATACCCGTTTTGATGTCGTCTCATATGATCGTTGCGAACTACCATGCTACAAAGGTATTCATGTGAAATTTTACAATACAGAGATACAGTGTGCAGATGGATGTCGAAGTATCTTCACTTGTCAGTAGTTGTTCTCGTTATATGTCCCACGGAGTCGTCTTATATGGTCAGTGCGATCGTATCTGCTATAGCTGTAAGCATGTCAAATGCTAGAATACGGAGTTACAGTGTTAGCATAGTCGGGGTCGAAGTTTCTTGTTCTGCCTGTTGTGTGCGTTATACCTGCTTCGTTGTCGTCTTATATAATAGTTGCGAACTCATATGCTCCAGAGGTATCTATGTAAGATGATGAAATACTGAGATACAGTGTGCAGACTGATGTTGTCAAAGTATCCTCACTTGCCTATTAATCTTGTTATATTATGTCCTTCGGAGTCTCTCTATATGGTCAATGCGATCGTATCGGTTTCAACTGTATGCATGTCAGATGCTAGAATTCAGAGCCACAGTGTAAACATTGTCGAAGTTTCTTGTTCTCCCTGTTTTATGCGTCATTTCTGTTTCGATGTCGTCCCAAATGATCGTTGCGAACTGATATGCTCCAGAGGTATGCATGTGAGATGATAGAAAACAGAGATACAGTGTGCGGACTGATGTTGTCGAAAAATCCCTATTTGCGTATTGTTCTCGTTATAAGTCCTTCAAAGTCGTCTCATATGGTCAGTGCGATCGCATCTGCTATAACTGTAGGCATGTCAGATGCTAGAATGCGAAGTTACAGTGTGGACATAGTCGAAGTCAAAGTTTCTTGTTCTGCCTATTGTGTGCGTTATACCCGCTTCGATGTCGTCTTATATAATAGTTGCGAACTCATATGCTACAAAGGTATCCATGTGAGATGATATGATACAGAGATACAGTGTGCGGAATGATGTTGTCGAAGTATCTTCATTTGCCAATTGTTCTCGTTATAAGTCCTTCAAAGTCGTCTCATATGGTCAGTGCGATCGCATCTGCTATAACTGAAGGCATGTCAGATGCTAGATTGCAAAGTTACAGTGTAAATATAGTCGAAGTCGAAGTTTCTTGTTTTGCCCGTTGTGTGCGTTATACTCGTTTTGATGTCGTCTCATATGATCGTTGCGAACTACCATGCTACAAAGGTATTCATGTGGAATGTTACAATACAGAGATACAGTGTGCAGGCGGATGTCGAAGTATCTTCACTTGTCAGTTGTTCTCGTTATATGTCCCACGAAGTCGTCTTATATGGTCAGTGCGATCGTATCTGCTATAGCTGTAGGCATGTCAGATGCTAGAATACGGAGTTACAGTGTTAGCATAGTCGAGGTCGAAGTTTCTTGTTATGCCTGTTGTGTGCGTTATACCTGCTTCAATGTCGTCTCATATAATAGTTGCGAACTCATATGCTCCAGAGGTATCCATGTGAGATGATAGAATACTGAGATACGGTATGCGGACTGATGTGGTCGAAGTATCTCCACTTGCCCATTGTTCTCGTTGTATGTCCTTCGGAGTCGTACTATATGGTCAGTGCGATCGTATTTGCAATTACTGTAGGCATGTCAGTTGCATGAATGCGAAGTAACAGTGGAAACATAGTTGAAGTCGAAGTTTCTTGCTCTCCCTGTTGTAAGCGTTATTTCGATTCAGGAAACACTAGACAATGTCTACCTAAGAGATGTATAACCGACTTATTATCAAGATTGATAAATTCGAAGTTCTGGCGAACACGCCGGTTCAACGACTCTTGATTGTTGGAATCGAAGTTCCTGGTGGATAAGAAAAAGTATAGTACTCCACTCACATATAATGAGCTGTCATATATACTTTTTGAATAGGCATTCAAGAAGCTCGAATGCAAAGTTACAAAGCAAACATAGTCGAAGTCAAAGTTTCTTATTTTGCCTGTTGTGTACGTTATGCCCGCTTCGATGTCGTCTCATATGATCGTTGCGAACTTATATGCTCCAGAGGTATCAATGTGAGATGATAAAATACAGAGATACAGTGTGCAGATTGATGTTGTCAAAGTATCTTCACTTGCCTATTGTTCTCGTTATATGTCCTCTGAAGTCGTCCTATATGGTCAGTGCGATCGTATCTGCTATAATTGTAGGTATGTCGGATGCTAGAATGCAAAGTTACAGTGTAAATATAGTCGAAGTCGGAGTTTCTTGTTCTGCCTGTTGTGTGCGTTATACCCGTTTCGATGTCGTCTCATATGATCGATGCAAACTGATATGCTCCAGAGGTATCTATGTAAGATGATATAATACAGAGATACAGTGTGCAGACTGATGTTGTCAAAGTATCCTCACTTGCCTATTGATCTTGTTATATGTCCCTCGGAGTCTTTCTATATGGTCAATGCGATCGTATCGGTTTCAACTGTAGGCATGTCAGATGCTAGAATTCAGAGCCACGGTGTGAACATAGTCGAAGTTTCTTGTTCTCCCTGTTTTATGCGTCATTTCCGTTTGGATGTCGTCTCGAATGATCGTTGCGAACTGATATGCTCCAAAGGTATCCATGTGAGATGATAGAATACAGAGATACAGTGTGCGGACTGATGTTGTCGAAGTATCTTCATTTGCCTATTGTTCTCGTTATAAGTCCTTCAAAGTCGTCTCATATGGTCAGTGCGATCGCATCTGCTATAACTGTAGGCATGTCAGATGCAAGAATGCGAAGTAACAGTGTAGACATAGTCGAAGTCAAAGTTTCTTGTTTTGCCTATTGTGTGCGTTATACCCGCTTCGATGTCGTCTCATATAATAGTTGCGAACTCATTTGCTCCAAAGGTATCCATGTGAGATGATATAATACAGAGATACAGTGTGCGGAATGATGTTGTCGAAGTATCTTCATCTGCCTATTGTTCTCGTTATAAGTCCTTCAAAGTCGTCTCATATGGTCAGTGCGATCGCATCTGCTATAACTGAAGGCATGTCAGATGCTAGAATGCAAAGTTACAGTGTAAATATAGTCGAAGTTGGAGTTTCTTGTTCTGCCCGTTGTGTGCGTTATACCCGTTTTGATGTCGTCTGATATGATCGATGCGAACTGATATGCTCCAGAGGTATCTATGTAAGATGATAAAATACAGAGATACAGTGTGCAGACTGATGTTGTCAAAGTATCCTCACTTGCCTATTGATCTTGTTATATGTCCTTCGGAGTCTTTCTATATGGTGAATGCGATCGTATCGGTTTCAACTGTAGGCATGTCAGATGCTTGAATTCAGAGCCACAGTGTGAACATAGTCGAAGTTTCTTGTTCTCTCTGTTTTATGCGTTATTTCCGTTCCGATGTCGTCCCAAATGATCGTTGCGAACTGATATGCTCCGAAGGTATCCATGTGAGATGATAGAATACAGAGATACAGTGTGCGAACTGATGTTGTCGAAGTTTCTTTATTTGCCTATTGTTCTCGTTATAAGTCCTTCAAAGTCGTCTCATATGGTCAGTGCGATCGCATCTGCTCCAACTGTAGGCATGTCAGATGCTAGAATGCGAAGGTCCAGTGTAGACATAGTCGAAGTCAAAGTATCTTGTTCTGCCTATTGTGTGCGTTATACCCGCTTCGATGTCGTCTTATATAATAGTTGCGAACTCATATGCTCCAGAGGTATCCATGTGAGATGATATAATACAGAGATACAGTGTGCGGAATGATGTTGTCGAAGTATCTTCATTTGCCTATTGTTCTTGTTATGAGTCCTTCAAAGTCGTCTCATATGGTAAGTGCGATCGCATCTGCTATAACTGTAGGCATATCAGATGCTAGAATGCGAAGTTACAGTGTAGACATAGTCGAAGTCAAAGTTTCTTGTTCTGCCTATTGTGTACGTTATACCCGCTTCAATGTCGTCTTATATAATAGTTGCGAACTCATATGCTCCAAAGGTATCCATGTGAGATGATTTAATACAGAGATACAGTGTGCGGAATGATGTTGTCGAAGTATCTTTATTTGCCTATTGTTCTCGTTATAAGTCCTTCGAAGTCGTATCATATGGTCAGTGCGATCGCATCTGCTATAACTGAAGGCATGTCAGATGCTAGAATGCAAAGTTACAGTGTAAATATAGTCGAAGTTGGAGTTTCTTGTTCTGCCCGTTGTGTGCGTTATACCCGTTTTGATGTCGTCTCATATGATCGATGCGAACTGATATGCTCCAGAGGTATCTATGAGGGATGATAAAATACAGAGATACAGTGTGCAGACTGATGTTGTCAAAGTATCCTCACTTGCCTATTGATCTTGTTATATGTCTTTCGGAGTCTTTCTATATGGTCAATGCGATCTTATCGGTTTCAACTGTAGGCATGTCAGATGCTAGAATTCAGAGCCACAGTGTAAACATAGTCGAAGTTTCTTGTTCTCCCTGTTTTATGCGTTATTACCGTTTCGATGTCGTCCCAAATGATCGTTGCGAACTGATATGCTCCGAAGGTATCCATGTGAGATGATAGAATACAGAGATACAGTGTGCGGACTGATGTTGTCGAAGTATCTTTATTTGCCTATTGTTCTCGTGATAAGTCCTTCAAAGTCGTCTCATAAGGTCAGTGCGAGCGCATCTGCTATAAATATAGGCATGTCAGATGCTGGAATGCGAAGTTACAGTGTAGACATAGTCGAAGTCAAAGTATCTTGTTCTGCCTATTGTGTGCGTTATATTCGCTTCGATGTCGTCTCATATGATAGTTGCGAACTCATATGCTCCAAAGGTATCCATGTGGGATGATATAATACAGAGATACAGTGTGCGGAATGATGTTGTCGAAGTATCTTCATCTGCCTTTTGTTCTCGTTATTAGTTCTTCAAAGTCGTCTCATATAGTCAGTGCGATCGCATCTGCTATAACTGTAGGCATGTCAGATGCTAGAATGTGAAGTTACAGTGTGGACATGGTCGAAGTCGAAGTTTCTTGTTCTGCCTGTTGTGTGCGTTATACCCGTTTTGATGTCGTCTCATATGATCGTTGCGAACTACCATGCTACAAAGGTATTCATGTGAAATGTTACAATACAGAGATACAGTGTGCAGATGGATGTCGGAGTATCTTCACTTGTCAGTAGTTGTTCTCGTTATATGTCCCACGGAGTCGTCTTCTATGGTCAGTGCGATCGTATCTGCTATAGCTGTAAGCATGTCAAATGCTAGAATACGGAGTTACAGTGTTAGCATAGTCGGGGTCGAAGTTTCTTGTTCTGCCTGTTGTGTGCGTTATACCTGCTTCGTTGTCGTCTTATATAATAGTTGCGAACTCATATGCTCCAGAGGTATCTATGTAAGATGATGAAATACTGAGATACAGTGTGCAGACTGATGTTGTCAAAGTATCCTCACTTGCCTATTAATCTTGTTATATTATGTCCTTCGGAGTCTCTCTATATGGTCAATGCGATCGTATCGGTTTCAACTGTAGGCATGTCAGATGCTAGAATTCAGAGCCACAGTGTAAACATAGTCGAAGTTCCTTGTTCTCCCTCTTTTATGCGTCATTTTTGTTTCGATGTCGTCTCAAATGATCGTTGCGAACTGATATGCTCCAAAGGTATGCATGTGAGATGATAGAAAACAGAGATACAGTGTGCGGACTGATGTTGTCGAAAAATTCCTATTTGCGTATTGTTCTCGTTATAAGTCCTTCAAAGTCGTCTCATATGGTCAGTGCGATCGCATCTGCTATAACTGTTGACATGTCAGATGCTAGAATGCGAAGTTACAGTGTAGACATAGTCGAAGTCAAAGTTTCTTGTTCTGCCTATTGTGTGCGTTATACCCGCTTCGATGTCGTCTTATATAATAGTTGCGAACTCATATGCTACAAAGGTATCCATGTGAGATGATATGATACAGAGATACAGTGTGCGGAATGATGTTGTCGAAGTATCTTTATTTGCCAATTGTTCTCGTTATAAGTCCTTCAAAGTCGTCTCATATGGTCAGTGCGATCGCATCTGCTATAACTGGAGGCATGTCAGATGCTAGATTGCAAAGTTACAGTGTAAATATAGTCGAAGTCGAAGTTTCTTGTTTTGCCCGTTGTGTGCGTTATACTCGTTTTGATGTCGTCTCATATGATCGTTGCGAACTACCATGCTACAATGGTATTCATGTGGAATGTTACAATACAGAGATACAGTGTGCAGGCGGATGTCGAAGTATCTTCACTTGTCAGTAGTTCTCGTTATATGTCCCACGAAGTCGTCTTATATAGTCAGTGCGATCGTATCTGCTATAGCTGTAGGCATGTCAGATGCTAGAATACGGAGTTACAGTGTTAGCATAGTCGAGGTCGAAGTTTCTTGTTATGCCTGTTGTGTGCGTTATACCTGCTTCGATGTCGTCTCATATAATAGTTGCGAACTCATATGCTCCAGAGGTATCCATGTGAGATGATAGAATACTGAGATACGGTGTGCGGACTGATGTGGTCGAAGTATCTCCACTTGCCCATTGTTCTCGTTGTATGTCCTTCGGAGTCGTACTATATGGTCAGTGCGATCGTATCTGCAATTACTGTAGGCATGTCAGATGCATGAATGCGAAGTAACAGTGGAAACATAGTTGAAGTCGAAATTTCTTGCTCTCCCTGTTGTAAGCGTTATTTCAATTCAGGAAACACTAGACAATGTCTACCTAAGAGATGTATAACCGACTTATTATCAAGATTGATAAATTCGAAGTTCTGGCGAACACGCCGGTTCAACGACTCTTGATTGTTGGAATCGAAGTTCCTGGTGGATAAGAAAAAGTATAGTACTCCACTCACATATAATGAGCTGTCATATATACTTCTTGAATAGGCATTCAAGAAGCTCGAATGCAAAGTTACAAAGCAAACATAGTCGAAGTCAAAGTTTCTTATTTTGCCTGTTGTGTACGTTATGCCCGCTTCGATGTCGTCTCATATGATCGTTGCGAACTTATATGCTCCAGAGGTATCTATGTGAGACGATAAAATACAGAGATACAGTGTGCAGATTGATGTTGTCAAAGTATCTTCACTTGCCTATTGTTCTCGTTATATGTCCTCTGAAGTCGTCCTATATGGTCAGTGCGATCGTATCTGCTATAATTGTAGATATGTGGGATGCTAGAATGCAAAGTTACAGTGTAAATATAGTCGAAGTTTCTTGTTCTGCCTGTTGTGTGCGTTATACCCGTTTCGATGTCGTCTCATATGATCGATGCAAACTGATATGCTCCAGAGGTATCTATGTGAGATGATAAAATACAGAGATACAGTGTGCAGACTGATGTTGTCAAAGTATCCTCACTTGCCTATTGATCTTGTTATATGTCCCTCGGAGTCTTTCTATATGGTCAATGCGATCGTATCGGTTTCAACTGTAGGCATGTCAGATGCTAGAATTCAGAGCCACAGTGTAAACATAGTCGAAGTTCCTTGTTCTCCCTGTTTTATGCGTCATTTCCGTTTCTATGTCGTCTCAAATGATCGTTGCGAACTGATATGCTCCAAAGGTATCCATGTGAGATGATAGAATACAGAGATACAGTGTGCGGACTGATGTTGTCGGAGTATCTTCATTTGCCTATTGTTCTCGTTATAAGTCCTTCGAAGTCGTCTCATATGGTCTGTGCGATCGCATCTGCTATTACTGTAGGCATGTCAGATGCAAGAATGCGAAGTAAAAGTGTAGACATAGTCGAAGTCAAAGTTTCTTGTTCTGCCTATTGTGTGCGTTATACCCGCTTCGATGTCGTCTTATATAATAGTTGCGAACTCATTTGCTCCAAAGGTATCCATGTGAGATGATATAATACAGAGATACAGTGTGCGGAATGATGTTGTCGAAGTATCTTTATTTGCCTATTGTTCTCGTTATAAGTCCTTCAAAGTCGTCTCATATGGTCAGTGCGATCGCATCTGCTATAACTGAAGGCATGCCAGATGCTAGAATGCAAAGTTACAGTGTGAATATAGTCGAAGTTGGAGTTTCTTGTTCTACCCGTTGTGTGCGTTATACCCGTTTTGATGTCGTCTCATATGATCGATGCGAACTGATATGCTCCAGAGGTATCTATGTAAGATGATAAAATACAGAGATACAGTGTGCAGACTGATGTTGTCAAAGTATCCTCACTTGCCTATTGATCTTGTTATATGTCCTTCGGAGTCTTTCTATATGGTAAATGCGATCGTATGATGATAGAATACAGAGATACAGTGTGCGGACTGATGTAGACATAGTCGAAGTCGAAGTTTCTTGTTCTGCCTGTTGTGTGCGTTATACCCGTTTTGATGTCGTCTCATATGATCGTTGCGAACTACCATGCTACAAAGGTATTTATGTGAAATGTTACAATACAGAGATACAGTGTGCAGATGTATGTCGAGGTATCTTCACTTGTCAGTAGTTGTTCTCGTTATATGTCCCACGGAGTCGTCTTATATGGTCAGTGCGATCGTATCTGCTATAGCTGTAAGCATGTCGAATGCTAGAATACGGAGTTACAGTGTTAGCATAGACGGGGTCGAAGTTTCTTGTTCTGCCTGTTGTGTGCGTTATACCTGCTTCGTTGTCGTCTTATATAATAGTTGCGAACTCATATGCTCCAGAGGTATCTATGTAAGATGATGAAATACAGAGTTACAGTGTGCAGACTGATGTTGTCAAAGTATCCTCACTAGCCTATTGATGTAGGCTGTAGGCATGTCAGATGATAGAATTCAGAGCCACAGTGTAAACATAGTCGAAGTTTCTTGTTCTCTCTGTTTTATGCGTCATTTCTGTTTCGATGTCGTCTCAAATGATCGTTGCGAACTGATATGCTCCAAAGGTATGCATGTGAGATGATAGAAAACAGAGATACAGTGTGCGGACTGATGTTGTCGAAGAATCCCTATTTGCCTATTGTTCTCGTTATGAGTCCTTCGAAGTCGTCTCATATGGTCAGTGCGATCGCATCTGCTATAACTGTAGGCATGTCAGATGCTAGAATGCGAAGTTACAGTGTAGACAAAGTCGAAGTCAAAGTTTCTTGTTCTGCCTATTGTGTGCGTTATACCCGCTTCGATGTCGTCTTATATAATAGTTGCGAACTCATATGCTACAAAGGTATCCATGTGAGATGATATGATACAGAGATACAGTGTGCGGAATGATGTTGTCGAAGTATCTTTATTTGCCAATTGTTCTCGTTATAAGTCCTTCAAAGTCGTCTCATATGGTCAGTGCGATCGCATCTGCTATAACTGAAGGCATGTCAGATGCTAGATTGCAAAGTTACAGTGTAAATATAGTCGAAGTCGAAGTTTCTTGTTCTACCCGTTGTTTGTGTTATACTCGTTTTGATGTCGTCTCATATGATCGTTGCGAACTACCATGCTACAAAGGTATTCATGTGAAATGTTACAATACAGAGATACAGTGTGCAGGCGGATGTCGAAGTATCTTCACTTGTCAGTAGTTCTTGTTATATGTCCCACGAAGTCGTCTTATATGGTCAGTGCGATCGTATCTGCTATAGCTGTAGGCATGTCAGATGCTAGAATACGGAGTTACAGTGTTAGCATAGTCGAGGTCGAAGTTTCTTGTTCTGCCTGTTGTGTGCGTTATACCTGCTTCGATGTCGTCTTATGTAATAGTTGCGAACTCATATGCTCCAGAGGTATCTATGTAAGATGATAAAATACAGAGATACAGTGTGCAGACTGATGTTGTCAAAGTATCCTCACTTGCCTATTGATCTTGTTATATGTCCTTCGGAGTCTTTCTATATGGTAAATGCGATCGAATCGGTTTCAACTGTAGGCATGTCAGATGCTAGAATTCAGAGCCACAGTGTAAACATAGTCTTAGTTTCTTGTTCTCTCTGTTTTATGCGTTATTTCCGTTTCGATGTCGTCCCAAATGATCGTTGCGAACTGATATGCTCCAAAGGTATCCATGTGAGATGATAGAATACAGAGATACAGTGTGCGGACTGATGTTGTCGAAGTATCTTTATTTGCCTATTGTTCTCGTTATAAGTCCTTCAAAGTCGTCTCATATGGTCAGTGCGATCGCATCTGCTCCAACTGTAGGCATGTCAGATGCTAGAATGCGAAGTTACAGTGTAGACATAGTCGAAGTCAAAGTATCTTGTTCTGCCTATTGCGTTATACCCGCTTCGATGTCGTCTTATATAATAGTTGCGAACTCATATGCTCCGAAAGTATCCATGTGAGATGATATTATACAGAGATACTGATGAGGAATTGATTTATTTTAATGGTGATATCTCGAGAAGAGACAGCGGACTGTATTATGTTGGTTGAATATGTGGATTGCGCGAATGAATGTATAACACGGCGGCCTCTCAGATCTTACCTTGACACGTAATTCCTGGGCTATTGGGCTGCTGCGTGCTGTTGCTTCCCTCGGCCGGCCGGCTGAGATCAGAGGCTGTAGTATCTGGGTATTCTTGGTTTCTAGTATCACAATTCCGTCTCCCCGATGATATGAAATCTGCACTTCGCGCACTTCGCAAATTATCTTCCGGGTTTTTCGGTAGGTAGGTATTTTTAGGGTTTTTGGTAGGTATAGGTAATAATTCGGATTGTTGATCAGGTCACTCACGTGGGAGTACACCTCAAAACGACACGAGAGATAAGAGATTGTCAATTATCTCTTTCGATTGTCTCCGTGAAAGTCGGAGTCAAAAAAGGCAGCATTGCCAGATTGTATTTAAAGTAGGATCTGAGGGTATAATCGCGAAAATAATAATTTTAGGTATTTAATGTCGAGATTAGGCAAATCATATATAACACACACAACATAAAGAGCGTAGGGACGCGACATACTCCCCACCAAAATGCGGAGCATTTTAATCGCTCATTGGGAGTGGACATAATTTGCTCACAGGCCTTTCGAGAATACCCGTCGCAGTCTTGACAGATGCCACTCGTATGTGGCCGTCTGCCCCAGGAAATACCTCCTGAACACGCCCCAAAGGCCACTGTAGTGGCGGAGTGTTATCCATCTTGATGACAACTAAAGTGTCAGTAGAGATCCCAGATAGCACAAATTCCTTTTGAGGCCCTTCTGAGGCGTTCACAATGATGTCCTCAGGACGTCGAGAGCGAGCCAGAGGACATTCTTAAGAAGTTCTCCTGTTACCATTCTCTACATACTAATAACGTCTCAGAACATCCCTATAAAATCTTTTGAGACAACCTCAGGACATCATAGTAACAACTTGAGGCGGTTCTTGATGATGTTTCAAGGAGTTACAAGATTTATGGGAGAATATCATTCGTATACAGAATGAGTCACTAGTGTGTTCTCCTCCGATATTAGCCAAACCGTCAGATATATAAAATGAAAATTCAAGTACAACAGTAATAGGGTTTCATAAGAACAATCACCTAAAGTTGTTTTCATATCTATAGGGCGTTCGAATTCCAAGATATCGGTTGATGATTGGTTTTTTTCAATGGAACACCTTGTATATTATCACATTTTTGAGTTTTCCCTGAAAAGTTGATTTCATCAATGCATCACACTTGGTGTCTAGTGGGAATTATTACAGAGATATAGGGTGTTGACAATCGAGATTCTTCAAATGTAGGAATTTTTGTGTCGAAACTATTCATTAATGGTCAAAACGGCTCACATGTCCCTGTCTTAACTTTTGATTAGCTATCTACTGATATTTATTTGGAACAGATACAATAAGCTGGTTCTGAATGTTGAACCACCCTCTATTTGTTCCGATTGAATGTCATTAGATAGTAAATCAAAAGTTCATGAGGAAATGTGAGCCGTTTTGACCAATATTGAATAGTTTCCACAAAAAAAAATCCTAAAATTGAAAAATTTTGTTTTTTAACACCCTATATCTCTGTAATCATTTCCGCTAGACCCCAAGTGTGATACATCGATGAAATCAGCTCTTCAAGGAGAACCTAAAAATGCAATAGTATACAGGGTGACCCATTTGAAAAAAAAAACAATCATCAATCAATATATCTTGGAATTCAAACACCCTATACAGATATGAAAACAATTTAATTTGAAAGTTCTCATGAAACCCTATTACTGTTGTACTTGAATTTCCTCTATTTATCTGATGGTTTGGCTAATATACAAGGATAACACACTATTGACTCACCTTGTATTATGCAAATGATAATTTCCCTCTATTTATTATAGGTTCAAATGAAAAACCAAATGAAAAAGTTACATTCTATTATTTATAACTTATTCTGAAAAATTTCAATTTCCTTTTTGAAGAAATGTATTTCAGCTTCTTGTTGAGCACTACTAGAAGTTATTGCGTATTGGTAGTTATATTTCTCCATGTTGTTTGTGATTTCTGAACTCTGGACATTCCTGATGCAGAATCAACTGGAAGTTGAAGCCTTCATGCAATATTTCATAGATTCTGAAGAAGCAAAACTATCTGAAACAAACAATGTATTAATATTTCATGTCCAGTACTTACTATCAATGATATGATTTATGTCGTAAGGTACCAACCATTATTGAATCTACTGTAAGTTCAAGTCTGCATTATGTACAATCTTCCATAATTTCCGAAGAAGCCAAAATATCTTGTAATAAAATATCTCTGCTCTGATGATATCATCATTTTGTGTTATCAATAACCTCCTGAAACAAATAATGTACCTATTAATATTTCAAGTTCCAGTCCCTACTGAAAAAAAAATAATAAAATTGTTCTAAAATTGTTCTATATGCATAGGCAATCTCACATAGATTTCGAAGAAGCTAAAATATCTTGGAATGAAACATCTTTGCTCTAATGACATCATTAAGATGGCGTGTAGCCATCTTAGACATCATAAATCTTGTGTTCTCAATAACTTCATCTGAAACAAATAATTAACCTACTAACATTTCATGTCCAGTACCTACTATATCAATGATTTGATTCAGGTACCTACCTTTATTGAATTCATACTGAATGTTCAAGCTTCCATACAATATTTTATAGATTCTGAAGAAGCAAAGATATCTTGGAATAGTTGGAATGAAACATATTTGCTATGATGATATCATCAAGTTCGTGTTCTCAATAACCTCCTGAAACAATAAATAATGTATATAAATGTATCAATATTTCATGTCCGGTACTATCAATGATTCTATTTAGTATTCACTCACCTTTGTTTCTTGCTACCTGAGAGAAATGCCATCAACAGAGATTATCATCCTTTTGTTATTGTTATCTTTTAATTCTGTGCAATGAGTTCTTCTCGCAATCATTTTGTGAAATAGAAATTTGATGAATGCATAATGAGGGTATTCAATGAATAACTCTAATAATTTTGATATAATCATTAATATTATGATGTATCTTAAACAAATCATGACTATCATGAGACATAACCTCAATTCTAGTTCTTCTTTTTCTTCCTTGTGTCTTCTATGACACGTTATTTCATGGAATGTCATCTGAAGACGTCCGTAGGCACGAAATTCTTCACATCCTCAGGCTGTCACTGGAAGAACTCATTTAGAACAATTACAGCGCTAAATTTACGCCTGATGATGTTCTTAGGTTGTAGAAAATAGAACGTCCTCTCCAGGCGTTTGGCGACACATTGAGGATGACCTTAGGCGAGTGTGTGCTATCTGGGATTGGAGTACTTGAATCTAACCACTTGCTCCTCTGATGGAGGGAATGTAAATATTCACGCGACCACCGTTGCCAGAAACGCTGATGCATTTGTTGGAGTAATTGCCACCGGGATAAGCGGTTTGGAGCAGTATCCAGAAGGGAGGATTCGGGAAGGGCTGTTAGAGGGGCCAAAGTTAAAAAATGGCCTGGCGTAAGTGCACCAAGATCCTTTGGATCATTGCTCAGAGGAGTCAGGGGGCGCGAATTCAACACAGATTCTATTTGAATAAAAACTGTAGAGAGCTTCTCATAGGTTAGGAGTTGGTCACCAATTATTTTGGCAAGGTGGGTTTTAACTGACTGAACGTTTCGTTCCCACAAGCCCCCGAAATTCGGACTTGCTGGAGGGTTGAAGTGCCAGGAAATGGACTCTTTAGAGGTTGCTTCTCTCATAAACGAGGAGAGCTCTCGGTTCGTGCCGATGAAATTCGTGCCGCAGTCGGAATATATGTCTTCAGGTCTACCACGCCTGGCAATGAAGCGCCTGAGAGCCGCTAAGAAAGCCGCAGAAGACAAATCCGACACCAGTTCCAGATGGACCGCCTTGATCGACATGCAAATAAAAAGACAGAGATATGCTTTCAAGGTTTTGGCACCACGAGCTTTCGATAAGGTGATGCGAAAAGGTCCTGCAAAATCGACTCCGACACGTTGAAAAGGCTTGCATCTTGAGACACGATCGGGAGGTAGATTAGATTAGATTGATATGGGGCTCATGTGCTACTAGGAGCCTCTCCACTGCGACCTTTACAGATCTATTGTGTGTGCCCTCATGTTATGTTAGAGTTTCTTGTCTAAACCCATCCTTATTACTAGACTCCATAGGCCAGACCTCAGGTCCTCCATATATTGAGAGGGCTGTGGTTTTTCCTCCCCTATCGTCGAAAACCTTAGCCTAGTCAGGCCTTCGCAGTAGCACAGTATGTGTGCTGAGGTTTCCTCATCTTCTTGGCAAAACCTGCATATGGTTGTGTCTGCCAATCCGATGTTGTTCATGTGTTTGTTGAGTCTACAGTGCCCTGTCAGGAGCCCAACCAAGATCCTTGTTGTTCTCCTATTCTGGCTTAGTAGGTACTCCGTGAATTTTGGCAATGGTTCTTTAATGAACTCTTTGGCCTGTCTCATTCCCGGCGCCTTGTTCCACCATTCTCGAGACTGCTTCTTCATCCAAGTGCTGTTATTTGTTCTTTGCAGCGCTTTCGCTATACCACAGAAAGGTTCTGGACCGATAGGAGCACATCTTGCTCCTTCTCGGGCTAGTGAGTCAGCCTCTTTGTTGCCCTTGTAGCCTGTGTGGCCTGGTACCCAGGCTAAGTACAGTCTGTTTTGACTGCCCAGCTCTTGTAGGGTTTCCAAGCAGTCCCAGACGAGTTTGGAATTGATCTGCATGGAGCTGATTGCTTTTATAGCCGCTTGGCTGTCGGAGTAAATGGCGATAGTCTTTTCCTTAAACTCTTGCCTTATTAACTCTCCTGCACACTGATGTATTGCTGCAACTTCTGCCTGGAATATCGTCACGTGTTTACCTAAGCTCAGTGAGACTCTTGTCTTTGGCTTGCCAGGAAATGGACTCTTTAGAGGTTGCTTCTCTCATAAACGAGGAGAGCTCTCGGTTCGTGCCGATGAAATTCGTGCCGCAGTCGGAATATATGTCTTCAGGTCTACCACGCCTGGCAATGAAGCGCCTGAGAGCCGCTAAGAAAGCCGCAGAAGACAAATCCGACACCAGTTCCAGATGGACCGCCTTGATCGACATGCAAATAAAAAGACAGAGATATGCCTTCAAGGTTTTGGCACCACGAGCTTTCGATAAGGTGATGCGAAAAGGTCCTGCACAATCGACTCCGACACGTTGAAAAGGCTTGCATCTTGAGACACGATCGGGAGGTAAATCCCCCATCGGGGGTTGTGATGGTTTCGGTTTAGTTTTCCAGCAACGAACACATTTGGATACCACTCGCCGGATGGCACGTTTGGCCGACATTATCCAAAATTGTTGGGATATTAGATATTGGACAGTCTGGTTACCTGCATGTAGATATTTCTCATGAACGTAAACAATGAGTAGATGAGTGAATCGGCTGCGATTGGGTAGGAGAATAGGAAACTTTCTGTCATAGAAAATAGGGGCTTGCGATAAACGACCTCCCACTCGG
The DNA here is from genome assembly GCA_918026855.4 of Phaedon cochleariae. Lineage (NCBI taxonomy): Eukaryota > Metazoa > Arthropoda > Insecta > Coleoptera > Chrysomelidae > Phaedon > Phaedon cochleariae. Next base: position 18,030,500 of record OU896719.1, on the reverse strand, counting down.
AGTATACTGTTATCATCAAGAAAAGGAGCAAGTTTTCGAACAGACTTTGGTAGAGATTTGCCCGACTCGAGAAGACGAGCAACTTCCAAGAAATGAACACTCTGGGTATGTATGGCTAGAACGATCAAGGAAGCATTTATTTCGGAATTTGTCAAATGTCCTTTCCGCTTATTCGCGGGTTGTCGTGAGTTGTGAATGAAGCGGCGAACATAACTAAGGATACGGGAAAGAGCAGATAAAGAAGAATAATCATCCAATAAAGAATCTAATACTGAGGTAGAAGTAACAACTTTCGTAGTTACTAATGCAATCTTTCTCTCTTCGACGATGGTTTCTGACGACGGCAAGGAATCTGGAATATCACTTCACCAAAGAGGCAAGTTGAGTAATTTGGACGGTAGCAGACCTCTAGAGCCACAATTAGCTGGGTTGTCACCTGAAGAGACGTGAAACCACTCGGCCGACGGGATTTGGGTTTGTATGAATGATACACGGTTAGCAACGAAAGTTGTTCACCGCGACGGGGGAGATTTCAACCAATCTAACACCACGGAGGAGTCAGACCAGCAACAAATCTTGTTGAATTGGAGTTCAGGGTCATGAACACGAAGGATTAATGAGACTAGGCGAATAACTAAACATGCAGCACAGAGTTCTAGCCTTGGAAGGGTGATAAGCTTCAAAGGTGCTACCTTGGATTTGGAGACCACGAAGTATGTGGAACTTTCCCCAGACGGTGCACGAAACAAGTAATATAGGACCGCACAGTAACCTTTTTCAGAGGCATCTCCGAAACAATGTATTTCCAAATATTTATAATTGGATGGTGCAACTAGACGTGGTAATTCGAAATGCGTCAGGGAAGGAATGTCAGCGAGATATTTATCCCACAGACGTACGATATCGTGAGAGGGGGTCTCATCCCAAGAAAGTTTCAAGGTCCAGATTTTCTGAATGAGGTGCTTCACTAGGAAAGTAACGGGAGACAGAAATCCCAGAGGGTCGAAAATACGAGCCAGATTTGATAGCAAATTACGTTTGGTGCAAGTAGAGGTGATAGCATTGATAGAAAATCTGAAATTATCCGACGTTGGGCTCCATTGCAGGCCTAGTATTTTCAATGAGCCTTCAGATTCAGTATCGAAGGAACATGAACTTATACTCAAATGAGAGTCGGGTAGGTGACTGAGTAAGGAGCTATCGTTGCTAGCTCACTTACGTAATTCAAAACCACCTCTTCCAAGTAAACCTATCAACTGACTCTGGAGGTTACGTGCCTCCTCAATGGTGGGAATTGATGTGACAATATCATCCATATAAGTGTGATGAAGTAAAGCATGAGTTGCTAAAGGAAAGTCTTCTCCTTCATCTTTAGCTAGCTGATGGAGCGTACTCCATATGTAACGATTCGAAGCCTATACTCCTGAACCGGGTCGGACTGGTTGAATCGCCAAATAATTCGCTGATATTCTTGGTGATTCGCTTGTATCAAAATTTGACGGTACATCATTTTGATATCAGCAATTAAAACGAATGGATATAACCGAAAGTTGAGGAGAATGGTAACAATATCCTGCTGAAGCTTTGAGCCAGTTAAGAGGTGATCATTCAAAGACTTTTGTCCTGGTAATTTAGCGGAGGCATTAAATACCACCCTCAACTTGGTGGTTGTACTGTCAGGCTTCATTACACTATGATGTGGAATGTAGTATCCAACAGGGGAAGAACTTTCTTTTTCTATTGGTTCCATATGGTTGAGCTCCAAATACTCTCTCAGGAAATCGGATTATTGGGTATGTAACAGAGGCTGTTTCAAAAGTCGACGTTCTAAAGAGAGAGATCTATTCAAGGCCAAGGAACGAATATTTGGGAAATTTGGTAAGGCTTCACGAAAAGGTAATGTGACAATATAACGGCCAGTGGTATCACGGGTGACAGTGTCAGAAGAAATCGTTTCGCAGGTTTCATCGTCCGGAGATGAACTAGACAATGTTAAGATTTGTTCAATTTCCCAAACCTTGTGCAAGGTTTCATTGAGGAGAGAACACTCATTGGTGGAGCAAAATAATGATGTGATTGTGGAGTGGTCGGTAAAGTTTATTTTCTCCATGAGAACATACCCCAAGTCCGTGTTTATTGCCTTCGGAGAACCCTCTTCTCCAAGTACATGGCCATCTAACAGTAATTGTGAGAATACATCAGCACCTAATAATAAATCTACCTCTCCTGGGGTATCAAAGGTTGGATCAGCCAGAGGTAGGTTATCGAGATGAGGCCATCGGCTTCTGGGCATTGGAACTGATGGAAGGTTATCACAAATACGTGGGAGGATCACAGCATCAGTCGAGAGAATGGGACTTGGCTTATCCACAGGCTTGAACGAAATTATTACACCACCATGATTAGATAAGGTTTGCATAGATCCAAGACCTTTGAGGTTGACAATTAAATCAGATTTGCGAAGCCCAAGGAGTTTGACACTTTTGTGGGTGATGAAAGAGGTCATATTTCCACTGTTGAGAAGACACCTCAATTTTTGATATGTCCCTGATGAATCTAATATCTCAACCAGGGCTGTAGATAGGAGGACACTGGAAGCTGAGGACATGAAAACAGTCTGCATGGAAGGGATGTCAGAACCGGTAGAGTCGTTCCTGGTAGATGTCTGAGGACGCTCAGGGTCAAGTGATATAGGATTATGATTAGAGGAAGACTCAAAGTGAAGAACAGAATGATGCGGCTGACCACATCGATGACAGCGAGCAGAACATCTACATTGTTTTGTGTAGTGGGTCAAGCTCAGGCAATTTAAGCACATCTTCCTAGCCTTGGCAACTTGGAAACGTTCTGAAGGGGTTTTCTTCAGGAAGTCAGGGCATCTGAAAGTATAATGGTCCTTTGTACACACCGAACACTTGATAGTACCTGTTTGAACCATCATGGATGTACAAGGACGTACAGAGCTTGAGTATGGAACTTTCGAGGTATTTTTTGACTTTGTCTTGCATGATAATTTCGCATTATCCAATGCTACACATTGCTTAGTAAGGAATTCAGTCAGATTCGCAAATGTAGGTGTATCGGAAGAATTGTGATGTAATTCAAATCGAGTGGCCACCGTAAGATCCAAGCGTTTGAGTAGCATTTGAACTAACACGAAATCCCACTGGTCGACAGGTAACTTCAATTTTTTCAGAGCTGCTAGGTTGTCCTCGAAAACATCCAACATACTCCTCAAGGCTACCGGGTCATCCGAACTTAGCTTAGAAGTATTATCGATCGCAGCCCAATGAGCCGCTGCTATAAGGCGATTATTCTTGTAGCGTTTGATGAGGGTGTCATAGGCTATTTGGAAATTGTCGAAAGTCATTGAAAGCTGTTGAATAAGAGCGAGTGCCTGGCCTCTGAGGGAGGAAAGTAAGAAATCAAACTTCTCAATGTCAGACAGGGAGTTATTATTCAAGATGATTGCATCGAACATATCGATGTGAGAAGGAAAGCAAGAAATGTCTCCACTGAAGGTAGGTAGGTTGATTTTGGGTAGTAAAATATTTGAGGAAACGGATGTGGTGATTTCTGGTGATGGTTTTTTAAATAGTTTTTCATGAAAACATTTTATGCTATAGTAAAGCCTCTCAAATGAGGCCCGAACACTATCCTCGGCTTCAAAATCGTCGGAAAGGCCAATGACATTGTTGTGGTGTTTGAAAAAGTCATCTTTCACGATTTCTAGGCATTCAAATCTGAACTTGAAAGCATTCAATTGGTTAGCATCACCTCGGGCTGCCATACCGGCAGTATAAATATCATTTATTCGTCGTACTTCAATCTCCCTGAGCGATTCATATCTTTTCAATTTGTCTGACGGTTCAGGAGGTGGCATTTTTTTTTTATTTGTTAGAAATCTCTTCAATCAAATATAAAACACCAAAAAGAAAGAAAATCGAAAGATTTTGAATGAAGTTTAAACTAAGGATTTTCTGGGAAAGCAATACGGCAACCGCGCTTTTATCAGAATGCGCGTGAGATATCAACACCCGTTGACCACACTATGTCCACTCTGACACACTAAGGAACAAAATGGCATGAGGCACCGAGCGACGTATAGGTTCTAATGAAGGTAATGTGTTACACAAGATTATGCCTTATCACACCTTGGTGGATTATATCTTAATAAAGAAATTATATTTCTGATCAGAGAGAACGAATGTACGAAAATAGGAAGCAGTAACAAAACAGAAGAAATTAGTAATAATACAAAGGTCGCGAAAGAAAGTCGAGATCCGGCTGAGAAGGATCAAAAATGATGAGGAATTGATTTATTTTAATGGTGATATCTCGAGAAGATACAGCGGACTGTATTATGTTGGTTGAATATGTGGATTGCGCGAATGAATGTATAACACGGCAGCCTCTCAGATCTTACCTTGACACGTAATTCCTGGGCTATTGGGCTGCTGCGTGCTGTTGCTTTCCTCGGCCGGCCGGCTAAGATCAAAGGCTGTAGTATCTGGGTATTCTTGGTTTCTAGTATCACTATTCCGTCTCCCCGATGATATGAAATTCGCACTTCGCGCACTTCGCAAATTATCTTCCGGGTTTTTCGGTAGGTAGGTATTTTTAGGGTTTTTGGTAGGTATAGGTAATAATTCGGATTGTTGATCAGGTCACTCACGTGGGAGTACACCTCAAAACGACACGATAGATAAGAGATTGTCAATTGTCTCTTTCGATTGTCTCCGTGAAAGTCGGAGTCAAAAATGGCAGCATTGCCAGATTGTATTTAAAGTAAGATCTGAGGGTATAATCGCGAAAATGATAATTTTAGGTATTTAATGTCGAGATTAGGCAAATCATATATAACACACACACAACATAAAGAGCGTAGGGACGCGACAGATACAGTGTGCGGAATGATGTTGTCGAAGTATCTTTATTTGCCTATTGTTCTCGTTATAAGTCCTTCAAAGTCGTCTCATATGGTCAGTGCGATCGCATCTGCTATAACTGTAGGCATGTCAGATGCTAGAATGCGAAGTTACAGTGTAGACATAGTCGAAGTCGAAGTTTCTTGTTCTGCCTGTTGTGTGCGTTATACCCGCTTCGATGTCGTCTCATATGATCGTTGCGGACTAATATGCTCCAGAGGTATCTATGTGAGATGATAAAATACAGAGATTCAGTGTGCAGACTGATGTTGTCAAAGTATCTTCACTTGCCTATTGTTCTCGTTATATGTCCTCTGAAGTCGTCCTATATGGTCAGTGCGATCGTATCTGCTATAACTGTAGGCATGTCAAATGCTCGAATGCAAAGTTACAGTGTAAATATAGTCGAAGTCGGAGTTTCTTGTTCTTCTTGTTGTGTGCGTTATACCCGTTTTGATGTCGTCTCATATGATTGTTGCGAACTACCATGCTACAAAGGTAATCATGTGAAATGTTACAATACAGAGATACAGTGTGCAGACGGATGTTGGAGTATCTTCACTTGTCAGTTGTTCTCGTTATATGTCCCACGAAGTCGTATATGGTCAGTGCGATCGTATCTGCTATGGCTGTAGGCATGTCAGATGATAGAATACGGAGTTACAGTGTTAGCATAGTCGGGGTCGAAGTTTCTTATTCTGGCTGTTGTGTGCGTTATACCTGTTTCGATGTCGTCTTATATAATAGTTGCGAACTCATATGCTCTAGAGGTATCCATGTGAGATGATAGAATACTGAGATACGGTATGCGGACTGATGTTGTCGAAGTATTTCTACTTGCCCATTGTTCTCGTTGTATGTCCTTCGGAGTCGTACTATATGGTCAGTGCGATCGTATCTGCAATTACTGTAGGCATGTCAGATGCATGAATGCGAAGTTACAGTGGAAACATAGTCGAAGTCGAAGTTTTTTGCTCTCCCTGTTGTGAGCGTTATTTCGAATCAGGAAACACTAGACAATGTCTACCAATGAGATGTATAACCGACTTATTATCAAGATTGATAAATTCGAAGTTCTGGCGAACACGCCGGTTTACCGACTCTTGATTGTTGGAATCGAAGTTCCTGGTGGATAAAAAAAAGTATGGTACTCCACTCACATATAATGAGCTGTCATATATACTTCTTGATTAGGCATTCAAGAAGCTCGAATGCAAAGTTACAAAGCAAACATAGTCGAAGTCAAAGTTTCTTGTTCTGCCTGTTGTGTACGTTATACCCTCTTCGATGTCGTCTTATATAATCGTTGCGAACTTATATGTTCCAGAGGTATCTATGTGAGATGATAAAATACAGAGATACAGTGTGCAGACTGATGTTGTCGAAGTATCTTCACTTGCCTATTGTTTTCGTTATATGTCCTCTGAAGTCGTCCTATATGGTCAGTGCGATCGCATCTGCTATAACTGAAGGCATGTCAGATGCTAGAATGCAAAGTTACAGTGTAAATATAGTCGAAGTTGGAGTTTCTTGTTCTGCCCGTTGTGTGCGTTATACCCTTTTTGATGTCGTCTCATATGATCGATGGGAACTGATATGCTCCAGAGGTATCTATGTAAGATGTTTAAATACAGAGATACAGTGTGCAGACTGATGTTGTCAAAGTATCCTCACTTGCCTATTGATCTTGTTATATGTCCTTCGGAGTCTTTCTATATGGTCAATGCGATCGTATCGGTTTCAACTGTAGGCATGTCAGATGCTAGAATTCAGAGCCACAGTGTAAACATAGTCGAAGTCTCTTGTTCTCCCTGTTTTATGCGTAATTTCCGTTCCGATGTCGTCCCAAATGATCGTTGCGAACTGATATGCTCCAAAGGTATCCATGTGAGATGATAGAATACAGAGATACAGTGTGCGGACTGATGTTGTCGAAGTATCTTTATTTGCCTATTGTTCCCGTTATAAGTCCTTCAAAGTCGTCTCATATGGTCAGTGCGATCGCATCTGCTATAACTGAAGGCATGTCAGATGCTAGAATGCAAAGTTACAGTGTAAATATACTCGAAGTTGAAGTTTTTTTTTTCCCTATTGTGTGCGTTATACCTGCTTCGATGTCGTCTTATATAATAGTTGCGAACTGATATCCTTCAGAGGTATCCATGTGAGATGATAGAATACAGAGATACAGTGTGGGGACTGATGTTGTCGAAGTATCTTCATTTGCCTATTGTTCTCGTTATAAGTCCTTCAAAGTCGTCTCATATGGTCAGTGCGGTCGCATCTGCTATAACTGTAGGCATGTCAGATGCTAGAATGCGAAGTTACAGTGTAGACATAGTCGATGTCTAAGTATCTTGTTCTGCCTATTGTGTGCGTTATACCTGCTTCGATGTCGTCTTATATAATAGTTGCGAACTCATATGCTCCAAAGGTATCAATGTGAGATGATATAATACAGAGATACAGTGTGCGGAATGATGTTGTCGAAGTATCTTTATTTGCCTATCGTTCCCGTTATAAGTCCTTCAAAGTCGTCTCATATGATCAGTGCGATCGCATCTGCTATTACTGTAGGCATGTCAGATGCTAGAATGCGAAGTTACAGTGTAGACATAGTCGGAGTTGAAGTTTCTTGTTCTGCCTGTTGTGTGCGTTATACCCGCTTCGATGTCGTCTCATATGATCGTTGCGAACTAATATGCTCCAGAAGTATCTATGTGAGATGATAAAATACAGAGATTCAGTGTGCAGACTGATGTTGTCAAAGTATCTTCTTTTGCCTATTGTTCTCATAATATGTCCTCTGAAGTCGTCCTATATGGTCAGTGCGATCGTATCTGCTATAACTGTAGGCATGTCAGATGCTAGAATGCAAAGTTACAGTGTAAATATAGTCGAAGTCGAAGTTTCTTGTTCTGCCTGTTTTGTGCGTTATACCCGTTTTGATGTCGTCTCATATGATTGTTGCAAACTACCATGCTACAAAGGTATTCATGTGAAATGTTACAATACAGAGATACAGTGTGCAGACGGATGTTGAAGTATCTTCACTTGTCAGTTGTTCTCGTTATATTTTCACAAATCTGTAGGCGGGGGTTGCCTAAGCTGTGTTCTTTTTGTCAATAGAGAATGAACCTTGGCAATTTATGAATAGTCGGAAAAAAAGTGAAATCATTTCCAAAACAACAAATATACACATTTATTCAGAATCAGAATATGAATAACAATTTAAAACATACCTTATGCTTGTACATGCTATCTTCTGAGACCTGGAGGAAGGGCATAAGTGTCACAGCTTCAGACGACCGATAAAAACGTATTTATCATTCTCAAGGTAAATTCGCGACGCGTCCTTGTCAGAGTCCTAAGCGCCTGATTTTCGGGCTAAGGACTGACAAGCCATTTTATCGGAGATGATTCAACATGAAGAAAAGACTTTCCGTGGTCGTGTTAAAAAAACAGAGCTACAATTAGAACTGGCAGTCCAACTCGCAGTCGAACCGGTAGTCGAACTGTCGAACCCGCTTCCTTACGTCTTTCAAATAGTTGTCTTTATTTTCGGAAACGTGACAGTAAGGAAATCAGGTCGATAGTCCAGGTTCGTTGAAGTCAATGTCACGCCTGTGTTTATGTTCAACTATGGAAAAAAGAGTTCGTTCACGATTCGAAAATTTTGGAATTCATAAACAAAGACGCGACCGTTCAATGACTTCGAACCTTGTATGGATTTGAATGAATGAATGAAAAATAACCCTATTTGTGACATGCCCCTCCTCTGAAAACGACGGCCCCCGTCGTTAAAAAATGGTCAGATGGGTACTCCTAGCACTACGTACTAACCTATCATCTAATAATAAAAAAACTCCTATCCTTAACATAAATCATTCTTCAAAACAAAATTACTGGGAATTAGTGAAAATTCCTGAGAATTCCTATAAAAAAAACCTATCTAAAAACTGTCCATATAGTACAACTTAAATTTGTGAGTTCATCCACACACTTCACTGTCTTTAGGCACTCCAAACTGTAGTCTCTGGGTTTCATCTCGGCTCTTTTGGCATCTGGCTTCATTACTGTCGATTAACTGACACGACTAGTCAGCTATTGTTAATCAGCCTGGCTTGGCTAACTAACCTAGGAAGGACTTCCTGGCATGGCGTCGACGGCCCGGAGGTATGCTGAACATCTGGGTTGGCTAAATACCATAGTCCGGTAACGTCTTCCCTGATTTCCTCTAATGACCAAGTTTGGTTTGCCCTGAGGATGCTATCCAGTATCCAGCGACTGTAGAGATGCCATCTCTCCATCAATCGTTGCATGGCTCTCTGTATTCATTACTGCCGTTCGTTGCTGTTGAAACAACGGTCCATTATTGCTGGCAAGGTATGGTTACGATAGCCCTTCTTGTTGGTTGCAGTGGTACCCTTAACGGTTGCCCTTCGGGATGTCGTCAGCCTATTCATGCCTCCTGCTGTTGTTGATGCCAGAACTTTGCGTCCACTTCTTGTACGATGAAACCCATCAGTGCCTTTGTGTGTGCGATCACATGAAAACAAACAGAAAATATATGGCAGTAAGAATCTTATATTACAATATATATAAACTTTATATTGTGATACCCATCTGACTCATTATACTAAATAAAATTAAACCGATTAACGTACCGCGTGACTATTTCTATTATTATTTTGAAACTACCTTATTGGATTCATTATGCCGGTATCGAGGTGACCGCTTTTATTTTACTCGAATATTGACATTGACCGTTACATGTCATTGTCACTGACCCCAGTATGCATCACTCGGTTAAACTGTTAACCTCTTTCATTAACCCATCGATAATCCTAATACTCATTTTTTTTTCTCATCATATTTTTTTTCCCTTTAATTTTTCCATAATAAAATCTTCCAGATAACGTATTGAAATTTGTCTTACTTAAAAAATGCCGCTTCCACCTATCATTATTTTTTCCTATCGTTGAACTTGAACCTCATGTATGTGTTATGATATCTGATATCATAACAATCGCGAACTCGAAACTCGGATATTATTTATAAGCAAAACTGTTTCGGATGGTGATTCAAACTTGATAAACATATGACAACCCATTTCTTATTTCTTGTTTCCCTACTGATTATTATTATTATTATTAATTTTTTTTTTTCCCACGAACTGAATTTTGGTTTTTCAAATATGGAAAACATTCACCATTTAATTTTTTTTTCCCAATTTGGATTCGCTGAAATACTTCTGTTTCATAAGCGAATGTCATTAAATCGGAATGACTGCCTTCCAAGAAATACCTTGATTTGTATTCCTAGATTTCGACTTCCCAAAATGTTAGCTATTCTGCATATTTTGGTATATCAAATACCTACACTTATAGTGTGAGTAAAATTGAATTATAACAAAGTGTGTATTAATTGGTGGCCTCATTTCGATTTTGTTAACGATAAAAAATTCGTTCGAATGCAAATATCTATTAGAAATATGAACTCACCCAAGACTGTAAATTTATAATATATGAATCGCGAGTTTCTGCTATTAGCTTGATGAAACAGTGAAGTAGGCGTTTTATTTTTCCGGAGGGGAAATAATACTTGCCTAGAATTTCTTATCTCTCGTTCCATGATATTGTCAAATTGTCATCTCGTCATCTCGGTCGTCTTGTTGTTAGCACCAGTAAGCTTCCTGGTTTTGCTTATCGTTCTTCATAACAATAGGTTCTGCTGAGTTTCGGTTCATGATGGCTCCTTTTTAGAACTTCTTCTTTCTTCATGCATTTTTTGTCCTTAAACATACTCAACAAAAAAACGATTAATACATGTTCGATTACTAAATGGACAACGATTTCCTCTGGAAATAAGACAATCACTTTCGGAAACATGCTCATCTTGCGTTAACTATTATCGATATCGGCTCCCTATTTTCTACCAATGTGATTCTGATTCTCTGATACCCATTTTCTTCACAATATGTACTTCCTTTGGTACCAAAATAATATTCACTTTGCGTGCTATCTTCATATGTGCATCTATGTGTCAGATCTGCTTCAGAGTCCATCCTCCCTGCTCTAATTATTGAAACGTTTGTCTAATATCCTAATTTTTCGATATAGCTCAAATATCCCTACAATGTAGAACATTTTCCGGGAGTTCGCGTGATGAGACCCTTGAGCTTACTTGACGTTTGGTTGGCCAACCTTTGCACATCATAGCACACCTAATAATGTACCCATTTCTCAAAATTTCACGAACTCGATAATCTCAAAATCTTAATAGATACGCTCAATAATTCTCATAACTCCAATAATTATTTTATTCTCAATTCTCTATCAATAACATCAATTGATTATCTCTTCTTATCGCTTTACTTTCGACTAATTCGGACCATTTCCTGAAACAACTACTCCCCTGGCTACTTACCTCGACGGGTATTGAATGATACAGGGCGATGATCCGATATCCACAGTGACTACTGCACTGATCAAGTCGACAGCGATAGTTACCTTGACTCCTTGGTCAAAAACAAAAAATCTCTACTTTAGCTATACTCTACCCCGTTTGGGTTTTCTGATAGCCCGTATATACAGTGCTCTCCACTGCATATCAAAAGTTTCCTCACATTGAAAGCTTTTCAAATCTACATTTGCCGATATCTTAAAATCCTTTAATCAGAGCATGTTTCCTAATGAAAAAAATACTAAAATTACTCAAATCTGTTCAAGTTATCTAAACAATACGGAAGTACGATGATAATTGAATTTCTTAGTTATCTGATCCACGAATTTCATCCTCCTCAGTTATTTCAGACATATCAATTTCGGTTATTTCTGGGGTCCACGGGTCATCTTACGGTAAAATTCTACTTATTTGGTTAATTAAATTACACTATCAATACACCTTTATTCACCTCGAATTATGCTCATATGAATTTAAAAAATCAATATATCTACTTTTCTCTTTGAACTCCATATTTGTCAAATAATGCCCAGAAATCTTCAAGTCAATAATCTTTCAAGATAGACATATTGGATGCAATAGGCATCCATCAACATCAATTTCACCAATATTCAGTCTTCAACTAATAATTATCATAAAAATTGCCATTAAAACTTAATTATTACTATTCAAGCGAACATTTACAAACCCTAAAAGTAAATGGTTATATCTAACATTAGGTGAGAAAATATGTGTGCTTCTTCATAAAACATTATAATTCTTGTTCATCCTCCAAGGATCGTAAATACTAATACTTTGCGAAACTTTTGAAACATAAAGCTTGGCCTGCGTTAAAAATTCCGAGAAAAAATAGATTACCTATACCCTACCGTTAATGAATTCCGTCATAAGTGATTACATTCTGCATTGGGTAATGAAAAAATCGTGGAAAAACTATTTAGGGACATTCTTTATTTTAAGTATCATCAGCAACAAATATTCCAGGAACCCCTCAAAGTTCCAGTTGCCTATTCCGCGACACTGGATGCTACACTTGTGAATTGTGTACCTCATATTTCTTCATATGGTCACTTTCACATATCTCGATCAACATAACAAAAACTCAATAATCAATAAAAATTCTCAATTACCTTCTATAATCATCATAAATTCTCAGCACTCATCAATAATCGCTTTTTCCACGCACAAGATCAAAATTACTCCTCTAAACAACATGTGAATCACCTTATGACATTTAAATTCTCGAAATATAGCACATCTTTATCAAAATAATAGTTTCTCTGAGTTTTTCAATAGGTCATAAATAACTAAAAACAAAATTATATTTTTTACTTAGTTTTTGTATGGGTATCAAAATAATGAAAACTGTCTTACTAAAATATTCCTCTAACTTTGATATCCATAATTTGATAAAAATAATATAATTTAAAAAAGAAAAATAACATGAAATTTGAAGAAGTGAGGTTGGTTATGAAGAACCAACCTCGGGAACGAGCCATTGGCGCCTCCACCATGTCACAAATCTGTAGGCGGGGGTTGCCTAAGCTGTGTTCTTTTTGTCAATAGAGAATGAACCTTGGCAATTTATGAATAGTCGGAAAAAAAGTGGAATCATTTCCAAAACAACAAATATACACATTTATTCAGAATCAGAATATGAATAACAATTTGAAACATACCTTATGCTTGTACATGCTATCTTCTGAGACCTGGAGGAAGGGCATCAGTGTCACAGCTTCAGACGACCGATGAAAACGTATTTATCATTCTCAAGGTAAATTCGCGACGCGTCCTTGTCAGAGTCCTAAGCGCCTGATTTTCGGGCTAAGGACCGACAAGCCATTTTATCGGAGATGATTCAACATCAAGAAAAGACTTTCCGTGGTCGTGTTAAAAAAACAAAGCTACAATTAAAACTGGCAGTCCAACTCGCAGTCGAACCGGTAGTCGAACTGTCGAACCCGCTTCCTTACGTCTTTTAAATAGTTGTCTTTATTTTCGGAAACGTGACAGTAAGGAAATCAGGTCGATAGTCCAGGTTCGTTGAAGTCAATGTCACGCCTGTGTTTATGTTCAACTATGGAAAAAAGAGTTCGTTCACGATTCGAAAATTTTGGAATTCATAAACAAAGACGCGACCGTTCAATGACTTCGAACCTTGTATGGATTTGAATGAATGAATGAAAAATAACCCTATTTGTGACAATATGTCCCACGAAGTCGTCTTATATGGTCAGTGCGATGGTATCTGCTATAGCTGTAGGCATGTCAAATGCTAGAATACGGAGTTACAGTATTTGCATAGTCGGGGTCGAAGTTTCTCGTTCTGCCTGTTGTGTGCGTTATACCTGTTTCGATGTCGTCTTATATAATAGTTGCGAACTCATACGCTCTAGAGGTATCCATGTGAGATGATAGAATACTGAGATACGGTATGCGGACTGATGTGGTCGAAGTATCTCTACTTGCCCATTGTTCTCGTTGTATGTCCTTCGGAGTCGTACTATATGGTCAGTGCGATCGTATCTGCAATAACTGTAGGCATGTCAGATGCATGAATGCGAAGTTACAGTAGAAACATAGTCGAAGTCGAAGTTTCTTGCTCTCCCTGTTGTAAGCGTAATTTCGTTTCAGGAAACACTAGACAATGTCTACCTATGAGATGTATAACCGACTTATTATCAAGATTGATAAATTCGAAGTTCTGGCGAACACGCCGGTTAACCGACTCTTGATTGTTGGAATCGAAGTTCCTGGTGAATAAGAAAAAGTATAGTACTCAACTCACATATAATGAGCTGTCATATATACTTCTTGAATAGGCATTCAAGAAGCTCGAATGCAAAGTTACAAAGCAAACATAGTCGAAGTCAAAGTTTCTTGTTCTGCCTGTTGTGTACGTTATACCCGCTTCGATGTCGTCTCATATAATCGTTGCGAACTTATATGCTCCATGGGTATCTATGTGAGATGATAAAATACAAAGATACAGTGTGCAGACTGATGTTGTCAAAGTATCTTCACTTGCCTATTGTTCTCGTTATATGTCCTCTGAAGTCGTCCTATATGGTCAGTGCGATCGTATCTGCTATAACTGTAGGTATGTCGGATGCTAGAATGCAAAGTTACAGTGTAAATATAGTCGAAGTCGAAGTTTCGTGTCCTGCCTGTTGTATGGGTTATACCCGTTTTGATGTCGTCTCATATGATCGATGCGAACTGATATGCTCCAGAGGTATCTATGTAAGATGATAAAATACAGAGATACAGTGTGCAGACTGATGTTGTCAAAGTATCCTCACTTGCCTATTGATCTTGTTATATGTCCCTCGGAGTCTTTCTATATGGTCAATGCGATCATATCGGTTTCAACTGTAGGCATGTCAGATGCTAGAATTCAGAGCCACAGTGTTAACATAGTCGAAGTTTCTTGTTCTCCCTGTTTTATGCGTTATTGCCGTTTCGATGTCGTCTCAAATGATCGTTGCGAACTGATATGCTCCAAAGGTATCCATGTGAGATGATAGAATACAGAGATACAGTGTGAGGACTGATGTTGTCGAAGTATCTTCATTTGCCTATTGTTCTCGTTATAAGTCCTTCAAAGTCGTCTCATATGGTCAGTGCGATCGCATCTGCTATAACTGAAGGCATGTCAGATGCTTGAATGCGAAGTTACAGTGTTGACATAGTCGAAGTCAAAGTTTCTTGTTCTGCCTATTGTGTGCGTTATACCCGCTTCGATGTCGTCTTATATAATAGTTGCGAACTCATATGCTCCAAAGGTATCCATGTGAGATGATATAATACAGAGATACAGGGTGCGGAATGATTTTGTCGAAGTATCTTCATTTGCCTATTGTTCTCGTTATAAGTCCTTCAAAGTCGTCTCATATGGTCAGTGCGATCGCATCTGCTATAACTGAAGGCATGTCAGATGCCAGAATGCAAAGTTACAGTGTAAATATAGTCGAAGTTGGAGTTTCTTGTTCTGCCCGTTGTGTGCGTTATACCCGTTTTGATGTCGTCTCATATGATATGTCACGACCATTGAGGCCTTCCTCCCCGGCTGCGTGATCTTAGGGGGTTATGCTTGGCAGCAAGAGGGTGTCCTAACTACCACACTCTCGTAACTCGGTTGTGATGGCAAGGAAAGAGTGCATGTTTTGTTTAACATAAATTTAAGTTTTATTGAACGATCAAAATCCAGTGAACAAGTGAGCAACATAAAGAAGGTTAAGTGAGACAAAAAAAGTTAAGTGAAGTGACTAAATTAGAGTGACCCTATAGCTACACCTTCTAGTGAAATCCTACATCTCTGGATCTAACTACTAACGTGATTGGAAACAATTACAGGGGCTGTATAAGGTAATGAAACAGTTTTTGATTGAAAAAATGTACTTACATTGTCCATAAAATAATCGCTGCTCCGGCAGGGGAGGAGATGTGTGTCATGACGTTGACGTCTAATCAACGTCGTACCGAGTCTGATTGTTCGATTGTCTGATTGTGATTCTCCCGGAAAATCTATACTTCAATTGTTTTATAGGCGATACTTGCCGAGTTAGCAGAATCAGCAATAATCGTACCTATCGAGTTCATTACCTCATAGGTGAACTTTCAAGTCCGATGAATTCTGCCGGAAAAGCTTACTAGGTTCCTGTCTGTGAAATTTGAACCGGCTTTGAATTACATATGTTATGTGAATGACTTTGGGTATTATCTACTGAGGACTTTGATTTTCTTATGGATCTTTCTTGATAAATTGATTGAATGGTTCCTTTGGTATACCAGGTGTGACACGTCTCCTCCCCTCCAAAGAAGCTGCCCCAGCTTCTAATAATGAATTGCCTGACTGCCTATTTATGTGTGAAAAACAAAACAAAACCAATATATAAATATACAAGTATATAAAACTAGAACAGAAAAATCATACCAAAATTGAAATATAGATGAATAAAGTTCAGTTGATTGACGCAACAAAAATTTAAAAAAATCATATATAAAATTCTGAATCAGTTGACAATAATTATTGAAACGAAAAACAACAAAAAAATAATAATAATCAGAGAAAATATGAGTTTATGCTAATGTTCCACAAAACCAGTTTCTACACTGAGTACTTATCAGTTCCGCACTGAGTCCGGCACTGTCCAATTTTCATATCTGCTATCCCATGGCAGGTCGGTAGGTTGAACGGACCTACCCATTGTCCGCTTCGGCGCTACCATCGACATCAGAACCACGGAACGTTTCGTGCTGCCTGTGAAGGTTACGGCCCATGGCTATTCGTGCGTCGGGGAGGGGAGCGGTCGGAATCCTCGACCGTCTTTTGCTGCCGCTGGTGCTGCTTATTCCCCACTTCCCCAGCTGCCTGGTCGACTTTTCTATTGAGTGTTCTGAGGAGTCTGTGCTCTGTTCGGGATTATGACTTGACAATCTCGACATAATTTTCTTCCTTTTGTATCGAGTGGGCAGATGGTTGGCTGTTGGCTATGGGCTATCACTGCTATCAGGGTTAGTAGTACTGTGTTACTGTGGTAGGGCTACTGTTTGCTGCTTCTGAAGACAATTTCATACTGTTGTGAGGAGACTACGGCGCCAATTCGGAAGTGAAATGTGAAAATTCATAAAAATGTTCCAGCGAGTTGAAAGAAGAAAATAAAATTGACATAACAATTGACACATTTACACTATTGTTTTTTGTTTCGATTTGATAGGAACTTGATAGGAAACAAGAAGATATTTTCTCTCCTCTTCCGGATCAGAAGATACCTGACAGACTGACACAACAAAATCCATTTTTGTGGTCTCGCCCGGTTGCTCATCGCATCTGTCATTCCTTATGTTCCGTGTTCTGTGACACAGCCGAAAATAACCACAGATTATCTCGTACCTCAAGATCTGTTGCTTCCGTTGAGAGAAAAACATCTGCATCGACAGATTTTTTCTTGCAGAATCTTGCATCTCTGGATCAGCATTTTTCGGTTTGATCTCGGTCCGCAAAACAACGCCCTAACATCAGATTCAGTTTGCGTGTTCGGTACGGTTTTTCGGTTTGTTAGAATCTATTTTTGATTCCTGGTGGATTTTGAGAGTACCTAGTTGCTTATTTCGGTTAGTGATTCCATAATATGACAGTGATGATGAACACTAGTGCATTCATGTGATTATAACTGGTCTGCTACTACATCTCAGGATATTCTGCTTGGTAAGCGCATTTCTTCCTCCATGATGGCTTCTTTTAAAGAAGTGTCCTTTTGTTTCTCCTAGGTTTGGATATTCAGGACTTTCTATGGCTGACTTTGTGCTGCAGACGTCTGGCTAGATCATAGTTGACTTTTTGGCCCCCCTTGCCTTCTGGTACCCCTCTGTAGGATGGTTTGGGAGCTGATATATTGTTGTAAGTTTATACTTATCACGTTTTCAATTCATTTATTGTTCTCTCCTGTGCCTATGTTTCCTTATTCTCACATTTCATGTCCTTTATTTGTAGGTTTCCCAGTATGTCGCAGTTATCGCCCTTCAGAGCTTTCAGCCTCCTGTGTCGAACAACTCAATAGGTGGTGCTACTGGATGGATGGTGTTTATTGGACGGGGCTGCTCGTGCTTCGGTCTGACGTGTGGTTTGTGGCTCACATGGAACAAGAGAAAAATTTACAGCAGTAAGTGTACTTTCATTTTAATATAAACGATACCCATTTTTGACTATACTACATACCCATATTGAATCTACGTTTACATTTTTCTTTACAAAATACCTACCCATAGTGACATACCTAAATAAATTTCACCTATAGTTCCTGAATTACTGCCCTGTTATCTTTTGTTATTCGTGAACTGTCCCTACTCTCTATTATCATGATATGTTTTCTATCTCATTCATTAATGTTTTAATAATTTTCCAAAATCTAATGAAAAGGTTTCTCCCGCTAACTCATCTTCAACTCTTCATCTTTTGACTCTTCCATTATATTATTCTCTATCCCAATGTCTTGATTCGATAGAAGGGACGTACTCGGATATCTAGACTCCAGTAAAAACATTCTCCAGTTAGGTATAGGTATGCAGTGAGGTTATCAACAACAAAAATATACTGAAAACTCCATTTCAAACTTATTATCTTGCTTTTAACACATCCACATATATAATGCATTTCCAAATCAGTACCTTGCTTTCATTCAAATCAAATTGTGAAGGTATCTATAAGAAAACAACTACTTTCCTGGCTAATACCATCGACGACTATTGAATTACATCCTCTAGATATTTACAACAATTTGATTACTTCCACATTCACTCTTTGTACGTACTGATTTCATTGCATTCCTCTGGAATAACTCGATTGCAACACATCTTTAAACCTCGCATGACAACTTTTTGTCATGCCTTGGCCTTAAGGGTGAGTATTCACTAATATTTCAAGTTTCCTCCATACCTCCCTATAGCCGAACTGTTCAGTAACCATCACTAAACTCAGTAAAAAATATCTCAATTCATCTCATAACTCAAATCTATCTATAATTCTCTCAAAATGATATCTTCTTTTCATAACATATAGTACATAACTTACGTGTTATGTCTTGGCCGAAGGGTGAGTTTTCACTATTGTACTTGACAAAGCATCTGCCAAACGTCCCTAGCCGAACTGTTCAGTAATCTTTACTAAACTCATTAGTGAACTCGCAACAAGATACATCTCATATCAATATCCTTTATAATCCTCAATATATCATTATCTATCTTCAATTCATCATTATTCATCTTCAATGTACCATTTATCTTCAATATCTTGTAACTCATCTTTAATATATCATCAATTCAATTATTTCTCTCTATACCATATTTTCAATTTCATTCTCTCATCATTCAATTCAAATTCAACAACTCGCTTCAATATAATATATCAAGGTACCAATTTCTCATAAAAAAAATAAACTTCTGAAGAATGACTCTAGTCTGTGTTAACAACAAAAATAATATCTTTTGAATTCCAAAATTAGCAGAAATTACCATACTTATACGTAACCTCCTGTATACCTATAATCAAATCAATCTAAAATATGAAAAATTCTTCATTATAAATTGAAAATACCATATTTCCTTTCAAAATATTCAACAATGAATTCAAACGGAACTAAAATCGTAGAAGAGTAGGGTTTCAGAATTGATCGCCACAGTTCGAAATTCGTTATAAAAAATTTATTAAATTTCCCAAAAAAATATCATCTGGAAAATATTTTTCATGACATCATAACAAGAGAACAATCAAATCAAAAATTTTGAATCACTCTGTGTTTCGAAAAGTAAGTTCAGATGACGCTTGCTTTTTCCAGATTGGATATGAAACATTCAGCAGTCAGCTGTGCAAGGTACAGTATTTTATTCACGAAATATCAGTGCATTGTTTTTATGGTTCGACAAGATGTGACCTTCATGAAATATGATATCTAACAACAACAATGCAGTGATATCTGTGTTACCTATCTCGTTTCCATCTCCAGCAAAATGAATCAAAATGTAGGTCACGCTGGGCATGTTTTGGATTCTAGAAACTGAACATTTCATATTTTCGTTGCTGAATTCAAAAATAAACACCTAATTGGAGAAAGAAAGTATTGGCAAATGCTGATTGTTGTGAAAATTGCTATATCTTTAATTGAAATTGTGAACTGAAAAATAACTTTCTTCGAAACAAACATTCGATTTTGAATTATTATCTATACTTAATTCAAAGTAATCTTGAATAATTAGGAATATTATTTTGCCAATCTGGGAATCTATTGGTCATTTGAGCAGTATTTCAATACAAAAGGTTGAATTATTTATACAGGGTGATACTTTATTTAAAATGGAGTGAGACTAGGTAAGCGGGTAAAGCGAAAAACGGACTTCATCCTTGTCAGAATACATTGAATCTGGATCCCATGGGTGATCGTACGGTAGTATCCTGCTACCTTGTATAATATCTTCACCACTGGACATAGATGGTCCCATTTGTACCTCGAAGTCTCCATTCTCCAATCTCCTCAAGATATAATAAGGCCCGAACCACCTCAAAATGATTGGTCCATGATCCTTCATGTACACTACCTTCACCTCATCTCCTGTTTTGAATTCGGAGTACTGAGATACCTCACCACCTGAGGCACATTGTATTGTGATATGCTCAGTAGAAGTTAGAACCAAATTTGAATCAGTTTCATCATCTTTGTCGGTGTTACCGTCACTAAACTCTAAAGGAGGTGGTACTAATTCATCATCCTCGAAAGAAATGAGGTCTTCCTCATTAGAAGATATGACCGGTGATTCGGCATCTTCGAATGAGATTAGATCCTCATGATCCGGGGTTGTCAAGGATGTTCCATTATTTTTGACTGACTCTGATTCAAATGACTGTTCTATTTGAGTAAAGGTGTTCTTCAAATTGATTGAACACTCGTATCCATACAAATTTTTGTAGGAAAAATGTTTTTGTCGAGAATGGCAATTATTATCAATATTAACGAGAAGTGTTGAGGGGTTATTAGGGCACGGGATGGTTCGAGTGGTGATTCTCTTATTTTCCTGATCAATGGACTGTGTTTGAAACAAATATTCAACGTTGTTAAGACATCTTTCATTATACAATTTTTTATAGGATAAACAATATTTCGATAGGTTTCTATATCTCATTTTTGGCAGTGACTGAGAAAAAAAGTTAGAAAACAATTCTCTATGTAAATTGATGTCAAAGAAATTATATATGCTCATAAATAATGATAATCTATACTTGATTAGAAATAATTAATTTGAAAAATTCATGAAATATCAATGTTAATATCCTTTTGTGATCATGAAACTATTTTCAATCTGAATGTGTATGATGATTGAGGCTCATTCACAAGATACAAGGTGGAATATATATAGTTATAGTATTTCTTTTGAAATTTTTCCTTCCGTTTCATATTATTCTGATGTTAGGTTTGGTTCCTCAGGGTTGACTGTACTTCGTCAAATCATATCAAAATTGTAAATATTATAGTTAAGATCCAGAGTGTAAGTTATTTTATGAATTTATGACGCTGTATCTCAGTTTCTTTCTGTTTTGCTCAATAAATATAAGAGAAAAAAAATGTAAAAAAACAAAAATTATTACTCATCCCCAAAAAGTTCCCTAAATTTCTGCTGTATCCTCTGTTTGAAAGCCAAATTCTTCACAATAGAAGTGGTTAATAACGACAAGGGTATTTTCACAATTAAATTCCTCACAATTTTCGATTTTTGGGACTGTTTAAATCTCTTAATTAACAATCTTTGACGTTTACCACGGTTCCTTCGTGGCATAGTGAGAAATAATCGAAAATAATAATGATAATTATGAATTATGCTGTGGATGTTGCTAACCAGCCTGATAGCAGTTTTATCCGCACAAGCACATGGTTCACAGCATCAGTGCAAAATACAAAATATGTTTTCGAAAAGAATATTATGTTATGGTAGTTTCCACCAGCCTGATGGCAGTTTTACCCGCACAAGCACATGGTTTTCACCGCCATTGCATGATATTTGAAAAATGAGTTTGTGTTTGAGAGTGGAAAATATCAGCTTGATGTGTGCACAGACTTTTGCTAACTATTAACTCTGAGAGTTGAATAGGTAGCCCGTCTATATCAGTACAAACGTATAATATTTTATCACTCTTTTGCAGTTCCTCAATTCCCTAATTTCCCAAAAAAAAATTTTATGTTTCATTAACTATTATATAAATTGAGCATCTACTATTCCACGTTATTGAGCAGGAAGAATAAATGAATAATAATAAAAGAACTGATATTTTTTTATGCTATTTTACTTAGGTCCATTATGAAAAACGGAGCCTCAGGATTCGAGACAAGGCGCCTCCACCATGTGTCACGACCATTGAGGCCTTCCTCCCCGGCTGCGTGATCTTAGGGGGTTATGCTTGGCAGCAAGAGGGTGTCCTAACTACCACACTCTCGTAACTCGGTTGTGATGGCAAGGAAAGAGTGCATGTTTTGTTTAGCATGAATTCAAGTTTTATTGAACGATCAAAAACCAGTGAACAAGTGAGCAACATAAAAAAGGTTGAGTGAGACAAAAAAAGTTAAGTGAAGTGACTAAATTAGAGTGACCCTATAGCTACACCTTCTAGTGAAATCCTACATCTCTGGATCCAACTACTAACGTGATTGGAAACAATTACAGGGGCTGTATAAGGTAATGAAACAGTTTTTGATTGAAAAAATGTACTTACATTGTCCATACAATAATCGCTGCTCCGGCAGGGGAGGAGATGTGTGTCATGGCGTTGACGTCTACTCACTCCCTAGTGTGGTTACCCAAAAAAAAGCCGTACTCGTAATCAACGTCGTACCGAGTCTGATTGTTCGATTGTCTGATTGTGATTCTCCCGGAAAATTTATACTCCAATTGTTTTATAGGCGATACTTGCCGAGTTAGCAGAATCAGCAATAATCGTACCTATCGAGTTCATTACCTCATAGGTGAACTTTCGAGTCCGATGAATTCTGCCGGAGAAGCTTACTAGGTTCCTGTCTGTGAAATTTGAACCGGGTTTGAATTACATATGTTATGTGAATGACTTTGGGTATTATCTACTGAGGACTTCGATTTTCTTATGGATATTTCTTGATGAATTGATTAAATGGTTCCTTTGGTATACCAGGTGTGACAGTTGCAAACTACCATGCTACAAAGGTATTCATGTGAAATGTTACAATAAAGAGATACAGTGTGCAGACGGATGTTGAAGTATCTTCACTTGTCAGTTGTTCTCGTTATATGTCCCACGAAGTCGTCTTATATGGTCAGTGCGATGGTATCTGCTATAGCTGTAGGCATGTCAGATGCTAGAATACGGAGTTACAGTGTTAGCATAGTCGGGGTCGAAGTTTCTTGTTCTGCCTGTTGTGTGCGTTATACCTGTTACGATGTCGTCTTATATAATAGTTGCGAACTCATATGCTCTAGAGGTATCCATGTGAGATGATAGAATACTGAGATACGGTATGCGGACGAAGTATATCTACTTGCCCATTGTTCTCGTTGTATGTCCTTCGGAGTCGTACTATATG
Organism: Phaedon cochleariae; assembly: GCA_918026855.4. Lineage (NCBI taxonomy): Eukaryota > Metazoa > Arthropoda > Insecta > Coleoptera > Chrysomelidae > Phaedon > Phaedon cochleariae. The sequence continues at coordinate 18,007,009 of OU896719.1, read as the reverse complement.
GTCAGTGAGATCGTATCTGCAATTACTGTGAGCATGTCAGATGCATGAATGCGAAGTAACAGTGGAAACATAGTCGAAGTCGAAGTTTCTTGCTCTCCCTGTTGTGAGCGTTATTTCGTTTCAGGAAACACTAGACCATGTCTACCTATGAGATGTATAACCGACTTATTATCAAGATTGATAAATTCGAAGTTCTGGCGAACACGCCGTTTTACCGACTCTTGATTGTTGGAATCGAAGTTCCTGGTGGATAAGAAAAAGTATAGTTCTCCACTCACATATAATGAGCTGTCATATATACTTCTTGAAAAGGCATTCAAGAAGCTCGAATGCAAAGTTACAAAGCAAACATAGTCGAAGTCAAAGTTTCTTGTTCTGCCTGTTGTGTACGTTATACCCGCTTCTATGTCGTCTCATATAATCGTTGCGAAATTATATGCTCCATGGGTATCTATGTGAGATGATAAAATACAAAGATACAGTGTGCAGACTGATGTTGTCAAAGTATCTTCACTTGCCTATTGTTCTCGTTATATGTCCTCTGAAGTCGTCCTATATGATCAGTGCGATCGCATCTGCTATAACTGTAGGTATGTCGGATGCTAGAATGCAAAGTTACAGTGTAAATATAGTCAAAGTCGAAGTTTCGTGTTCTGCCTGTTGTGTGGGTTATACCCGTTTTGATGTCGTCTCATATGATCGATGCGAACTGATATGCTCCAGAGGTATCTTGTAAGATGATAAAATACAGAGATACAGTGTGCAGACTGATGTTGTCAAAGTATCCTCACTTGCCTATTGATCTTGTTATATGTCTCTCGGAGTCTTTCTATATGGTCAATGCGATCGTATCGGTTTCAACTGTAGGCATGTCAGATGCTAGAATTCAGAGCCACAGTGTAAACATAGTCGAAGTTTCTTGTTCCCCCTGTTTTATGCGTTATTGCCGTTTCGATGTCGTCTCATATGATCGTTGCGAACTGATATGCTCCAAAGATATCCATGTGAGATGATAGAATACAGAGATACAGTGTGCGGACTGATGTTGTCGAAGAATCTTCATTTGCCTATTGTTCTCGTTATAAGTCCTTCAAAGTCGTCTCATATGGTCAGTGCGATCGCATCTGCTATAACTGTAGGCACGTCAGATGCTTGAATGCGAAGTTACAGTGTAGACATAGTCGAAGTCAAAGTTTCTTGTTCTGCCTATTGTGTGCGTTATACCCGCTTCGATGTCGTCTTATATAATAGTTGCGAACTCATATGCTTCAAAGGTATCCATGTGAGATGATATAATACAGAGATACAGTGTGCGGAATGATGTTGTCGAAGTATCTTTATTTGCCTATTGTTCTCGTTATAAGTCCTTCAGAGTCGTCTCATATGGTCAGTGCGATCGCATCTGCTATAACTGAAGGCATGTCAGATGCTAGAATGCAAAGTTACAGTGTAAATATGGTCGAAGTTGGAGTTTCTTGTTCTGCCCGTTGTGTGCGTTATACCCGTTTTGATGTCGTCTCATATGATCGATGCGAACTGATATGCTCCAGAGGTATCTATGTAAGATGATAAAATACAGAGATACAGTGTGCAGACTGATGTTGTCGAAGTATCCTCACTTGCCTTTTGATCTTGTTATATGTCCTTCGGAGTCTTCCTATATGGTCAATGCGATCGTATCGGTTTCAACTGTCGGCATGTCAGATGCTAGAATTCAGAGCCACAGTGTAAATATAGTCGAAGTTTCTTGTTCTCCCTGTTTTATGCGTTATTTCTGTTTCGATGTCGTCCCAAATGATCGTTGCGAACTGATATGCTCCAAAGGTATCCATGTGAGATGATAGAATACAGAGATACAGTGTGCGGACTGATGTTGTCGAAGTATCTTTATTTGCCTATTGTTCTCGTTATAAGTCCTTCAAAGTCGTCTCATATGGTCAGTGCGATCGCATCTGCTATAACTGTAGGCATGTCAGATGCTAGAATGCGAAGTTACAGTGAAGACATAGTCGAAGTCAAAGTATCTTGTTCTGCTTATTGTGTGCGTTTTACCTGCTTCGATGTCGTCTCATATAATAGTTGCGAACTCATATGCTCCGAAGGTATTCATGTGAGATGATATAATACAGAGATACAGTGTGCGGAATGCTGCTGTCGAAGTATCTTTATCTACCTTTCGTTCTCGTTGTATGTCCTTCGGAGTCGTACTATATGGTCAGTGCGATCGTATCTGCAATTACTGTAGGCATGTCAGATGCAAGAATGCGAAGTTACAGTGGAAACATAGTCGAAGTCGAAGTTTCTTGTTCTGCCTGTTGTGTTCGTTATACCCGTTTTGATGTCGTCTCATGTGATCGATGCGAACTGATATGCATCAGAGGTATCTATGTGAGATGATAAAATACAGAGATACAGTGTGCAGACTGATGTCAAGGTATCCTCACTTGCCTATTGATCTTGTTATATGTTCTTCGGAGTCTTTCTATATGGTTAATGCGATCGTATCGGTTTCAACTGTCGGCATTTCAGATGCTAGAATTCAGAGCCACAGTGTTAACATTGTCGAAATTTCTTGTTCTTCCTGTTTATGCGTTATTTTCGTTTCGATGTCGTCTCAAATGATCGTTGCGAACTGATATGCTCCAAAGGTATACATGTGAGATGATAGAATACAGAGATACAGTGTGCGGACTGATGTAGTCGAAGAATATTTATTCGCCTATTCTTCTCGTTATAAGTTCTTCAAAGTCGTCTCATATGGTCAGTGCGATCGCATCTGCTATACCTGTAGGCATGTCAGATGCTAGAATGCGAAGTTACAGTATAAACATAGTCGAAGTCGAAGTTTTTTGTTCTGCCTATTGTGTGCGTTATACCCGCTTCGATGTCGTCTTAAATAATAGTTGCGAACTCATATGCTCCAAAGGTATCCATGTGAGATGAAATAATACAGAGATATAGTGTGCAGAATGATGTTATCGAAGTATCTTCATTTGCCTATTGTTCTCGTTATAAGTCCTCCAAAGTCGTCTCATATGGTCAGTGCGATCGCATCTGCTATAACTGAAGGCATGTCAGATGCTAGAATGCAAAGTTACAGTGTGAATATAGTCGAAGTTGGAGTTTCTTGTTCTGCCTATTGTGTGCGTTATACCCGCTCCGATGTCGTCTTATATAATAGTTGCGAACTGATATGCTCCAAAGGTATCCATGTGAGATGATCGAATACAGAGATACAGTGTGCGGACTGATGTTGTCGAAGTATCTTTATTTGCCTATTGTTCTCGTCATAAGTCCTTCGAAGTCGTCTCATATGGTCAGTGCGATCGCATCTGCTATAACTGTAGGCATGTCAGATGCTAGAATGCGAAGTTACAGTGTAGACATAGTCGAAGTCAAAGTATCTTGTTCTGCCTATTGTGTGCGTTATAACCGCTTCGATGTCGTCTTATATAATAGTTGCGAACTCATATGCTTCAAAGGTATCCATGTGAGATGATATAATACAGAGATACAGTGTGCGGGATGATGTTGTCGAAGTATCTTTATTTGCCTATTGTTCTCGTTATAAGTCCTTCAAAGTCGTCTCATATGGTCAGTGCGATCGCATCTGCTATAACTGTAGGCATGTCAGATGCTAAAATGCGAAGTTACAGTGTAGACATAGTCGAAGTCGAAGTTTCTTGTTCTGCCTGTTGTGTGCGTTATACCCGGTTCGATGTCGTCTCATATGATCGTTGCGAACTAATATGCTCCAGAGGTATCTATATGAGATGATAAAATACAGAGATTCAGTGTGCAGACTGATGTTGTCAAAGTATCTTCACTCGCCTATTGTTCTCGTTATATGTCCTCTGAAGTTGTCCTATATGGTTAGTGCGATCGTATCTGCTATAACTGTAGGCATGTCAGATGCTAGAATGCAAAGTCACAGTGTGAATATAGTCGAAGTCAAAGTTTCTTGTTCTGCCTGTTGTGTGCGTTATACCCGTTTTGATGTCGTCTCATATGATCGTTGCGAACTACCATGCTACAAAGGTATTCATGTGAGATGTTACAATACAGAGATACAGTGTGCAGACGGATGTTGAAGTATCTTCACTTGTCAGTTGTTCTCGTTATATGTCCCACGAAGTCGTCTTATATGGTCAGTGCGATCGTATCTGCTATAGCTGTAGGCATGTCAGATGCTAGAATACGAAGTTATAGTGTTAGCATAGTCGGGGTCGAAGTTTCTTGTTCTGGCTGTTGTGTGCGTTATACCTGTTTCGATGTCGTCTTATATAATAGTCGCGAACTCATATGCTCTAGAGGTATCCATGTGAGATGATAGAATACTGGGATACGGTATGCGGCCTGATGTGGTCGAAGTATCTCTACTTGCCCATTGTTCTCGTTGTATGTCCTTCGGAGTCGTACTATATGGTCAGTGCGATCGTATCTGCAATTACTGTAGGCATGTCAGATGCATGAATGCAAAGTTACAGTGGAAACATAGTCGAAGTCGAAGTTTCTTGCTCTTCCTGTTGTAAGCGTTATTTCGATTCAGGAAACACTAGACAATGTCTACCTATGAGATGTATAACCGACTTATTATCAAGATTGATAAATTCGAAGTTCTGGCGAACACGCCGGTTCACCAACTCTTGATTGTTGGAATCGAAGTTCCTGGTGGAGAAGAAAAAGTATAGTACTCCACTCACATATAATGAGCTGTCATATACACTTCTTGAAAAGGCATTCAAGGAGCTCGAATGCAAAGTTACAAAGCAAACATAGTCGAAGTCAAAGTTTCTTGTTCTTCCTGTTGTGTACGTTATACCCGCTTCGATGTCGTCTCATATAATCGTTGCGAACTTATATGCTCCAGAGGTATCTATGTGAGATGATAAAATACAGAGATACAGTGTGCAGACTGATGTTGTCAAAGTATCTTCACTTGCCTATTGTTCACGTTATATGTCCTCTGAAGTCGTCCTATATGGTCAGTGCGATCGTATCTGCTATAACTGTAGGTATGTCGGATGCTAGAATGCAAAGTTACAGTGTAAATATAGTCGAAGTCGAAGTTTCGTGTTCTGCCTGTTGTGTGCGTTATACCCGTTTTGATGTCGTCTCATGTGATCGATGCGAACTGATATGCATCAGAGGTATCTACAGGGTGAGTCATTGAAATGGGAAAGTGAGATAACGACTTCGCTGTTCGACATAGATGAATAAAAATTTTTGTGATGGTCTAGGCTCATGAGAAGCATATTTCTAAATAACTTTGCGTATACAGGGTGACTCAAATATGCTTGGCGTATGAAAGTTATACTTTTTATTATAGCACACCCTGTATTTTATTACATTTTCGGATTCTCCTTTGTGAGCTGATTTCATCAATGCATCACACTTGGGTCTAGCAAGAATGATTACAGAGACATAGGGTGTGCAAAATCGAGATATTTCAACTTTAGGATTTTTTTGGGTCGAAACTATTCATTATTGGTCAAAACGGCATACATATCCCTATCTTGACTTTTGATTTACTATCTACTGATATTTAATTTGGACGAATACAGGGTAGTTCAAAATTCAGAATTATGAACCACCCTGTATTCGTTCAAATTAAATATCAGTAGATAGTAAATCAACAGTTAAGATAGGGACATGTATGCCGTTTTGACCAATAATGAATAGTTTCGACCCAAAAAAATCCTATAGTTGAAATATCTCGATTTTGCACACCCTATATCTCTGTATTCATTCTTGCTAGACCCAAGTGTGATGCATTGATGAAATCAGCTCACAAAGGAGAATCCGAAAATGCAATGAAATACAGGGTGTCCCATAAGAAAAAGTATAACTCTGATACGTCACGCATTTTAAATCACCCTGTATAAAGCAAAATATTTTGGAAATGTGCTGCTCATGAGCCTAGATCATCACAACAATTTTTGTTCATCTATCTCAAACAGCAAAGGCGTTATCTCACTTTCCCATTTCAATGACTCACCCGGTATGTAAGATGATAAAATACAGAGATACAGTGTGCAGACTGATGTCAAAGTATCCTCACTTGCCTATTGATCTTGTTATATGTCCCTCGGAGTCTTTCTATAAGGTCAATGCGATCGTATCGGTTTCAACTGTAGGCATGTCAGATGCTAGAATTCAGAGCCACTGTTTCGTTACCTCTCATCTATTTCTTAGTTATAGATTAAGTTTATATAATGTATATTCTGGTAATCTCTTTCTCTGAGCGTTCATTATTTACTTTATTAATTACTTTTAATTTCCCGCGTTCAATGCTGTGATTCTCAATTCCATATCGACAGTTGTACGAAGGAAAAAAGGAAGAAGACCAGCCGAGGACGATCGGTACCTACAATTAGCATTAGCATTCTCATTCGTGTCGCCATACGGTACACATCTCGTTAATAAAAGGTACTCTCACTCTCTCTCTTTCGCTCATGAGCCGCGACGCATAGTACGTACTCTCTCGTGTAAGTGCACCGGTCGTTTGCATAACGGCATCGTGTATCAGTGCATCTTGTAGCAGTTCCCGGACTATACCGTCGAACTTCAGTGACCATAACTTGGTAAGAAAATCACAGCTCGATGAATTTCAATATTAAACTCTTCTCTCAACAACGCCTCGTATAACGAACAAATGCAACTTAGTCGAGCAATAATTATACAATCAAGCCATTTCATACAGTCCACTATTCAACATTTTGGCCCGTCGAACCGGATGCATTCTGAATCATAATAGTTATTGTTCGAATTATCTGCATTTGCGAAAACGAGATTACCAGGAATAAACATTTTCGTATCCAAATATTCATCATCATTCAAATACATAGGTATTAGTCGATTTTGGCGACCCATTTTTTGCTCCCGAGACCAGTTGATTTATCTTCAAGTTCGAGGTGCTCAGATAAAAACTCGTTTAATTAGTTAATTTGAAGTGAGTTAAATTCGAGTTAAATTGTCAGTTAGGTACTTTACAATGAGTTAAATTGTATGTGTAGATAAAACCACTCAGTTGTTTTTTCATTCTCTCCTCGACAGTATCGAACATACCCACCATATAGTTTATTTATAAATAAATGAAATAATTTGCGGATCATTGATATCTAGATACCGGGTTCAAAATACTTAATATACTCAGAATATTTTTCCTCTCTTTATTTATATAAAAATGGCAGCTGCAAAAATAAAGCAGTTTGTAACATTACGTTCCACCCCGATAGAATGAATGGAAGACTTGAAAATTATAGCTGAAAGTGCTAGAGATAATAAGAACTTTTTGACAAAATTCAATGCTAGATTTTCACAGATTGATGTTATATTTTCTGAATTTGAAAGAAATCACAATTCATTACTTGCCTTAGTTGCTAACATTGAGGAATATGATATCGAAACTGAGAACGCAGTTCGTAAAAATTTCGATGATACTTATTATGATATACTAGCGATTCATTCAGAATTATTCAAAGATGAGAATGCAAATACTAACTCATCCTTCCTAAAACATAATGTGAAGTTGCCGAAAATTGAACTACCGAAATTTGATGGTGATCCCAAAACATGGAAAACTTTCATTGATATGTTTACCTCTTTAGTGCATGATAATTCAAATCTGAGTGAAATTGAAAAATTCAACTATCTCATTTCTTCTCTTAGCGGACCACCTCTGTCTTTAGTCAAATGCAATCCTCTGAGCGATGATAATTATTATATCGCATTTGATGCCCTCATGGCGAGATACGATAATAAAAGATTATTAGCAACTACACATTATTTGGAATTAGAGAATATGACCAAACTTTCTGAAAATAATGTCACTCCCCAAAGTCTAAGACGTCTAATAGATGTTTTCGAGGAAAATTTGGTCGCCTTAACAAATATGGGTTTTCCAGTAGAACATTGGGATTTCTTGTTATTCAATATGTTGCTTAAACGATTGGACTCTAATACAGTTTCGAGGTTCGAAATAGAACATGGCTTTAATGAAATACCCTCATTTGAATCTCTAAAAAAATTTGTATTGACTCAATGTGATGCATTAGATAGAACATATGACATAACTCATTCAAGAAAACCTCAAAGAATAGAAGTTTCGAAAAATAGGTTCGGTTCTCAGAAGTCTTCACTATATACTCAATCACGCCCAAGTTCCTCATTTTTCACGCAAACCAAAGCCTCTTCTAATTGCCCCCTATGCAAACAAGATCATGTAATTTACCGATGTTCGAAATTTTCAACCTCAACTCCAGAAGAACGATATAATGTAATAAAAATAAATAAATGGTGCTCCAATTGTTTAGGTTCTAGACACTCATTCAGAGACTGCTCATCTCAAACACAATGCCTAAAGTGTGGACAAAGACATCACACACTACTACATTTTGAAAAAGTCCCTTTGCCCCTCTCCTCAGTTTCTCACCATGAGAATACTTCTAACTCTAGCCCAGTGCCTCAAACTTCAACCGCTCTCACCAATTTCGTTCCTACTATAGACTCTCCAGTTGTGTTGCTCTCTACAGCCCTCGTAGAGGTGTTGGATTCTTGTGGAACGTTCCAAACTCTCAGAGTTCTTCTTGATTCTGGAAGTCAGGCGAACTTTATCACTGAAAAATGTTGTCACCGATTAGGTTTACCAAAAACAAATATCTCTTTATCAATTCAAGGATTAGGCCAAATGAACTCCAAAGCCTCAAAGGGAGTGTCTTTCACTCTCCGTCCTCGTAATCTTGTGCAACCCACATTTACAGTAGATGCTGTAATCATACCACAAATATGTGATAATATGCCCAAAATAAATATTTCTAATCCATCATGGTCTCATATATCTGATCTGCCCTTAGCAGATCCAGAATTTGATATTCCAAACCCTATTGATATTCTGCTAGGCGCTGACATTTTTCCACTGATTCTTGAAACTGGCCGTGAAATTGGCAAACCAGATGAACCTGTTGCACTGAAAACAGTTTTTGGATGGATTCTCATGGGTACAGTGAGTTGCCATAAAATGACAGTTCCTCTCAATTCATTTTTTTGCACTTGCGATGCTTCTTTGGAAAGCTCTCTTAAACGGTTTTGGGAGATAGAAGAAATTCCGCGACAAATTTATGTTAGTCCAGAAGATGAATTATGCGAAAAATTGTACTCTCAACACGTAACTCGTACGTCGTCTGGCCGTTTCTTGGTGGCTTTACCTTTCAAAATATCTCAGCCTGTTTTTCCTGACTCGAAGAGCATTGCTCAACGACGTTTCGTATCACTTGAAAGACGTTTACTTAAAGATCATTCACTTTATCAACAATATTCGGAATTCATGAAAGATTATTTGGATAGTGGTCACATGACTCTTGTTCAGCCCAATCTCGACCCAGACTTGTCATACTATATTCCCCACCACAGTGTTTTGAACATGAATAGCTCTACAACGAAACTCAGAGTGGTATTTGATGCTTCATGCAAGGCCTCAAATGGAAATTCACTCAATGATACACTTCTTGTTGGACCCAAACTCCAAAGAGACCTCTTCAGTATACTTTTGAATTTTCGTCTCCATGCTATTGCCTTGACAGCGGACATTCGTCAGATGTACCGTCAAATTCTCGTTAACGAATCACATAGAAAATATCAGAAAATATTATGGAGATTCTCTCCAAAAGAACCCGTGCAAGAGTACATTTTGAATACGGTCACATATGGTGTTTCCTCTGCTCCCTATCTGGCCATAAAAACTTTACTTCAACTGGCCGATGAGGATGGTGTCGGATATCCTCAGGCATCCGAAGTTCTCCGATCTTCGACTTATGTCGATGACATCGTTGTCAGCGTTGATACAGTCGAAACAGCCTAACTTCTGAAATCTCAACTCATTTCACTCCTAGGCTCTGGAGGTTTTGAGCTACACAAATGGGTCACAAACGCTCCTTCATTATTAGAGATAGAGAATACTCCCCCTTCCCTTTTGAACCTTGATTTCGATACTCGCTCCACCACAAAGATTCTAGGTCTTCAATGGAACTCTGAAAGAGACAATTTCTCTTTTCAGGTCAATTATCTCAACTCCACCTGTACAAAGAGGGCGATTCTATCGGATATTGCCAGAGTCTTCGACCCCCTTGGGTTCCTTGCTCCTCTCACGTTATTTGCTAAACGACTGATTCAATATCTTTGGACCCTCAATCTCGGTTGGGATGATAACCCCCCAGAAGATGTTGTAACCACTTGGTTACAATATAAGTCGGAACTCCCTAATATAACTCAGATTAATATTAGCAGGCATTTACTCTTCACCTCCACTATGTCATGTGAATTGCACGGTTTCTCAGATGCCTCCGAAAAGGTCTATGCTGCTGTGGTTTATATCAGAGCACAATCTGAAAGTATCAATACCATTCTCGTTTGTGCAAAGTCAAAAGTTTCTTCCCTTAAAGTCCTCTCAATACCTCGCCTCGAACTCTGTGCTGCTCATCTCCTTTCCGATTCATTATATTCCGTTTTACAAATTCTCGATGGCAAAATTCATTTTCGTGATGTTGTCGCTTGGACTGATTCCTCGGTGACTCTTTATTGGATTCAATCGCAACCACATAAACATCATGTTTTCGTAGGTAATCGAATTAGTAAAATTCAGGAACAATTTTCTGCCAATATTTGGCAATATGTTCCTTCCGCTGATAATCCCGCCGATTGTGCATCTCGATGAATGTTTCCCTCTCAATTTATCAACTATTCCTTATGGTGGGCGGGGCCATATTGGCTCAAAAGGCCTCCGTCTGAATGGCCAGCCCCATTACAAATTTCCTCCGACGTAAAATTTCTCGCAGAAGAGAAGCCTGTGGTTCTCACCACAATGATTTCAAAGCATTTCATCGACTCACTCATCAACACTCACTCAACCCTGCCTAAAATTCAACGCATTATGTTCAACGGTTTATTCACAACCTCAAAAATCCAGCTTCTCGAAAATCCATACATCTAACACATTCCGATCTTGATAAGGCACTGCTCACTCTTATATATCATATTCAGCAGAATGTATTTTCGGAGGATATATCACGTCTTAAAAATAATAATGCCTTACCCAAACCACTTCGGAAGCTCAACCCCTTTCTTGATCCTCATGGAATACTAAGAGTAGGAGGCAGGTTATCCTATTCTAAGTACAGTTACGATAAAAGGTTCCCTATTCTACTCCCCAGTCAGCACAGACTCACCACTCTAATCATCGAAACTTTCCATAAGCAATACTTGCACCCCGGAGTACAGACTCTCCATTTCCTGCTTTGTAATAGATTTTGGATTCTTTCAGAGAAAAATGTTATTCGTGAAGTGATATCAAAATGTCATAATTGTTGGAGACTCAATCCAAAATCTCTTCAACCCTCAATGGGTAATCTTCCCCTGCGTAGAATTTCACAAATGAAGCCATTTTCATGTGTTGGAGTGGATTTTTGTGGACCATATTCAATAACTATGTCAAAAACTAGAGGTGCAAAGACCTTGAAGGCATATATATGCGTTTTTGTTTGTTTTGCTACCAAAGCTCTCCATCTCGAGTTAGTCTCAGATCTTTCCTCTGAGGCCTTCCTAGCAGCCTCGAGACGATTTATTTCCAGACGAGGTCGCTGTAGCTATATCTATAGCGATTGTGGCACAAATTTTGTAGGAGCTTCCAAACAAATTTCAAAAATGATGGAAAGTGCCACCCATCAAGAATCTCTTTCTTGGCATTTCAACCCTCCTTTCAGTGATCATTTTGGAGGGCTCTGGGAGGCGGGGTTGAAATCCGTGAAAACCCATATTTCACGAGTGATTGGGGATCAAATCCTCACCTACAAGGAGTTGAATACTCTACTCATACAAATTCACGGCCCCTCTACACGGTGAGCACTGATCCGAATGATTTATCGGTATTAACCCCAGGTCATTTTTTAACCCTTGAACCAATAACGTCTCTTCCGGATGATAATCTACAGCATTTGAAGATGAATCAATTGACTCGGTGGTAGTTACTACAAAGACTCCATCAAGACTTTTGGAGTCGTTGGTCAAGGGAATACCTACATACCCTTCACCAACGCAGTAAATGGCACAATTCATCTGAATACGTCCCTCCAGGCACACTAGTCCTCATAAAAGCAGATAATTTGCCACCTCTGCGTTGGCAAATCGGGCGTATTTTAGAGACTCACCCGGGCGTCGACGGCGTCAGTCGGGTAGCCACAGTTCATACCAATCATGGTAATTTCAAGCGTCCTTTGGTAAAGCTTTGCCCCTTACCAATGGACTCTTTAGATGATTAATAAAATGCTTCACATTTTAGGTGGGCGGTATGTTTCGTTACCTCTCATCTATTTCTTAGTTATAGATTAAGTTAATATAATGTATATTCTGGTAATCTCTTTCTCTGAGCGTTTATTATTTACTTTATTAATTACTTTTAATTTCCCGCGTTCTATGCTGTGATTCTCAATTCCATATCGACAGTTGTACGAAGGAAAAAAGGAAGAAGACCAGCCAAGGACGATCGGTACCTACAATTAGCATTAGTATTCTCATTCGTGTCGCCATACGGTACACATCTCGTTAATAAAAGGTACTCTCACTCTCTCTCTCTTTCGCTCATGAGCCGCGACGCATAGTACGTACTCTCTCGTGTAAGTGCACCGGTCGTTTGCATAACGGCATCGTGTATCAGTGCATCTTGTAGCAGTTCCCGGACTATACCGTCGAACTTCAGTGACCATAACTTGGTAAGAAAATCACAGCTCGATGAATTTCAATATTAAACTCTTCTCTCAACAACGCCTCGTATAACGAACAAATGCAACTTAGTCGAGCAATAATTATACAATCAAGCCATTTCATACAGTCCACTACTCAACAGCCACAGTGTTAACATAGTCGAAGTTTCTTGTTCTCCCTGTTTTATGCGTTATTTCCGTTTCGATGTCGTCTCAAATGATCGTTGCGAACTGATATGCTCCAAAGGTATCCATGTGAGATGATAGAATACAGAGATACAGTGTGCGGACTGATGTTGTCGAAGTATCTTCATTTGCCTATTGTTCTCGTTATAAGTCCTTCAAAGTCGTCTCATATGGTCAGTGCGATCGCATCTGCTATAACTGTAGGCATGTCAGATGCTAGAATGCGAAGTTACAGTGTAGACATAGTCGAAGTCAAAGTTTCTTGTTCTGCCTATTGTGTGCGTTATACCCGCTTCGATGTCGTCTTATATGATAGTTGCGACCTCATATGCTCCAAAGGTATCCATGTGAGATGATATAATACAGAGATACAGTGTGCGGAATGATGTTGTCGAAGTATCTTCATCTGCCTATTGTTCTCGTTATAAGTCCTTCAAAGTCGTCTCATATGGTCAGTGCGATCGCATCTGCTATAACTGAAGGCATGTCAGATGCTAGAATGCAGAGTTACAGTGTAAATATAGTCGAAGTTGGAGTTTCTTGTTCTGCCCGTTGTGTGCGTTATACCCGTTTTGATGTCGTCTCATATGATCGATGCAAACTGATATGCTCCAGAGGTATCTATGTAAGATGATGAAATACAGAGATACAGTGTGCAGACTGATGTTGTCAAAGTATTCCCACTCGCCATTGATCTTGTCATATGTCCTTCGGAGTCTTTCTATATGGTCAATGCGATCGTATCGGTTTCAACTGTAGGCATGTCAGATGCTAGAATTCAGAGCCACAGTGTAAACATAGTCGAAGTTTCTTGTTCTCCCTGTTTCATGCGTTATTTCCGTTTCGATGTCGTCCCAAATGATCGTTGCGAACTGATATGCTCCAAAGGTATTCATGTTAGATGATAGAATACAGAGATACAGTGTGCGGACTGATGTTGTCGAAGTATCTATATTTGCCTATTGTTCTCGTTATAAGTCCTTCGATGTCGTCTCATATGGTCAGTGCGATCGCATCTGCTATAACTGTAGGCATGTTAGATGCTAGAATGCGAAGTTACAGTGTAGACATAGTCGATGTCAAAGTATCTTGTTCTGCCTATTGTGTGCGTTATACCCGCTTCGATGTCGTCTCATATAATAGTTGCGAACTCATATGCTCCAAAGGTATCCATGTGAGATGATATAATACAGAGATACAGTGTGCGGACTGATGTTGTCGAAGTATCTTTATCTGCCTTTTGTTCTCGTTATAAGTTCTTCAAAGTCGTCCCATATAGTCAGTGCGATCGCATCTGCTATAACTGTAGGCATGTCAGATGCTAGAATCTGAAGTTACAGTGTAGACATAGTCGAAGTCGAAGTTTCTTGTTCTGCCTGTTGTGTGCGTTATACCCGTTTTGATGTCGTCTCATATGATCGTTGCGAACTACCATGCAACAAAGGTATTCATGTGAAATGTTACAATACAGAGATACAGTGTAAAGATGGATGTCGAAGTATCTTCACTTGTCAGTAGTTGTTCTCGTTAAATGTCCCACGAAGTCGTCTTATATGGTCAGTGCGATCGTATCTGCTATAGCTGTAAGCATGTCAGATGCTAGAATACGGAGTTACAGTGCTAGCATAGTCGGGGTCGAAGTTTCTTGTTCTGCCTGTTGTGTGCGTTATACCTGCTCCGTTGTCGTCTTATATAATAGTTGCGAACTCATATGCTCCAGAGGTATCCATGTGAGATGATAGAATACTGAGATACGGTATGCGGACTGATGTGGTCGAAGTATCTGCCACTTGCCTATTGTTCTCGTTGTATGTCCTTCGGAGTCGTACTATATGGTCAGTGCGATCGTATCTGCAATCACTGTAGGCATGTCAGATGCAAGAATGCGAAGTTACAGTGGAAACATAGTCGAAGTCGAAGTTTCTTGTTCTGCCTGTTGTGTTCGTTATACCCGTTTTGATGTCATCTCATGTGATCGATGCGAACTGATATGCATCAGAGGTATCAATGTAAGATGATAAAATACAGAGATACAGTGTGCAGACTGATGTCAAAGTATCCTCACTTGCCTATTGATCTTGTTATATGTCCTTCGGAGTCTTTCTATATGGTTAATGCGATCGTATCGGTTTCAACTGTCGGCATTTCAGATGCTAGAATTCAGAGCCACAGTGTGAACATTGTCGAAGTTTCTTGTTCTTCCTGTTCATGCGTTATTTTCGTTTCGATGTCGTCTCGAATGATCGTTGCGAACTGATATGCTCCAAAGGTATCCATGTGAGATGATAGAATACAGAGATACAGTGTGCGGACTGATGTAGTCGAAGTATCTTTATTTGCCTATTGTTCTCGTTATAAGTTCTCCAAAGTCGTCTCATATGGTCAGTGCGATCGCAACTGCTATACCTGTAGGCATGTCAGATGCTAGAATGCGAAGTTACAGTGTAGACATGGTCGATGTCGAAGTTTCTTGTTCTGCCTATTGTGTGCGTTATACCCGCTTCGATGTCGTCTTAAATAAAAGTTGCGAACTCATATGCTCCAAAGGTAACCATGTGAGATGATATAATACAGAGATACAGTGTGCGGAATGATTTTGTCGAAGTATCTTCATTTGCCAATTGTTCTCGTTATAAGTCCTTCAAAGTCGTCTCATATGGTCAGTGCGATCGCATCTGCTATAACTGTAGGCATGTCAGATGCTAGAATGCGAAGTTACAGTGTAGACATAGTCGAAGTCGAAGTTTCTTGTTCTGCCTGTTGTGTGCGTTATAGCTTAGATAGATAGATAGAGCTTTATTTAACTACATTATATATATAACATATATTGGTAGCAAGTCAAGATAGGCTGAATACCTCCAAACATTTACAAGTATAAATAAAATTGAGTTTATAGTATATAGACACACCAAATTTTGAACGCATAACATCAAATAGGTATATAATTTCGAAGACTCACAATCAAAAACAGGAGCTATCAGAACTCAGAGATTTTGAAAGAAAAAAGAAAACTCATGTCATCACAAATTGTTTGCAAATATTCTTCGATGGAATAAAAACATTTTCGCAGGAAATATTTTTTCATTATTGATTTGAACTCACGATTTCCCGTAGATTTTATTGTGGTCGGTAGTGCATTGTATAATTGGATATTCATACAATTCTTCTGGGATTTTACTAATCTATACCGTGGTGTTTGAATATGGTTAGCATGTCTCGTGTGATACTTATGTATATCTGACTGACGGGTGAAGCTGTCAACATTTTTGTGTATCTCAATGAGCGTTTGATAAATGTACAGTGAAGGGAGGGACAATATTCCGTATTTGATAAAGAGTGGTTTGCAATGTTCGCGATAATCAGCGTTTGCAATTATCCGCAATGCCTTTTTTTGAAGTCGAAAAATATTAATGGCAAAAGATGAGTTGCCCCAAAGAATGATTTCATAGCTCTCTCGTTATATGTCCCACGAAGTCGTCCTATATGGTAAGTGCGATCGTATCTGCTATACCTGTAGGCATGTCAGATGCTAGAATGCGAAGTTACAGTGAAGACATAGTCGAAGTCGAAGTTTCTTGTTCTGCCTATTGTGTGCGTTATACCCGCTTCAATGTCGTCTTAAATATCAGTTGCGAACTCATATGCTCCAAAGGTATCCATGTGAGATGATATAATACAGAGATACAGTGTGCGGAATGATGTTGTCGAAGTATCTTCATTTGCCTATTGTTCTCGTAATAAGTCCTTCAAAGTCGTCTCATATGGTCAGTGCGATCGCATCTGCTATAACTTTAGGCATGTCAGATGCTAGAATGCGAAGTTACAGTGTAGACATAGTCGAAGTCGAAGTTTCTTGTTCTGCCTGTTGTGTGCGTTATCCCCGCTTTTATGTCGTCTCATATGATCGTTGCGAACTAATATGCTCCAGAGGTATCTATGTGAGAAGATAAAATACAGAGATTCAGTGTGCAGACTGATGTCAAAGTATCTTCACTTGCCTATTGTTCTCGTTATATGTCGTCTGAAGTCGTCCTAAATGGTCAGTGCGATCGTATCTGCTATAACTGTAGGCATGTCAGATGCTAGAATGCAAAGTAACAGTGTAAAAATAGTCGAAGTCGAAGTTTCTTGTTCTGCCTGTTGTGTGCGTTATACCCGTTTTGATGTCGTCTCATATAATCGATGCGAACTGATATGCTCCAGAGGTATCTATGTAAGATGATAAAATACAGAGATACAGTGTGCAGACTGATGTTGTCAAAGTATCCCCACTTGCCTATTGATCTTGTTAGATGTCCTTCGGAGTCTCTCTATATGGTCAATGCGATCGTATCGGTTTCAACTCTAGGCATGTCAGATGCTAGAATTCAGAGCCACAGTGTTAACATAGTCAAAGTTTCTTGTTCTCCCTGTTTTATGCGTCATTTCTGTCTCGATGTAGTCTCAAATGATCGTTGCGAACTGATATGCTCCAAAGGTATGCATGTGAGATGATAGAAAACAGAGATACAGTGTGCGGACTGATGTTGTCGAAGTATTCCTATTTGCCCATTGTTCTCCTTATAAGTCCTTCAAAGTCGTCTCATATGGTCAGTGCGATCGCATCTGCTATACCTGTAGGCATGTCAGATGCTAGAATGCGAAGTTACAGTGTAGACATGGTCGATGTCGAAGTTTCTTGTTCTGCCTATTGTGTGCGTTATACCCGCTTCGATGTCGTCTCAAATAAAAGTTGCGAACTCATATGCTCCAAAGGTAACCATGTGAGATGATATAATACATAGATACAGTGTGCGGAATGATTTTGTCGAAGTATCTTCATTTGCCAATTGTTCTCGTTATAAGTCCTTCAAAGTCGTCTCATATGGTCAGTGCGATCGCATCTGCTATAACTGTAGGCATGTCAGATGCTAGAATGCGAAGTTACAGTGTAGACATAGTCGAAGTCGAAGTTTCTTGTTCTGCCTGTTGTGTGCGTTATAGCTTAGATAGATAGATAGAGCTTTATTTAACTACATTATATATATAACATATATTGGTAGCAAGTCAAGATAGGCTGAATACCTCCAAACATTTACAAGTATAAATAAAATTGAGTTTATAGTATATAGACACACCAAATTTTGAACGCATAACATCAAATAGGTATATAATTTCGAAGACTCACAATCAAAAACAGGAGCTATCCGAACTCAGAGATTTTGAAAGAAAAAAGAAAACTCATGTCATCACAAATTGTTTGCAAATATTCTTCGATGGAATAAAAACATTTTCGCAGGAAATATTTTTTCATTATTGATTTGAACTCACGATTTCCCGTAGATTTTATTGTGGTCGGTAGTGCATTGTATAATTGGATATTCATACAATTCTTCTGGGATTTTACTAATCTATACCGTGGTGTTTGAATATGGTTAGCATGTCTCGTGTGATACTTATGTATATCTGACTGACGAGTGAAGCTGTCAACATTTTTGTGTATCTCAATGAGCGTTTGATAAATGTACAGTGAAGGGAGGGACAATATTCCGTATTTGATAAAGAGTGGTTTGCAATGTTCGCGATAATCAGCGTTTGCAATTATCCGCAATGCCTTTTTTTGAAGTCGAAAAATATTAATGGCAAAAGATGAGTTGCCCCAAAGAATGATTTCATAGCTCTCTCGTTATATGTCCCACGAAGTCGTCCTATATGGTAAGTGCGATCGTATCTGCTATACCTGTAGGCATGTCAGATGCTAGAATGCGAAGTTACAGTGAAGACATAGTCGAAGTCGAAGTTTCTTGTTCTGCCTATTGTGTGCGTTATACCCGCTTCAATGTCGTCTTAAATATCAGTTGCGAACTCATATGCTCCAAAGGTATCCATGTGAGATGATATAATACAGAGATACAGTGTGCGGAATGATGTTGTCGAAGTATCTTTATTTGCCTATTGTTCTCGTAATAAGTCCTTCAAAGTCGTCTCATATGGTCAGTGCGATCGCATCTGCTATAACTTTAGGCATGTCAAATGCTAGAATGCGAAGTTACAGTGTAGACATAGTCGAAGTCGGAGTTTCTTGTTCTGCCTGTTGTGTGCGTTATCCCCGCTTCTATGTCGTCTCATATGATCGTTGCGAACTAATATGCTCCAGAGGTATCTATGTGAGAAGATAAAATACAGAGATTCAGTGTGCAGACTGATGTCAAAGTATCTTCACTTGCCTATTGTTCTCGTTATATGTCGTCTGAAGTCGTCCTGAATGGTCAGTGCGATCGTATCTGCTATAACTGTAGGCATGTCAGATGCTAGAATGCAAAGTAACAGTGTAAAAATAGTCGAAGTCGAAGTTTCTTGTTCTGCCTGTTGTGTGCGTTATACCCGTTTTGATGTCGTCTCATATAATCGATGCGAACTGATATGCTCCTGAGGTATCTATGTAAGATGATAAAATACAGAGATACAGTGTGCAGACTGATGTTGTCAAAGTATCCCCACTTGCCTATTGATCTTGTAAGATGTCCTTCGGAGTCTCTCTATATGGTCAATGCGATCGTATCGGTTTCAACTCTAGGCATGTCAGATGCTAGAATTCAGAGCCACAGTGTTAACATAGTCAAAGTTTCTTGTTCTCCCTGTTTTATGCGTCATTTCTGTCTCGATGTAGTCTCAAATGGTCGTTGCGAACTGATATGCTCCAAAGGTATGCATGTGAGATGATAGAAAACAGAGATACAGTGTGCGGACTGATGTTGTCGAAGTATTCCTATTTGCCCATTGTTCTCCTTATAAGTCCTTCAAAGTCGTCTCATATGGTCAGTGCGATCGCATCTGCTATAACTGTAGGCATGTCAGATGCTAGAATGCGAAGTTACAGTGTAGACATAGTCGAAGTCAAAGTTTCTTGTTCTGCCTATTGTGTGCGTTATACCCGCTTCGATGTCGTCTTATATAATAGTTGCGAACTCATATGCTACAAAGGTATCCATGTGAGATGATATGATACAGAGATACAGTGTGCGGAATGATGTTGTCAAAGTATCTTTATTTGCCTATTGTTCTCGTAATAAGTCCTTCAAAGTCGTCTAATATGGTCAGTGTGATCGCATCTGCTATAACTTTAGGCATGTCAGATGCTAGAATGCGAAGTTACAGTGTAGACATAGTCGAAGTCAAAGTTTCTCGTTCTGCCTGTTGTGTACGTTATACCCGCTTCGATGTCGTCTCATATAATCGTTGCGAACTTATATGCTCCAGAGGTATCTATGTGAGATGATATAATACAGAGATACAGTGTGCAGACTGATGTTGTCAAAGTATCTTCACTTGCCTATTGTTCTCGTTATATGTCCTCTGAAGTCGTCCTATATGGTCAGTGCGATCGTATCTGCTATAACTGTAGGCATGTCAGATGAAAGAATGCAAAGTTACAGTGTGAATATAGTCGAAGTCGGGGTTTCTTGTTCTGCCTGTTGTGTGCGTTATAGCAGTTTTGATGTCGTCTCATATGATCGATGCGAACTGATATGCTCCAGAGGTATCTATGTAAGATGATAAAATACAGAGATACAGTGTGCAGACTGATGTTGTCAAAGTATCCTCACTTGCCTATTGATCTTGTTATATGTCCTTCGGAGTTTCTCTATATGGTCAATGCGATCGTATCGGTTTCAACTGTAGGCATGTCAGATGCTAGAATTCAGAGCCACAGTGTTAACATAGTCGAAGTTTCTTGTTCTCCCTGTTTCATGCGTCATTTCTGTCTCGATGTCGTCTCAAATGATCGTTGCGAACTGATATGCTCCAAAGGTATGCATGTGAGATGATAGAAAACAGAGATACAGTGTGCGGACTGATGTTGTCGAAGTATCCCTATTTGCCCATTGTTCTCCTTATAAGTCCTTCAAAGTCGTCTCATATGGTCAGTGCGATCGCATCTGCTATAACTGTAGGCATGTCAGATGCTAGAATGCGAAGTTACAGTGTAGACATAGTCGAAGTCAAAGTTTCTTGTTCTGCCTATTGTGTGCGTTATACCCGCTTCGATGTCGTCTTATATAATAGTTGCGAACTCATAATATGCTACAAAGGTATCCATGTGAGATGATATGATACAGAGATACAGTGTGCGGAATGATGTTGTCGAAGTATCTTTATTCTCCTATTGTTCTCGTTATTAGTCCATCAAAGTCGTCTCATATGGTAAGTGCGATCGCATCTGCTATAACTGAAGGCATGTCAGATGCTAGAATGCCGAGTTACAGTGGAGACATAGTCGAAGTCAAAGTTTCTTGTTCTGCCTATTGTGTGCGTTATACCCGCTTCGATGTCGTCTTATATAATCGTTGCGAACTGATATGCTCCAGAGGTATCTATGTAAGATGATAAAATACAGAGATACAGTGTGCAGACTGATGTTGTCAAAGTATCCTCACTTGCCTATTGATCTTGTTATATGTCCTTCGGAGTCTTTCTATATGGTCGATGCGATCGTATCGGTTTCAACTGTAGGCATGTCAGATGCTAAAATTCAGAGCCACAGTGTGAACATAGTCGAAGTTTCTTGTACTCCCTGTTTTATGCGTTATTTCCGTTCCGATGTCGTCTCAAATGATCGTTGCAAACTGATATGCTCCGAAGGTATCCATGTGAGATGATAAAATACAGAGATACAGTGTGCGGACTGATGTTGTCGAAGTATCTTCATTTGCCTATTGTTATCGTTATAAGTCCTTCAAAGTCGTCTCATATGGTCAGTGCGATCGTATCTGCTATAACTGTAGGCATGTCAGATGCTAGAATGCGAAGTTACAGTGTAGACATAGTCGAAGTCAAAGTTTCTTGTTCTGTCTATTGTGTGCGTTACACTCGCTTCGATGTCGTCTTATATAATAGTTGCGAAATCATATGCTCCAAAGGAATCCATGTGAGATGATAGAATACAGAGATACAGTGTGCGGAATGATGTTGTCGAAGTATCTTCATTCGCCTATTGTTCTCGTCATAAGTCCTTCAAAGTCGTCTCATATGGTCAGTGCAATCGCATCTGCTATAACTGTAGGCATGTCAGATGCTAGAATGCGAAGTTACAGTGTAGACATAGTCGAAGTCAAAGTATCTTGTTCTGCCTATTGTGTGCGTTATACCCGCTTCGATGTCGTCTTATATAATAGTTGCGAACTCATATGCTCCAGAGGTATACATGTGAGATGATATAATACAGAGGATACAGTGTGCGGAATGATGTTGTTGAAGTATTTTTATTTGCCTATTGTTCTCGTTATAAGTCCTTCAAAGTCGTCTCATATGGTCAGTGCGATCGCATCTGCTATAACTGTAGGCATGTCAGATGCTAGAATGCGAAGTTACAGTTCAGACATAGTCGAAGTCGAAGTTTCTTGTTCTGCCTGTTGTGTGTTATACCCGTTTTGATGTCGTCTCATATGATCGTTGCGAACTACCATGCTACAAAGGTATTCATGTAAAATATTACAATACAGAGATACAGTGTGCAGACAGATGTCGAAGTATCTTCACTTGTCAGTTGTTCTCGTTATATGTCCCTCGAAGTCGTACTATATGGTCAGTGCGATCGTATTTGCAATTACTGTGGGCATGTCAGATGCAAGAATGCGAAGTAACAGTGGAAAAATAGTCGAAGTCGAAGTTTCTTGCTCTGCCTGTTGTGTGCGTTATACCCGTTTTGATGTCGTCTCATATGATGGTTGCGAACTGATATGCTCCAAAGATATCTATGTAAGATGATAAAATACAGAGATACAGGGTGCAGACTGAAGTTGTCGAAGTATCTTCATTTGCCTGTTGTTCTCGTTATAAGTCCTTCAAAGTCGTCTCATATGGTCAGTGCGATCGCATCTGCTATAAATTTAGGCATGTCAGATGCTAGAATGCGAAGTTACAGTTTAGACATAGTCGGAGTCAAAGTTGCTTGTTCTGCCTGTTGTGTGTGTTATACCCGTTTTGATGTCGTCTCATATGATCGTTGAGAACTAATATGCTCCAGAGGTATCCATGTGAGATGATAAAATACAGAGATTCAGTGTGCAGACTGATGTTGTCAAAGTATCTCCACTTGCCTATTGTTCTCGTTATATGTCCTCTGAAGTCGTCCTATATGGTCAATGCGATCGTATCTGCTATAACTGTAGGCATGTCAGATGCTAGAATGCAAAGTTACAGTGTAAATATAGTCGAAGTTTCTTATTCTGCCTGTTATGTGCGTTATACCCGTTTTGATGTCGTCTCATATAATCGTTGCGAACTACCATGCTACAAAGGTATTCATGTGAAATGTTACAATACAGAGATACAGTGTGCAGACGAATGTCGAAGTATCTTCACTTGTCAGTAGTTCTCGTTATATGTCTCACGAAGTCGTCTTATAATATGGTCAGTGCGATCGCATCTGCTATAACTGTAGGCATGTCAGATGCTAGAATGCGAAGTTACAGTGTAGACATAGTCGAAGTCAAAGTTTCTTGTTCTGCCTATTGTGTGCGTTATACCCGCTTCGATGTCGTCTTATATAATAATTACGGACTCATATGCTACAAAGGTATCCATGTGAGATGATATGATACAGAGATACAGTGTGCAGACTGATGTTGTCGAAGAATCTTTAGTTGCCTATTGTTCTCGTCATAAGTCCTTCAGAGTCGTCTCATATGGTCAGTGTGATCGCATCTGCTATAACTGTAGGCATGTCAGATGCTATAATGCAAAGTTACAGTGTAAATATAGTCGAAGTCGAAGTTTCTTGTTCTGCCTGTTGTGTGCGTTACACCCGTTCTGATGTCGTCTCATATGATCGTTGCGAACTACCATGCTACAAAGGTATTCATGTGAAATGTTAGAATACAAAGATACAGTGTGCAGACGGATGTCGAAGTATCTTCACTTGTCAGTAGTTTTCGTTATATGTCCCACGAAGTCGTCTTATAATATGGTCAGTGCGATCGTATCTGCTATAGCTGTAAGCATGTCAGATGCTAGAATACGGAGTTACAGTGTTAGCATAGTCGGGGTCGAAGTTTCTTTTTCTGCCTGTTGTGTGCGTTATACCTGCTTCGATGTCGTCTGATATAAAAGTTGCGAACTCATATGCTCCAGAGGTATCCATGTGAGATGATAGAATACTGAGATACGGTATGCAGACTGATGTGGTCGAAGTATCTTCACTTGCCTATTGTTCTCGTTGTATGTCCTTCGGAGTCGTACTATATGGTCAGTGCGATCGTATCTGCAATTATTGTAGGCATGTCGGATGCAAGAATGCGAAGTTACAGTGGAAACATAGTCGAAGTCGGAGTTTCTTGCTCTTTCTGTTGTAAGCGTTATTCTGATTCAGGAAACACCCGACAATGTCTACCTATAAGATGTATAACCGACTCATTATCAATATTGATAAATTCGAAGTTTTGGCGAACACGCCGGTTAACCGACTCTTGATTGTTGGAATTGAAGTTTCTGGTGGATATGAAAAAGTATAGTACTCCACTCACATATAATGAGCTTTCATAAATACTTCTTGAATAGGCATTCATGAAGCTAGAATGCAGAGTTACAAAGTAAACATAGTCGAAGTCAAAGTTTCTTGTTCTGCCTGTTGTGTACGTTATACCCGCTTCGATGTCGTCTCATATAATCGTTGCGAACTGATATGCTCCAAAGTTATCTATGTAAGATAATAAAATACAGAGATACAGTGTGCAGACTGATGTTGTCAAAGTATCTTCATTTGCCTATTGTTCTCGTTATAAGTCCTTCAAAGTCGTCTCATATGGTCAGTGCGATCGCATCTGCTATAACTGTAGGCATGTCAGATGCTAGAATGCGAAGTTACAGTTCAGACATAGTCGAAGTCGAAGTTTCTTGTTCTGCCTGTTGTGTGTTATACCCGTTTTGATGTCGTCTCATATGATCGTTGCGAACTACCATGCTACAAAGGTATTCATGTAAAATATTACAATACAGAGATACAGTGTGCAGACAGATGTCGAAGTATCTTCACTTGTCAGTTGTTCTCGTTATATGTCCCTCGAAGTCGTACTATATGTTCAGTGCGATCGTATTTGCAATTACTGTAGGCATGTCAGATGCAAGAATGCGAAGTAACAGTGGAAAAATAGTCGAAGTCGAAGTTTCTTGCTCTGCCTGTTGTGTGCGTTATACCCGTTTTGATGTCGTCTCATATGATGGTTGCGAACTGATATGCTCCAAAGATATCTATGTAAGATGATAAAATACAGAGATACAGTGTGCAGACTGAAGTTGTCGAAGTATCTTCATTTGCCTGTTGTTCTCGTTATAAGTCCTTCAAAGTCGTCTCATATGGTCAGTGCGATCGCATCTGCTATAAATTTAGGCATGTCAGATGCTAGAATGCGAAGTTACAGTTTAGACATAGTCGGAGTCAAAGTTGCTTGTTCTGCCTGTTGTGTGTGTTATACCCGTTTTGATGTCGTCTCATATGATCGTTGAGAACTAATATGCTCTAGAGGTATCCATGTGAGATGATAAAATACAGAGATTCAGTGTGCAGACTGATGTTGTCAAAGTATCTCCACTTGCCTATTGTTCTCGTTATATGTCCTCTGAAGTCGTCCTATATGGTCAATGCGATCGTATCTGCTATAACTGTAGGCATGTCAGATGCTAGAATGCAAAGTTACAGTGTAATTATAGTCGAAGTTTCTTATTCTGCCTGTTATGTGCGTTATACCCGTTTTGATGTCGTCTCATATGATCGTTGCGAACTACCATGCTACAAAGGTATTCATGTGAAATGTTACAATACAGAGATACAGTGTGCAGACGAATGTCGAAGTATCTTCACTTGTCAGTTGTTCTCGTTATATGTCCCACGAAGTCGTCTTATATGGTCAGTGCGATCGTATCTGCTATAGCTGTAGGCATGTCAGATGCTAGAATACGGAGTTACAGTGTAAGCATAGTCGGGGTCGAAGTTCTTTGTTCTGCCTGTTGTGTGCGTTATACCTGCTTCGATGTCGTCTTATATAATAGTTGCGAACTCATATGCTCCAGAGGTATCCATGTGAGATGATAGAATACTGAGATACGGTATGCAGACTGATGTGGTCGAAGTATCTTCACTTGCCTATTGTTCTCGTTGTATGGTCAGTGCGATCGTATCTGCAATAGCTGTTGGCATGTCAGATGCAAGAATGCGAAGTTACAGTGGAAATATAGTCGAAGTCGAAGTTTCTTGCTCTCCCTGTTGTAAGCGTTATATCGATTCAGGAAACACTAGACAATGTCTACCTATAAGATGTATAACCGACTTATTATCAAGATTGATAAATTCGAAGTTTTGGCGAACACGCCGGTTTACCGACTCTTGATTGTTGGAATCGAAGTTTCTGGTGGATATGAAAAAGTATAGTACTCCACTCACATATAATGAGCTGTCATATATACTTCTTGAATAGGCATTCAAGAAGCTCGAATGCAAAGTTACAAAGTAAACATATTCGAAGTCAAAGTTTCTTGTTCTGCCTGTTGTGTACGTTATACCCGCTTCGATGTCGTCTTATAAATAGTTGCGAACCCATATGCTCCAAAGGTATCCATGTGAGATGATGAAATACAGAGATACAGTGTGCGGAATGATGTTGTCGAAGTATCTTTATCTGCCTTTTGTTCTCGTTATGAGTTCTTCGAAGTCGTCTGATATAGTCAGTGCGATCGCATCTGCTATAACTGTAGGCATGTCAGATGCTAGAATGTGAAGTTACAAAGTAGACATTGTCGAAGTCGAAGTTTCTTGTTCTGCCTATTGTGTGCGTTATAACCGCTTCGATGTCGTCTCAAATAATAGTTGCGAACTCATATGCTCCAAAGGTGTCCATGTGAGATGATATAAAACAGAGATACAGTGTGCGGAATGATGTTGTCGAAGTATCTTTATTTGCCTATTGTTCTCGTTATAAGTCCTTCGAAGTCGTCTCATTTGGTTAGTGCGATCGCATCTGCTATAACTGTAGGCATGTCAGATGCTAGAATGCGAAGTTACAGTGTAGACATAGTCGAAGTCGAAGTTTCTTGTTCTGCCTGTTGTGTGCGTTATTCCTGCTTCGATGTCGTCTCATATGATCGTTGCGAACTAATATGCTCCAGAGGTATCTATGTGAATTGATAAAATACAGAGATTCAGTGTGCAGACTGATGTTGTCAAAGTATCTTCACTTGCCTATTGTTCTCGTTATATGTCTTCTGGAGTCGTACTATATGGTCTGTGCGATCGTATCTGCTATAACTGTAGGCATGTCAGATGCTAGCATGCAAAGTTACAGTGTAAATATAGTCGAAGTCGAAGTTCCTTGTTCTGCCTGTTGTGTGCGTTATACCCGATTTGATGTCGTCTCATATGATCGTTGCGAACTAACATGCTACGAAGGTATTCATGTGAAATGTTACAATACAGAGATACGGTGTGCAGACGGATGTCGAAGTATCTCCACTTGTCAGTAGTTCTCGTTATATGTCCCACGAAGTCGTCTTATAATATGGTCAGTGCGATCGTATCTGCTATAGCTGTAGGCATGTCAGATGCTAGAATACGGAGTTACAGTGTTAGCATAGTCGGGGTCGAAGTTTCTTGTTCTGCCTGTTGTGTGCGTTATACCTGCTTCGATGTCGTCTTATATAAAAGTTGCGAACTCATATGCTCCAGAAGTATCCATGTGAGATGATAGAATACTGAGATACGGTATGCAGACTGATGTGGTCGAAGTATCTTCACTTGCCTATTGTTCTGGTTGTATATCCTTCGGAGTCGTACTATATGGTCAGTGCGATCGTATCTGCAATTACTGTAGGCATGTCAGATGCAAGAATGCGAAGTTACAGTGGAAACATAGTCGAAGTCGAAGTTTCTTGCTCTCCCTGTTGTGAGCGTTATTTTGATTCAGGAAACACTTGACAATGTCTACCTATAAGATGTATAACCGACTTATTATCAAGATTGATGAATTCGAAGTTTTGGCGAACACGCCGGTTTACCGACTCTTGATTGTTGGAATCGAAGTTTCTGGTGGATATGAAAAAGTATAGTACTCCACTCACTTATAATGAGCTGTCATATATACTTCTTGAATAGGCATTCAAGAAGCTAGAATGCAAAGTTACGAAGTGAACATAGTCGAAGTCAAAGTTTCTTGTTCTGCCTGTTGTGTACGTTATACCCGCTTCGATGTCGTCTCATATAATCGTTGCGAACTTATATGCTCCAGAGGTATCTATGTGTGATGATAAAATACAGAGAAACAGTGTGCAGACTGATGTTGTCAAAGTATCTTCACTTGCCTATTGTTCTCGTTATATGTCCTCTGAAGTCTTCCTATATGGTAAGTGCGATCGTATCTGCTATAACTGTAGGCATGTCAGATGCTAGAATGCAAAGTTACAGTGTGAATATAGTCGAAGTCGGAGTTTCTTGTTCTGCCTGTTGTGTGCGTTATACCAGTTTTGATGTCGTCTCATATGATCGATGCGAACTGATATGCTCCAGAGGTATCTATGTGAGATGACAAAATACAGTAATACAATGTTCAGACTGATGTTGTCAAAGTATCCTCACTTGCCTATTGATCTTGTTATATGTTCTTCGGAGTCTTTCTATATGGTCAATGCGATCGTATCGGTTTCAACTGTAGGCATGTCAGATGCTAGAATTCAGAGCCACAGTGTGAACATAGTCGAAGTTTCTTGTTCTCCCTGTTTTATGCGATATTTCTGTTTCGATGTCGTCTCGAATGATCGTTGCGAACTGATATGCTCCAAAGGTATGCATGTGCGATGATAGAAAACAGAGATACAGTGTGCGGACTGATGTTGTCGGAGTATCTTTATTTGCCTATTGTTCTCGTTATAAGTCCTTCAAAGTCGTCTCATATGGTCAGTGCGATCGCATCTGCTATAACTGTAGGCATGTCAGATGCTAGAATGCGAAGTTTCAGTGTAGACATAGTCGGAGTCAAAGTTCCTTGTTCTGCCTATTGTGTGCGTTATACCCGCTTCGATGTCGTCTTATATAATAGTTGCAAACTCATATGCTACAAAGGTATCCAGGTGAGATGATATGATACAGAGATACAGTGTGCGGAATGATGTTGTCGAAGTATCTTTATTTGCCTATTGTTCTCGTTATAAGTCCTTCAAAGTCGTCTCATATAGTCAGTGCTATCGCATCTGCTATAACTGTATGCATGTCAGATGCTAGAATGCAAAGTTACAGTGTAAATATAGTCGAAGTCGAAGTTTATTGTTCTGCCTGTTGTGTGCGTTATACTCGTTTTGATGTCGTCTCATATGATCGTTGCGAACTAACATGCTACGAAGGTATTCATGTGAAATGTTACAATACAGAGATACGGTGTTCAGACGGATGTCGAAGTATCTTCACTTGTCAGTAGTTCTCGTTATATGTCCCACGAAGTCGTCTTATAATATGGTCAGTGCGATCGTATCTGCTATAGCTGTAGGCATGTCAGATGCTAGAATACGGAGTTACAGTGTTATCATAGTCGGGGTCGAAGTTTCTTGTTCTGCCTGTTGTGTGCGTTATACCTGCTTCGATGTCGTCTTATATAGAAGTTGCGAACTCATATGCTCCAGGAGTATCCATGTGAGATGATAGAATACTGAGATACGGTATGCAGACTGATGTGGTCGAAGTATCTTAACTTGCCTATTGTTCTCGTTGTATTTCCTTTGGAGTCGTACTATATGGTCTGTGCGTGGTATCTACAATTACTGTAGGCATGTCGGATGCAAAAATTCGAAGTTACAGTGGAAACATAGTCGAAGTCGAAGTTTCTTGCTCTTTCTGTTGTAAGCGTTATTTTGATTCAGGAAACACTCGACAATGTCTACCTATAAGATGTATAACCGACTTATCATCAAGATTGATAAATTCGAAGTTCTGGCGAACACGCCGGTTTACCGACTCTTGATTGTTGGAATTGAAGTTTCTGGTGGATATGAAAAAGTATAGTAATCCACTCACATATAATAAGCTTTCCTAAATACTTCTTGAATAGGCATTCAAGAAGCTAGAATGCAAAGTTACAAAGTAAACATAGTCGAAGTCAAAGTTTCTTGATCTTCCTGTTGTGTAGGTACGTTATACCCGCTTCGATGTCGTCTCATATAATCGTTGCGAACTGATATGCTCCAAAGGTATGCATGTGCGATGATAGAAAACAGAGATACAGTGTGCGGACTGATGTTGTCGAAGTATCTCTATTTGCCTATTGTTCTCGTTATAAGTCCTCCAAAGTCGTCTCATATGGTCAGTGTGATCGCATCTGCTATGACTGTAGGCATGTCAGATGCTAGAATGCGGAGTTACAGTGTAGACATAGTCGAAGTCAAAGGTTCTTGTTCTGTCTATTGTGTGCGTTATACCCGCTTCGATGTCGTCTTATATAATAGTTGCGAACTCATATGCTACAAAGGTATCCATGTGAGATGATATGATACAGAGATACAGTGTGCGGAATGATGTTGTCGAAGTATTTTTATTTGCCTATTGTTCTCGTTATAAGTCCTTCAAAGTCGTCTCATGAGGTCAGTGTGATCGCATCTGCTATAACTGTAGGCATGTCAGATGCTAGAATGCGAAGTTACAGTGAAGACATAGTTGAAGTCAAAGTTTCTTGTTCTGCCTATTGTGTTCAATATACCTGCTTCGATGTCGTCTTATATAATCGTTGCGAACTGATATGCTATAGAGGTATCTATGTAAGATGATAGAATACAGAGATACAGTGTGCAGACTGATGTTGTCAAAGTATCCTCACTTGCCTATTGATCTTGTTATATGTCCTTCGGAGTCTTCCTATATGGTCAATGCGATCGTATCGGTTTCAACTGTAGGCATGTCAGATGCTAGAATTCAGAGCCACAGTGTGAACATAGTCGAAGTTTCTTGTACTCCCTGTTTTATGCGTTATTTCCGTTCCGATGTCGTCTCGTTGCGAACTGATATGCTCCAAAGGTTTCCATGTGAGATGATAGAATACAGAGATAGATACATTGTGCGGACTGATGTTGTCGAAGTATCTTTATTTGCCTATTGTTCTCGTTATAAGTCCTTCAAAGTCGTCTCATATGGTCAGTGCGATCGCATCTGCTATAACTGTAGCCATGTCAGATGCTAGAATGCGAAGTTACAGTGTAGACATAGTCGAAGTCAAAGTATCTTGTTCTGCCTATTGTGTGCGTTATACCCGCTTCGATGTCGTCTTATATAATAGTTGCGAGTTCATATGCTCCAAAGGTATACATGTGAGATGATATAATACAGAGGATACAGTGTGCGGAATGATGTTGTTGAAGTATCTTTATTTGCCTATTGTTCTCGTTATAAGTCCTTCAAAGTCGTCTCATATGGTCAGTGCGATCGCATCTGCTATAACTGAAGGCATGTCAGATGCTAGAATGCGAAGTTACAGTGTAGACATAGTCGAAGTCAAAGTATCTTGTTCTGCCTATTGTGTGCGTTATACCCGCTTCGATGTCGTCTTATATAATAGTTGCGAACTCATATGCTCCAAAGGTATACATGTGAGATGATATAATACAGAGGATACAGTGTGCGGAATGATGTTGTCGAAGTATCTTTATTTGCCTATTGTTCTCGTTATAAGTCCTTCAAAGTCGTCTCATATGGTCAGTGCGATCGCATCTGCTATAACTGTAGCCATGTCAGATGCTAGAATGCGAAGTTACAGTGTAGACATAGTCGAAGTCAAAGTATCTTGTTCTGCCTATTGTGTGCGTTATACCTGCTTCGATGTCGTCTTATGTAATAGTTGCGAACTCATATGCTCCAAAGGTATACATGTGAGATGATATAATACAGAGGATACAGTGTGCGGAATGATGTTGTTGAAGTATCTTTATTTGCCTATTTTTCTCGTTATAAGTCCTTCAAAGTCGTCTCATATGGTCAGTGCGATCGCATCTGCTATAACTGAAGGCATGTCAGATGCTAGAATGCAAAGTTACAGTGCAAATATAGTCGAAGTCGGAGTTCCTTGTTCTGCCCGTTGTGTGCGTTATACCCGTTTTGATGTCGTCTCATATGATCGTTGCGAACTACCATGCTACAAAGGTATTCATGTAAAATGTTACAATACAGAGATACAGTGTGCAGACGGATGTCGAAGTATCTTCACTTGTCAGTAGTTCTCGTTATATGTCCCACGAAGTCGTCTTATATGATCAGTGCGATCGTATCTGCTATAGCTGTAGGCATGTCAGATGCTAGAATACGGAGTTATAGTGTTAGCATAGTCGGGGTCGAAGTTTCTTGTTCTGCCTGTTGTGTGCATTATACCTGCTTCGATGTCGTCTTATATAATAGTTGCGAACCCATATACTCCAGGGGTATCCATGTGAGATGATAGAATACTGAGATACGGTATGCGGACTGATGTGGTCTAAGTATCTCCACTCTCCCATTGTTCTCGTTGTATGTCCTTCGGAGTCGTACTATATGGTCAGTGCGATCGTATCTGCAATAACTGTGGGCATGTCAGATGCATGAATGCGAAGTTACAGTGGAAACACAGTCGAAGTCGAAGTTTCTTGCTCTCCCTGTTGTAAGCGTTATTTTGATTCAGGAAACACTAGACAATGTCTACCTATGAGATGTATAACCGACTTATTATCAAGATTGATAAATTCGAAGTTCTGGCGAACACGCCGGTTCCCCGACTCTTGATTGTTGGAATCGAAGTTTCTGGTGGATATGAAAAAGTATAGTACTCCACTCACAAATAATGAGCTGTCATATATACTTCTTGAATAGGGATTCAAGAAGCTAGAATGCAAAGTTACAAAAACATAGTCGAAGTCAAAGTTTCTTGTTCTGCCTGTTGTGTACGTTATACCCGCTTCGATGTCGTCTTATGTAATAGTTGCGAACTCATATGCTCCAAAGGTATCCATGTGAGATGATATAATACAGAGACACAGTGTGCGGAATGATGTTGTCGAAGTATCTTTATCTGCCTTTTGTTCTCGTTATAAGTTCTCCAAAGTCGTCTCATATAGTCAGTGCGATCGCATCTGCTATAACTGTAGGCATGTCAGATGCTAGAATGTGAAGTTACAGTGTAGACATAGTCGAAGACGAAGTTTCTTGTTCTGCTTATTTTGTGCGTTATTCCCGCTTCGATGTCGTCTTAAATGATAGTTGCGAACTCATATGCTCCAAAAGTATCCATGTGAGATGATATAATACAGAGATACAGTGTGCGGAATGATGTTGTCGAAGTATCTTTATCTGCCTATCGTTCTCGTTATAAGTCCTTCAAAGTCGTCTCATATGGTCAGTGCGATCGCATCTGCTATAACTGTAGCCATGTCAGATGCTAGAATGCGAAGTAACAGTGTAGACATAGTCGAAGTCGAAGTATCTTGTTCTGCCTATTGTGTGCGTTATACCCGCTTCGATGTCGTCTTATATAATAGTTGCGAACTCATATGCTCCAAAGGTATACATGTGAGATGATATAATACAGAGGATACAGTGTGCGGAATGATGTTGTTGAAGTATCTTTATTTGCCTATTGTTCTCGTTATAAGTCCTTCAAAGTCGTTTCATATGGTCAGTGCGATCGCATCTGCTATAACTGTAGGCATGTCAGATGCTATAATGCAAAGTTACAGTGTAAATATAGTCGAAGTCGAAGTTTCTTGTTCTGCCTGTTGTGTGCGTTATACCCGTTCTGATGACGTCTCATATGATCGTTGCGAACTACCATGCTACAAAGGTATTCATGTGAAATGTTAGAAAACAGAGATACAGTGTGCAGACGGATGTCGAAGTTTCTTCACTTGTCAGTAGTTCTCGTTATATGTCCCACGAAGTCGTCTTATAATATGGTCAGTGCGATCGTATCTGCTATAGCTGTAGGCATGTCAGATGCTAGAATACGGAGTTACAGTGTTAGCATAGTCGGGGTCGAAGTTTATGTTCTGCCTGTTGGTGTGCATCATACCTGCTTCGATGTCGTCTGATATAAAAGTTGCGAACTCATATGCTCCAGAGGTATCCATGTGAGATGATAGAATACTGAGATACGGTATGCAGACTGATGTGGTTGAAGTATCTTCACTTGCCTATTGTTCTCGTTGTATGTCCTTCGGAGTCGTAATATATGGTCAGTGCGATCGTATCTGCAATTACTGTAGGCATGTCGGATGCAAAAATGCGAAGTTACAGTGGAAACATAGTCGAAGTCGAAGTTTCTTGCTCTGTCTGTTGTAAGCGTTATTCTGATTCAGGAAACACCCGACAATGTCTACCTATGAGATGTATAACCGACTCATTATCAAGATTGATAAATTCGAAGTTTTGTCGAACACGCCGGTTTACCGACTCTTGATTGTTGGAATCAAAGTTTCTGGTGGATATGAAAAAGTATAGTACTCCACTCACATATAATGAGCTTTCATAAATACTTCTTGAATAGGCATTCAAGAACCTAGAATGCAAAGTTACAAAGTAAACATAGTCGAAGTCAAAGTTTCTTGTTCTGCCTGTTGTGTACGTTATACCCGCTTCGATGTCGTCTCATATAATCGTTGCGAACTGATATGCTCCAAAGATATCTATGTAAGATGATAAAATACAGAGATACAGTGTGCAGACTGATGTTGTCAAAGTATCTTTATTTGCCTATTGTTCTCGTTATAAGTCCTTCAAAGTCGTCTCATATGGTCAGTGCGATCGCATCTGCTATAACTGTAGGCATGTCAGATGCTAGAATGCGAAGTTACAGTTCAGACATAGTCGAAGTTTCTCGTTCTGCCTGTTGTGTATGTTATACCCGTTTTGATGTCGTCTCATATGATCGTTTTGAACTACCATGCTACAAAGGTATTCATGTAAAATGTTACAATACAGAGATACAGTGTGCAGACAGATGTCGAAGTATCTTCACTTGTCAGTTGTTCTCGTTATATGTCCCTCGAAGTCGTACTATATGGTCAGTGCGATCGTATCTGCAATTTCTGTAGGCTTGTCAGATGCAAGAATGCGAAGTAACAGTGGAAACATAGTCGAAGTCGAAGTTTCTTGCTCTGCCTGTTGTGTGCGTTATACCCGTTTTGATGTCGTCTCATATGATGGTTGCGAACTGATATGCTCCAGAGATATCTATGTAAGATGATAAAATATAGAGATATAGTGTGCAGACTGAAGTTGTCGAAGTATCTTCATTTGCCTGTTGTTCTCGTTATAAGTCCTTCAAAGTCGTCTCATATGGTCAGTGCGATCGCATCTGCTATAACTGTAGGCATGTCAGATGCTAGAATGCGAAGTTACAGTTTAGACATAGTCGGAGTCGAAGTTGCTTGTTCTGCCTGTTGTGTGTGTTATACCCGTTTTGATGTCGTCTCATATGATCGTTGAGAACATGCTCCAGAGGTATCCATGTGAGATGATAAAATACAGAGATTCAGTGTGCAGACTCATGTTGTCAAAGTATCTTCACTTGCCTATTGTTCTCGTTATATGTCCTCTGAAGTCGTTCTATATGGTCAATGCGATCGTATCTGCTATAACTGTGGGCATGTTAGATGCTAGAATGTGGAGTTACAAAGTAGACATAGTCGAAGTCGAAGTTTCTTGTTCTGCCTATTGTGTGCGTTATACCCGCTTCGATGTCGTCTCAAATAATAGTTGCGAACTGATATGCTCCAAAGATATCTATGTAAGATGATAAAATACAGAGATACAGTGTGCAGACTGATGTTGTCAAAGTATCTTTATTTGCCTATTGTTCTCGTTATAAGTCCTTCAAAGTCGTCTCATATGGTCAGTGCGATCGCATCTGCTATAACTGTAGGCATGTCAGATGCTAGAATGCGAAGTTACAGTTCAGACATAGTCGAAGTTTCTCGTTCTGCCTGTTGTGTATGTTATACCCGTTTTGATGTCGTCTCATATGATCGTTTTGAACTACCATGCTACAAAGGTATTCATGTAAAATGTTACAATACAGAGATACAGTGTGCAGACAGATGTCGAAGTATCTTCACTTGTCAGTTGTTCTCGTTATATGTCCCTCGAAGTCGTACTATATGGTCAGTGCGATCGTATCTGCAATTTCTGTAGGCTTGTCAGATGCAAGAATGCGAAGTAACAGTGGAAACATAGTCGAAGTCGAAGTTTCTTGCTCTGCCTGTTGTGTGCGTTATACCCGTTTTGATGTCGTCTCATATGATGGTTGCGAACTGATATGCTCCAGAGATATCTATGTAAGATGATAAAATATAGAGATATAGTGTGCAGACTGAAGTTGTCGAAGTATCTTCATTTGCCTGTTGTTCTCGTTATAAGTCCTTCAAAGTCGTCTCATATGGTCAGTGCGATCGCATCTGCTATAACTGTAGGCATGTCAGATGCTAGAATGCGAAGTTACAGTTTAGACATAGTCGGAGTCGAAGTTGCTTGTTCTGCCTGTTGTGTGTGTTATACCCGTTTTGATGTCGTCTCATATGATCGTTGAGAACATGCTCCAGAGGTATCCATGTGATATGATAAAATACAGAGATTCAGTGTGCAGACTCATGTTGTCAAAGTATCTTCACTTGCCTATTGTTCTCGTTATATGTCCTCTGAAGTCGTTCTATATGGTCAATGCGATCGTATCTGCTATAACTGTGGGCATGTTAGATGCTAGAATGTGGAGTTACAAAGTAGACATAGTCGAAGTCGAAGTTTCTTGTTCTGCCTATTGTGTGCGTTATACCCGCTTCGATGTCGTCTCAAATAATAGTTGCGAACTCATATGCTCCAAAGGTGTCCATGTGAGATGATATAATACAGAGATACAGTGTGCGGAATGATGTTGTCGAAGTATCTTTATTTGCCTATTGTTCTCGTTATAAGTCCTTCAAAGTCGTCTCATTTGGTTAGTGCGATCGCATCTGCTATAACGGTAGGCATGTCAGATGCTAGAATGCGAAGTTACAGTGTAGACATAGTCGAAGTCGAAGTTTCTTGTTTTGCCTGTTGTGTGCGTTATTCCCGCTTCGATGTTGTCTCATATGATCGTTGCGAACTGATATGCTCCAGAGGTATCTATGTGAATTGATAAAATACAGAGATTCAGTGTGCAGACTGATGTTGTCAAAGTATCTTCACTTGCCTATTGTTCTCGTTATATGTCTTCTGAAGTCGTCCTATATGGTCAGTGCGATCGTATCTCCTATAACTGTAGGCTCAGATGCTAGAATGCAAAGTTACAGTGTAAATATAGTCGAAGTCAAAGTTCCTTGTTCTGCCTGTTGTGTGCGTTATACCCGTTTTGATGTCGTCTCATATGATCGTTGCGAACTACCATGCTACAAAGATATTCATGTGGAATGTTACTATACAGAGATACAGTGTGCAGACGGATGTCGAAGTATCTTCACTTGTCAGTTGTTCTCGTTATATGTCCCACGAAGTCGTCTTATATGGTCAGTGCGATCGTATCTGCTATAGCTGTAGGCATGTCAGATGCTAGAATACGGAGTTACAGTGTTAGCATAGTCGAGTTCGAAGTTTCTTGTTCTGCCTGTTGTGTGCGTTATACCCGATTCGATGTCGTCTTATATGATAGTTGCGAACTCATATGCTACAAAGGTATCCATGTGAGATGATATGATACAGAGATACAGTGTGCGGAATGATGTTGTCGAAGTATCTTTATTTGCCTATTGTTCTCGTTATAAGTCCTTCAAAGTCTGTTACACTTCGTTCAAGACGTTACGAAAATACTGCAGAAAACAGAGCTATGCATTATTGTTTACCTACTTTTCACTCTCTTTTTCATTGGTTCATAATTGAATTCATCTGTGATGTTTACTGCGGGCTATCGATTGGTATTTCTCTGTTCGTTGTTATTGATTCTAACTCAATTTTTGCTGTAAATAAGGAATTATATTGTGATTTTTAGCCTACTAGTTATCGTTAGTGCATACCTCTTGGTCAGAATGTTTTGTTTACAAATTTTGGTAGGTAGGTAGTTGGTTCCTGGAATTGTCGCACATGACTGATTCAGTCCACAGGTATTTCGCCAAATGTCATCTTGAATTTCGAGTATCATTCTTGTAATTATTGTTGCCGTTATATTTCCAAATAAATATCATTGTTATGTAATTATTGTAATTATTGAAAATGTCACTGTCAGCTTGATGACGTTTAGTCTCTATTGACGGTAATGACACTAATGACGGATGACCACTATTTGCGAACCTCTGCATGCATCTTCTCGAATTTTCAACATTGTCATCATGGGACATTGACCCATAGTTCCCTTGCTATCATCACGAATACGGGCTCTAACGGCTCACAATCAGCACCATATCTCGTTATGATGATTTGGCACTCTGTATCTTCGCCATTATGTGCCTGTTTGTTGATTTGGCACTAATTCCTTGTAAGTATGGGCGTTATGGGTTATGTTACATGGTGATAAAGGGTCATCGCACGGGAAGAAGATGATGACGTATTTCGCCCCACTATTCAGGTCTACAATGATCCTCAGTTGCGCATGACCGCGTTTGAATATTTGAAGTTTCAAATCCAAACAATAATAACTGGCAATAATATATTCTGACTTGAAATAAATGGTGATTTAATGATATTCCTTCTTTTCTGATGGTCTCGACACCTCTCTTGATATTATCGACATAGTTTTCACTACCATGGCGAGGTAGAAATGCCATGTACAGGGTGTTCGCGGGGATATCTCCCGCCTATAATTTTATATCGTCCGGTGATTGATGTGTGTGGGAGTATATAGGGGAAGATACACAAAAAAGGGTGATCTTCCGGTGAGATGTGGCAAGGACAGCCCCTTCGATCTTCATAGGCACCATTTTGTCTGCAGCAGTCTACCAGCCTGGTCACAAAAGTAAGCCGTGAGATCTGTTTCTTGAATAATTTCGAATTTGCCTAATATTCGATTTTCCATTACTTAGTGTTGGGATTAATTAGGAAAAGATCTCAAATTTGGGATATCCATTATCATCGCTGGGATGATGGGATTCCTGTTGCCTCTATAGAGGGATTCTTCGTGGCTGAAATCCACGTGGCCGAGCCGACCCACATCACCACTTCTGGAACCCACACAACATCCAAGGTACTATATATTCTTTTAATCATCAGCTGCTATTTTCTTGTCATTCCTTGTGTTGGTAAAAATAACGCACGATTGTCGTCATTCCACATAGGGTTCCTTCTATTGGGCTAAAGCCTTCTCTCCCGTTCGCTGCATTCGAGATTTGGCCCCCTTCAGCTCCCTGGGACTGCTGTACTGGAGTCTGCGCTGGTGCGGTAGCTCTGTTTTCGCCTGCTTTGGGAGCCTTTTGATTTGTGGCTGAAAGGCGACATACAGGAGACACCACCTGACTCTGCTGACTCCACCTGACGCTGCTGACTTCACCTGATTCCCCTGTACATCAGGACCTGCTCATAATTTGGTGAGTTCGTTCCATGCACCATCAGGGATAGTATTTTACTTGGGATAAACTACCACCAACCTTAATTCATCAGTTTTAAATTTCATTCAACATAATATAATTGCAACATATGTCATTGATTTAATAGACACTCAGTATAGCTACAAAATATACCCCTGTAAACCAAAAGTGCACTGCGGTAAAATAGGCCTTATTATTTCTTTTGTCTCATTGATACTGATTTACTGAGTTATTTTGTTGATTAATAAGCTATATATTATCATACTGTCTCAGAGAGTTGATTTTGAGCAGTGATTGTACTATTTTACACTGATCTGAAGAGTTGATTTCAGTCAGTCAATTTATATTTCTTGTTGTTGCAATAATTGTACACTGTTCAGGCATTATTGCTATTGATACTCAGTTACTTTGGAAGTCTTTGAGCCAACTATAGTATCTTTTGTCACATTATTTGTCATTTCAGAATTTATTTGTGATTAAAAGCATATTCATCCCTATCAAACTTAGTATTTTACTAAGCCTAACGTACCCACCCATTTGTCCCGCTGAACTACCAGTGTCTAGTTTCTACGGTATCAAACTGGGCACTAAAAACACTTTTTCTGTTGTCAATACATTTAAGATTTAAAACACCTAATAAATCTTAGGTAATTCATCAACCAAACTCAGGGGTAAATAAAATTCTATTCCATTTTTCTTACTACTCACCCCCTGAGATTTAAAGGCATAACAGTGGCGCCCAACGTTTATCAGTGGCACAATAGGGTGAATATGTTGGACTTATGAAGTAATAATTGGTGGTAGTGAATTTTTTTTTTTTTTTTATAAAATTTATACTTCCCAATTTGGCTTAAATTTCACATAATTCTGTATATTTTTGAATCTAGTTTATACTGTGAATCGCTTTTTTTCCGAAACATTGAATCGACAGGGTGTTTGGACAAAATTACCATTTATTTTTGGAGTTGATGATCAGGAGAGATTAATAGGATTACAATTCAGACAATTTTTCTAATGACCTGTGTATTCTGTATAGACTGTTGAGAACAACCTATCGTCAATTTTTAATTGTACAGGGTATTCAATTTTCAGGTACATTTCTTCTTCACAACTTAAATTTCTATTTGAAAAAAAACAAGGAATATACCAACATCAGCTAATTATTCTTAAATTTTGGTTGTTATAGTATCCAATGCCCACTCACTAGTTCCTTTGTACACGGTGATTTAATGTAATCAAAAAGTTAGTGAAATGATTTTTTTTTTCCTTTTTTTGAATTTTGAATACTGAAATGTACAGGGTTAGGTCATAAAATAATAGTCAGTTATACAGTATTTGAAGATAACATTTGTCAATTTTATTAGATTGTATATTTTACAACAGTAAATTAATTTATACAGGGTCATTCCAAAAATCCATTACACTCACATTTGTTATCATTGATCATTGGATATCAATATACAGGGCGTACACATACAGGTGGTTCACAGTAATAGATCAAACAATTGATAATATATATATATTTTTCTTATTTGCTAGAGGTTTACTCTGGTGAACATAAAATTTTCAGGTCGTGTTTGTTGTTGTACAGGGTGGTCAGCGTGCTGGGTGTATCCGTCTAGGTGTTGTCAAATTTTAGGGATTGTTTCCTTGTTCGTTTTTTTTTTCTTCTCTGGGAAGGGAGGGGGTATGCAAACTGTCGTTTGCATGTGCAAATATTTTCATTTTCCCTGATAGTTGATTTCCCTATATTTTTTTTTCTGAGATTTCAAATTGAATTTGACATTTGATCTTGAATTTTTTTTGAATTTTTGATTGAGATTATTAACTATTTTTTTTTTGCTTATCGATTATTTTCGATTATTTCATACTTATTACCAGCCTATTTTGACTTCGAATTTATTATTGCCGAGATTTGAGACTGAGAAAATTTCAATCGTGTTATTCTATAGTGAGCCAGGCGTGGACTTGAATTTATAACTGATTTTTGGGGTACCGAGAAATTTTAGGATTATCATGGAGATCAATAGACTACGTAGCGATGAGCTAACTTATGAACTTTTGCTTCGCGGTGCATGCCTAGGAAATGGAACAGTTCAGGAAAAAAGGGTGCTATTAAGAGCTGCGTTGCAGGCTGAACAGGAAGGTTCATTACAAACATCCACCATGCAGTTTGATCCTAAAAATGAGCTTTTGATTTGTAATAATAAAGTAACTGAATTATTAGGAGATGTTCAAACATTTGATGAGGACAATTTCGAAAATGAATTTAAAAAAATTCAATCGCGGCTCATTCATGTCTCCAAACGTATTGATAGGCTTCCAGCTAGAATACCGGAAGATGAGATAGAAAGATTGAAATTGACCACCGTAGCCAATAATTTGAAACTTGCATTAGATTGTGCATATAGGGCTGCTAGGAGAAAATCATCTAATACTACTTCAGCCAGTAATACTGTTCCCACAAATAATAATACTCCTCCAAATGCCAGTTCCACCAGCCATTCTTTTGTAGATGATCTGATTTCATTTGACGAAGCAGAGGAACATGTCAATAGTTATAGTGAAAAGGCACCTAATGCTAATGGTAATCATGTAAATTTCAATATTCCGGCGGCACAATCTTCCCAGCCTAAATCAACCTTAGATCAAGATATGGAAAAGGACATTGATGTTTCAATTTTAACGAACAAAATTTCAGAAATGATGCGTGACATGAATGCAACTTCCGTACGTCCAGCACAAAATGTTAATGATTTTGGATTAAACCTCCCTAGTAGTCGTTGCGCTACCATAGGCACTACTCAAGTAGATCCCTTTTCACCGGTCAATTTTCATACTACGAATGATAGCAGGAATATTTCTCGTGTTAGTTTCGAGTCTGGTGTACCTCCTCAGCGATTCGTGGATGTGAGTCGTTGGAGACTAAAGTTTAATGGTACTAGTAGTGTCACTGACTTTTTAGAAAAACTAGAGGACATGCGAGTTTCTAGAGG
Source organism: Phaedon cochleariae (assembly GCA_918026855.4). Classification (NCBI taxonomy): domain Eukaryota; kingdom Metazoa; phylum Arthropoda; class Insecta; order Coleoptera; family Chrysomelidae; genus Phaedon; species Phaedon cochleariae. The sequence goes on along the minus strand of OU896719.1, from coordinate 17,964,564 downwards.
TATTTCCAAAAATCAACTGTTTGATTCAATTCCAGAATTATTAGAAGGAGACGTATCTATTTGGTTCCGTTTTGCGCGCAGTAACATCAGAACATATGATGATTTTGTTTTGGCATTGCGAAATAGCTTTTTACCTCGAAATTACGAAGAGAAAATTTGGGATACTCTTAAGAGAAGGACACAAGGTCCGAATGAAAGTGTGATTATTTATATTTCATATATGGAAAACCTATTCGATAAACTGAATTCTAAACCGAATGAAGAGTATAGGGTTGCTTTCATTAGAGGAAAAATGCTACCATATTTACAAATGGCTTTTGCGGGAAAAGGTGTCTATACTTTAACAACATTGATCTCAATAGGTAGGGAAATCGAAGAGGCCAATCAGAGCGCTCAAGATTATAGAGCACCTTTAGTGAGTCCTAGGTACTCAGTCGAACCTGGACTGGAGTATCAGCGACCCCCTAATTCTCGTATAGCAGCGGTTGACTCCTCGATAAATCCTAACTACTTTGATTCCCCACAGACCCAAAATAGTCAGCACTATACATCAAATTCTTTTTCACTTCCTAATGCACCTAATACTTTGGAATTAAATTCAGTTTCGCCTTTAGCCATTAATGCTGCTCCTTTACAGCCTACTTTTCCAGATTACGGACAACAACATAATAAATTTACTAATAATCACAGGGATGTTGACGGTAATGCCAGTAATCCTACTTTTTCTGCTGATGTAACTAATAATTTGTTTCCACATAGTTCGGGTTTAGTAAACTACTCAAACAGTTTCATTCAAGCTGCTCCTATGAATTTTGGGCCTAACCCGACTCAGTCTACTCCGCTCACTACTAGACCCTCTTCAGGTCCAACCTGTTGGAACTGCGGTCAGTCAGGACATATTAGGAATAGGTGTACACAACCCAAAAAGTTGCATTGCTTTAAATGCGGTAGGCCTGAAGTCACAGTAAAAACTTGTCCTAACTGTTCGGGAAACGGGCAACAGAGCCGTTAAGGAGTCGTGTGATGTGCTCTGATAAATTAGTAGTCGACTCATTTCAAAATAGGGATTCTCAAACAATTTTGCCAGTACTCTCGTATATTTTGTCACACTGTGAAGGTGATAATCGACCATATTTATCAGTTGAAATTTTTGAGATTGAATTCAAAGCTTTGTTAGATAGTGGGGCAAATAATACAGTTATGGGAAAAATTGGATGGGATGTGTTAAAAGGTTTAGGTCTCAATTTAAATAAGTCAAATATCACTTCTTGCGTTGTTGCCAATGATCAGAATTGCGTTGTATTAGGCTCCATTTCTGTACCGATAAAATTAGAACATAAAGTTAAGATTTTAGATATTTTGGTTGTTCCTGAGCTAAATCACTCCATCATACTGGGTGTTGACTTTTGGTTGGCAATGAACTTAATTCCTGATTTGAAGCGTGGCTGCTGGTCATTTTCGAATCCTTCCTCGTGCATCAATACCATCAGTTCTGTCACTAAAGTAATTCCAAAGGAAGTTTTGAGTGATGAAGAGCAATCACGATTGGATCAACTAGTTAAATCCTACTTTGAACAACAAGGAGATAAATTGGGTTGTACTTCTTTGATTCAACATAAAATCATAACAGATTCAGAGCCGATTAAGCAAAGGGCATATAGAGTATCTCCAATAATGCAAGAACATATTGATAAAGCAGTTAAAGAGATGTTGGATTTGGATGTAATAGAACCTTCTTCTTCAGCTTGGTCAAGTCCTGTTTTGTTAGTGCCAAAGAAAGGAGGCGAATATCGATTCTGTGTTGACTATCGCCAACTTAATAGAGTTACCAAGAAAGACGCATACCCACTCCCCTTCATTTCCTCAATTTTAGACAAGTTACGAGGCGCAAAATATTTAAGTTCTGTGGACATTAAATCTGCCTACTGGCAAGTATTGATTGCACCCGAGTCTAGGGACTATACAGCTTTCACTATACCAGGTCGCGGACTTTATCATTTTAAAAGAATGCCATTCGGTCTGTGTAATGCGCCAGCCACATTTGAACGTCTAATTGACAAAGTTTTGGGTCCAGAATTAGAACCAAATGTTTTTTATTATTTAGATGATGTGATAATTGTTTCATCTTCATTTGAAGACCACTTGAAAACTCTGAAGGAGGTATTTGAGCGTTTCAAAAAGGCCGGACTAACTGTCGCAGAATCGAAATGTTTCTTTTGTCGCCCTGAGCTACGTTACTTAGGTTATGTTGTAGATAGTCAAGGTCTCCATGTCGATCCTGAAAAAGTCTCGTCAATTTTGAACATCCCACCCCCTAAAAATGTCACTGAGGTTCGTAGAGTACTGGGTGTTGCATCGTGGTATAGGAGGTTCATACCAAATTTTTCCACCTTAGTTGCTCCCATGACTGCGCTTCTTTCTAAGAAAAAGAAGTGGTGTTGGTCAGATGACTGTCAAATTTCGTTCCAAGGCATCAAAAACGCATTGGCTTCAGCTCCGGTACTAACCTGTCCTGATTTTAGTCGACCTTTTCAAGTCCAGACTGATGCATCTGCATACGGTATAGGCGGTGTTCTGTCGCAAAATTTTGACGATGGAGAGCATGTTATATGCTATGTCAGTCGATCACTAACTCGCCAGGAACGGAATTACAGCACTGTAGAGCGAGAATGTCTGGCTGTACTGTTTTCGGTGGAGAAGTTGCGACCATATCTTGAGGGGTACGAATTCTCGGTCATCACTGATCATCACAGTTTAGTATGGCTCCATAATCTAAGAGAACCTAAGGGTCGAATAGCACGTTGGTTGTTGCGACTTCAACAGTTTAATTTCAAGATTTACCATCGTAAAGGTCGTGATAACGTGGTAGCTGATGCATTGTCGCGAGCTGTACCAGAAATCAGTGTTGTCAACGTCTCTGATGTTACTAGTCCATCTTCAGATCCCTGGTATCTCCGAATGGTTCAGCATGTTTCAGATAGCCCATTAAACTATCCACAATGGCGTTTTATCAATGGAAAACTATATAAATATGTTTCCTGTTCGTATCCTGGTCTGAGAGACACGGCGGATTATTGGAAGGAGGTGATACCAAAGGAAGGCCGGAAAAAAGTTATCAGTGACAACCATGACAACTTGGTAGCTTGTCATGCTGGCGTTTTCAAGACATATAAGAGGTTGGAACAACGGTACTTTTGGCCTAAAATGCGAGCGGATGTTGCTGCTTATGTAAAGAGGTGCCAGACTTGTATACGTCATAAGCCAGAATTGAAACGTCCAGCTGGTTTGCTTGGAAAACACCCGGAGCCAACTGTTCCTTGGCAAATGATCTCTGTAGATCTTGTTGGACCGTTGCCTCGCACAAAAGAAGGTTACAAGTTCATCTATGTGGTTACTGATACGTTTAGTAAATTTTCCTTATTTTTCCCTCTGAGATTGGCTACAGCTGCAGCAGTGACTAGAATAACTGAGGAACATATCTTTTTGATGTTTAGTTGTCCACAAATTCTGATTTGTGATAATGGGGTACAATTTCAATCTAATCTCTTCAAAAAGTTGTGTCAGGATTATCATGTCCACATCAGATTTACACCATTGTACCATCCACAAGCGAATCCAGTTGAGAGGGTGAATCGAGTTTTAAAGTCTATGCTGTCATGCTATGTGGAGGAAAATCACAGAACATGGGCTGAGTTATTGCCAAAGGTTGGCTGTGCTATCAGAACTTCCGTTCATGAGGCTACTGGGTTAACACCTTTCTTTATCAATTTTGGACGTGAGCATAAGTCTAGTGGCAATGATTATGATCATCCTCTGGTTGAAGCAGATAGCGTGCCTACCTCAAGAAGAGCTGTGGAGGAATTTAAAAATATCTATGATGATGTTCGAAAACGTCTGGACACTGCACACTCAAAGTCTAAAGTTCGATACAATCTCAGGCGTAGGCCTGTTAGTTTTGCAGTTGGTGAATCAGTTTATGTGAAAAATCATGCACTGTCGGATGCCACGAACCACTTCACAGCAAAGTTTGCACCAAACTTCAATGGACCTTTTGTGATCAAAAGGAAGCTTTCTCCAGTCACCTATGAAATTGTAGACAGCTCTAACAAGTCGAAAGGCACTTGGCACGTTCAGGACATCAAGTCTCATCCACCTGATCAGCCATCTGATGATGAGGACGGTCATTCCTGAATTCAATATGAACCCATATCAGAGCAGACAGTATTTTCGTTTCATTTGAGATTTACAGGTAAATCTCTTCGGGGTAGAGGGGGAGTGTTACACTTCGTTCAAGACGTTACGAAAATACTGCAGAAAACAGAGCTATGCATTATTGTTTACCTACTTTTCACTCTCTTTTTCATTGGTTCATAATTGAATTCATCTGTGATGTTTACTGCGGGCTATCGATTGGTATTTCTCTGTTCGTTGTTATTGATTCTAACTCAATTTTTGCTGTAAATAAGGAATTATATTGTGATTTTTAGCCTACTAGTTATCGTTAGTGCATACCTCTTGGTCAGAATGTTTTGTTTACAAATTTTGGTAGGTAGGTAGTTGGTTCCTGGAATTGTCGCACATGACTGATTCAGTCCACAGGTATTTCGCCAAATGTCATCTTGAATTTCGAGTATCATTCTTGTAATTATTGTTGCCGTTATATTTCCAAATAAATATCATTGTTATGTAATTATTGTAATTATTGAAAATGTCACTGTCAGCTTGATGACGTTTAGTCTCTATTGACGGTAATGACACTAATGACGGATGACCACTATTTGCGAACCTCTGCATGCATCTTCTCGAATTTTCAACATTGTCATCATGGGACATTGACCCATAGTTCCCTTGCTATCATCACGAATACGGGCTCTAACGGCTCACAATCAGCACCATATCTCGTTATGATGATTTGGCACTCTGTATCTTCGCCATTATGTGCCTGTTTGTTGATTTGGCACTAATTCCTTGTAAGTATGGGCGTTATGGGTTATGTTACATGGTGATAAAGGGTCATCGCACGGGAAGAAGATGATGACGTATTTCGCCCCACTATTCAGGTCTACAATGATCCTCAGTTGCGCATGACCGCGTTTGAATATTTGAAGTTTCAAATCCAAACAATAATAACTGGCAATAATATATTCTGACTTGAAATAAATGGTGATTTAATGATATTCCTTCTTTTCTGATGGTCTCGACACCTCTCTTGATATTATCGACATAGTTTTCACTACCATGGCGAGGTAGAAATGCCATGTACAGGGTGTTCGCGGGGATATCTCCCGCCTATAATTTTATATCGTCCGGTGATTGATGTGTGTGGGAGTATATAGGGGAAGATACACAAAAAAGGGTGATCTTCCGGTGAGATGTGGCAAGGACAGCCCCTTCGATCTTCATAGGCACCATTTTGTCTGCAGCAGTCTACCAGCCTGGTCACAAAAGTAAGCCGTGAGATCTGTTTCTTGAATAATTTCGAATTTGCCTAATATTCGATTTTCCATTACTTAGTGTTGGGATTAATTAGGAAAAGATCTCAAATTTGGGATATCCATTATCATCGCTGGGATGATGGGATTCCTGTTGCCTCTATAGAGGGATTCTTCGTGGCTGAAATCCACGTGGCCGAGCCGACCCACATCACCACTTCTGGAACCCACACAACATCCAAGGTACTATATATTCTTTTAATCATCAGCTGCTATTTTCTTGTCATTCCTTGTGTTGGTAAAAATAACGCACGATTGTCGTCATTCCACATAGGGTTCCTTCTATTGGGCTAAAGCCTTCTCTCCCGTTCGCTGCATTCGAGATTTGGCCCCCTTCAGCTCCCTGGGACTGCTGTACTGGAGTCTGCGCTGGTGCGGTAGCTCTGTTTTCGCCTGCTTTGGGAGCCTTTTGATTTGTGGCTGAAAGGCGACATACAGGAGACACCACCTGACTCTGCTGACTCCACCTGACGCTGCTGACTTCACCTGATTCCCCTGTACATCAGGACCTGCTCATAATTTGGTGAGTTCGTTCCATGCACCATCAGGGATAGTATTTTACTTGGGATAAACTACCACCAACCTTAATTCATCAGTTTTAAATTTCATTCAACATAATATAATTGCAACATATGTCATTGATTTAATAGACACTCAGTATAGCTACAAAATATACCCCTGTAAACCAAAAGTGCACTGCGGTAAAATAGGCCTTATTATTTCTTTTGTCTCATTGATACTGATTTACTGAGTTATTTTGTTGATTAATAAGCTATATATTATCATACTGTCTCAGAGAGTTGATTTTGAGCAGTGATTGTACTATTTTACACTGATCTGAAGAGTTGATTTCAGTCAGTCAATTTATATTTCTTGTTGTTGCAATAATTGTACACTGTTCAGGCATTATTGCTATTGATACTCAGTTACTTTGGAAGTCTTTGAGCCAACTATAGTATCTTTTGTCACATTATTTGTCATTTCAGAATTTATTTGTGATTAAAAGCATATTCATCCCTATCAAACTTAGTATTTTACTAAGCCTAACGTACCCACCCATTTGTCCCGCTGAACTACCAGTGTCTAGTTTCTACGGTATCAAACTGGGCACTAAAAACACTTTTTCTGTTGTCAATACATTTAAGATTTAAAACACCTAATAAATCTTAGGTAATTCATCAACCAAACTCAGGGGTAAATAAAATTCTATTCCATTTTTCTTACTACTCACCCCCTGAGATTTAAAGGCATAACAAGTCGTCTCATATGGTCAGTGCGATCGCATCTGCTATAACTGTAGGCATGTCGGATGCTAAAATGCAAAGTTACAGTGTGAATATAGTCGAAGTCGAAGTTTCTTGTTCTGCCTGTTGTGTGCGTTATACCCGTTTTGATGTCGTCCCATATGATCGTTGCGAACTACCATGCTACAAAGGTATTCATGTGAAATGTTAGAATACAGAGATACAGTGTGCAGACGGATGTCGAAGTATCTTCACTTGTCAGTATTTCTCGTTATATGTCCCACGAAGTCGTCTTATAATATGGTCAGTGCGATCGCATCTGCTATAACTGTAGGCATGTCAGATGCTAGAATGCGAAGTTATAGTGTAGACATAGTCGAAGTCAAAGTTTCTTGTTTTGCCTATTGTGTGCGTTATACCCGCTTCGATGTCGTCTTATATAATAGTTGCGGACTCATATGCTACGAAGGTATCCATGTGAGATGATATGATACAGAGATACAGTGTGCAGACCGATGTTGTCGAAGTATCTTCATTTGCCTATTGTTCTCGTCATAAGTCCTTCAAAGTCGTCTCATATGGTCAGTGTGATCGCATCCACTATAACTGTAGGCATGTCAGATGCTATAATGCAAAGTTACAGTGTAAATATAGTCGAAGTCGAAGTTTCTTGTTCTGCCTGTTGTGTGCGTTATACCCGTTCTGATGACGTCTCATATGATCGTTGCGAACTACCATGCTACAAAGGTATTCATGTGAAATGTTAGAAAACAGAGATACAGTGTGCAGACGGATGTCGAAGTATCTTCACTTGTCAGTAGTTCTCGTTATATGTCCCACGAAGTCGTCTTATAATATGGTCAGTGCGATCGTATCTGCTATAGCTGTATGCATGTCAGATGCTAGAATACGGAGTTACAGTGTTAGCATAGTCGGGGTCGAAGTTTCTTGTTCTGCCTGTTGTGTGCATCATACCTGCTTCGATGTCGTCTGATATAAAAGTTGCGAACTCATATGCTCCAGAGGTATCCATGTGAGATGATAGAATACTGAGATACGGTATGCAGACTGATGTGGTCGAAGTATCTTCACTTGTCTATTGTTCTCGTTGTATGTCCTTCGGAGTCGTACTATATGGTCAGTGCGATCGTTTCTGCAATTACTGTAGGCATGTCGGATGCAAAAATGCGAAGTTACAGTGGAAACATAGTCGAAGTCGAAGTTTCTTGCTCTTTCTGTTGTGAGCGTTATTCTGATTCAGGAAACACCCGACAATGTCTACCTATAAGATGTATAACCGAATCATTATCAAGATTGATAAATCCGAAGTTTTGGCGAACACGCCGGTTTACCGACTCTTGATTGTTGGAATCGAAGTTTCTGGTGGATATGAAAAAGTATAGTACTCCACTCACATATAATGAGCTTTCATAATTACTTCTTGAATAGGCATTCAAGAAGCTAGAATGCAAAGTTACAAAGTAAACATAGTCGAAGTCAATGTTTCTTGTTCTGCCTGTTGTGTACGTTATACCCGCTTCGATGTCGTCTCATATAATCGTTGCGAACTGATATGCTCCAAAGATATCTATGTAAGATGATAAAATACAGATATACAGTGTGCAGACTGATGTTGTCAAAGTATCTTTATTTGCCTATTGTTCTCGTTATAAGTCCTTCAAAGTCGTCTCATATGGTCAGTGCGATCGCATCTGCTATAACTGTAGGCATGTCAGATGCTAAAATGCGAAGTTACAGTTTAGACATAGTCGAAGTCGAAGTTTCTCGTTCTGCCTGTTGTGTGTGTTATACCCGTTTTGATGTCGTCTCATATGATCGTTTTGAACTACCATGCTACAAAGGTATTCATGTGAAATATTACAATACAGAGATACAGTGTGCAGACAGATGTCGAAGTATCTTCACTTGTCAGTTGTTCTCGTTATATGTCCCTCGAAGTCGTACTATATGGTCAGTGCGATCGTATCTGCAATTTCTGTAGGCTTGTCAGATGCAAGAATGCGAAGTAACAGTGGAAACATAGTCGAAGTCGAAGTTTCTTGCTCTGCCTGTTGTGTGCGTTATACCCGTTTTGATGTCGTCTCATATGATGGTTGCGAACTGATATGCTCCAGAGATATCTATGTAAGATGATAAAATATAGAGATATAGTGTGCAGACTGAAGTTGTCGAAGTATCTTCATTTGCCTGTTGTTCTCGTTATAAGTCCTTCAAAGTCGTCTCATATGGTCAGTGCGATCGCATCTGCTATAACTGTAGGCATGTCAGATGCTAGAATGCGAAGTTACAGTTCAGACATAGTCGGAGTCGAAGTCGCTTGTTCTGCCTGTTGTGTGTGTTATACCCGTTTTGATGTCGTCTCATATGATCGTTGAGAACTAATATGCTCCAGAGGTATCCATGTGAGATGATAAAATACAGAGATTCAGTGTGCAGACTCATGTTGTCAAAGTATCTTCACTTGCCTATTGTTCTCGTTATATGTCCTCTGAAGTCGTTCTATATGGTTAATGCGATCGTATCTGCTATAACTGTAGGCATGTCAGATGCTAGAATGCAAAGTTACAGTGTAAATATAGTCGAAGTCGAAGTTTCTTATTCTGCCTGTTGTGTGCGTTATACCCGTTTTGATGTCGTTTCATATGATCGTTGCGAACTACCATGCTACAAAGGTATTCATGTGAAATGTTACAATACAGAGATGCAGTGTGCAGACAGATGTCGAAGTATCTTCACTTGTCAGTTGTTCTCGTTATATGTCCCACGAAGTCGTCTTATATGGTCAGTGCGATCGTATCTGCTATAGCTGTAGGCATGTCAGATGCTAGAATACGGATTTACAGTGTTAGCATAGTCGGGGTCGAAGTTACTTAATCTGCGCGTTATACCTGCTTCGATGTCGTCTTATATAATAGTTGCGAACTCATATGCTCCAGAGGTATCCATGTGAGATGATAGAATACTGAGATACGGTATGCAGACTGATGTGGTCGAAGTATCTTCACTTGCCTATTGTTCTCGTTGTATGTCCTTCGAAGTCGTACTATATGGTCAGTGCGATCGTATCTACAATAGGTGTAGGCATGTCAGATGCAAGAATGCGAAGTTACAGTGGAAACATAGTCGAAGTCGAAGTTTCTTGCTCTCCCTGTTGTAAGCGTTATTTCGATTCAGAAAACAATAGACAATGTTTACCTATAAGATGTATAACCGACTAATTATCAAGATTGATAAATTCGAAGTTTTGGCGAACACGCCGGTTTACCGACTCTTGATTGTTGGAATCGAAGTTTCTGGTGGATATGAAAAAGTATAGTACTCCACTCACATTTAATGAGCTATCATATATACTTCTTGAATAGGCATTCAAGAAGCTCGAATGCAAAGTTACAAAGTAAACATATTCGAAGTCAAAGTTTCTTGTTTTGCCTGTTGTGTACGTTATACCCGCTTCGATGTCGTCTTATATAATAGTTGCGAACTCATATGCTCCAAAGGTATCCATGTGAGATGATAAAATACAGAGATACAGTGTGCGGAATGATGTTGTCGAAGTATCTTTATCTGCCTTTTGTTCTCGTTATAAGTTCTTCGAAGTCGTCTGATATAGTTAGTGCGATCGCATCTGCTATAACTGTAGGCATGTCAGATGCTAGAATGTGGAGTTACAAAGTAGACATAGTCGAAGTCGGAGTTTCTTGTTCTGCCTATTGTGTGCGTTATACCCGCTTCGATGTCGTCTCAAATAATAGTTGCGAACTCATATGCTCCAAAGGTGTCCATGTGAGATGATATAATACAGAGATACAGTGTGCGGAATGATGTTGTCGAAGTATCTTTATTTGCCTATTGTTCTCGTTATAAGTCCTTCAAAGTCGTCTCATTTGGTTAGTGCGATCGCATCTGCTATAACTGTAGGCATGTCAGATGCTAGAATGCGAAGTTACAGTGTAGACATAGTCGAAGTCAAAGTATCTTGTTCTGCCTATTGTGTGCGTTATACCCGCTTCGATGTCGTCTTATATAATAGTTGCGAACTCATATGCTCCAAAGGTATACATGTGAGATGATATAATACAGAGGATACAGTGTGCGGAATGATGTTGTCGAAGTATCTTTATTTGCCTATTGTTCTCGTTATAAGTCCTTCAAAGTCGTCTCATATGGTCAGTGCGATCGCATCTGCTATAACTGTAGCCATGTCAGATGCTAGAATGCGAAGTTACAGTGTAGACATAGTCGAAGTCAAAGTATCTTGTTCTGCCTATTGTGTGCGTTATACCCGCTTCGATGTCGTCTTATGTAATAGTTGCGAACTCATATGCTCCAAAGGTATACATGTGAGATGATATAATACAGAGGATACAGTGTGCGGAATGATGTTGTTGAAGTATCTTTATTTGCCTATTGTTCTCGTTATAAGTCCTTCAAAGTCGTCTCATATGGTCAGTGCGATCGCATCTGCTATAACTGAAGGCATGTCAGATGCTAGAATGCAAAGTTACAGTGCAAATATAGTCGAAGTCGGAGTTCCTTGTTCTACCCGTTGTGTGCGTTATACCCGTTTTGATGTCGTCTCATATGATCGTTGCGAACTACCATGCTACAAAGGTATTCATGTAAAATGTTACAATACAGAGATACAGTGTGCAGACGGATGTCGAAGTATCTTCACTTGTCAGTAGTTCTCGTTATATGTCCCACGAAGTCGTCTTATATGATCAGTGCGATCGTATCTGCTATAGCTGTAGGCATGTCAGATGCTAGAATACGGAGTTATAGTGTTAGCATAGTCGGGGTCGAAGTTTCTTGTTCTGCCTGTTGTGTGCATTATACCTGCTTCGATGTCGTCTTATATAATAGTTGCGAACCCATATACTCCAGGGGTATCCATGTGAGATGATAGAATACTGAGATACGGTATGCGGACTGATGTGGTCTAAGTATCTCCACTCTCCCATTGTTCTCGTTGTATGTCCTTCGGAGTCGTACTATATGGTCAGTGCGATCGTATCTGCAATAACTGTGGGCATGTCAGATGCATGAATGCGAAGTTACAGTGGAAACACAGTCGAAGTCGAAGTTTCTTGCTCTATCTGTTGTAAGCGTTATTTTGATTCAGGAAACACTAGACAATGTCTACCTATGAGATGTATAACCGACTTATTATCAAGATTGATAAATTCGAAGTTCTGGCGAACACGCCGGTTCCCCGACTCTTGATTGTTGGAATCGAAGTTTCTGGTGGATATGAAAAAGTATAGTACTCCACTCACAAATAATGAGCTGTCATATATACTTCTTGAATAGGGATTCAAGAAGCTAGAATGCAAAGTTACAAAAACATAGTCGAAGTCAAAGTTTCTTGTTCTGCCTGTTGTGTACGTTATACCCGCTTCGATGTCGTCTTATGTAATAGTTGCGAACTCATATGCTCCAAAGGTATCCATGTGAGATGATATATTACAGAGACACAGTGTGCGGAATGATGTTGTCGAAGTATCTTTATCTGCCTTTTGTTCTCGTTATAAGTTCTCCAAAGTCGTCTCATATAGTCAGTGCGATCGCATCTGCTATAACTGTAGGCATGTCAGATGCTAGAATGTGAAGTTACAGTGTAGACATAGTCGAAGACGAAGTTTCTTGTTCTGCTTATTTTGTGCGTTATTCCCGCTTCGATGTCGTCTTAAATGATAGTTGCGAACTCATATGCTCCAAAAGTATCCATGTGAGATGATATAATACAGAGATACAGTGTGCGGAATGATGTTGTCGAAGTATCTTTATCTGCCTATTGTTCTCGTTATAAGTCCTTCAAAGTCGTCTCATATGGTCAGTGCGATCGCATCTGCTATAACTGTTGCCATGTCAGATGCTAGAATGCGAAGTTACAGTGTAGACATAGTCGAAGTCGAAGTATCTTGTTCTGCCTATTGTGTGCGTTATACCCGCTTCGATGTCGTCTTATATAATAGTTGCGAACTCATATGCTCTGTTAGCATCTAGCAACTAGATGCGCCACTGCTCAGTTGAATGTGGTTAGATCAGAGCCTATGACAGACGTGTGTAAAGACTGGTTCATATAGTATTCGGCTGATGGCAGCCGAGTGGTGAACAAGTGTAACCCTTGTCCATGTCATTTGTGCTCGTGTTTATTATATTATGACCATAATATAACATCAGAAGTGGTTGAATTCATGCCCCGGTGAAGTGACAAAATGCAATTATTTTTCCGGCGATTTTCACTGCGAAACAGATAGCTGTGGTTGAGGTATTTAGGTATTTATGCGTGATGCATTCACGGCGTTATGCCGTTATGTGATGTTTTATTGAACTGTAAGTACATGACTTTTTTTTAAAATAAGCAATACCAATGTACCAACAGTACGAAGGTCCAGTAACAGAGAATTTCGTGTTCGATCCTGAAATTCAGTATTATTTTTTGCTACTTGTTTGTCTCGAAAACGCTGATAACGTTGACATTCCGATCATATATCAGATGATAATATGAATTATTGGTATTGGAATGTACTGAACGTTTGTTGGTCCCGTTTTCGATTGTATTGGCGATTGCACGATGTTGATTTTGGAATTTCGTTCGATGAATTTCCAATTTCAGTTTGTGATGATGGTTATGATGTACGTAACATAATTTTTTTGAATGAATATCTCTGGATATTCGAGAATGCAGGTAATGTTAGTTGTTCATGATTCATTCGTGCCCGAGTTGTGTTTCATTTCAACAAAAGGTGAACAGTGGATTGGATATTGTGAGATTTTTTTTGAAGAAGTTTGGATGAGATTTGTAATGATCCTCAAAGTTTGCAATATTTCCGTGAGATTTGCATGGTTCATCAACAAATGAGAGATTTCTGGTGATTTTCAATATACATGAGACTGTCAAAGATTTTCATGTTCATCAAAATTGCACGAATAGATGGGACGAATCTGAAATTGTTTTAAAGAAATTTGTACATATGGTAACACTCTATTGATTTTTTTTTCTTGATAAAAAGATGATCGTTGTACGAAAACTCTTAATGCAAGTAGGTAGAACGAGTGCTGTGAGTAGGTAGATCGTACGATCGTACGAAACAATGTTGGCATTGTTGACAGGTCAAGATCTGAGGCTAGACAAATAATTTTTATATTTTTTTTTTTTTATGTTCATTTGCTCGCTGGCCGTTTCCGCGAGAACGGAGCAAAAAAGGGTTCCACAGGCAGAGCGGTAAATATACAGGGTGGTATGATGATGAGTTGTTACAATATATGTTTATTCGCTATCAACTAAGATTTTTGGCTGGTATTGACAGTCAGTGTAAAATTTGTTGACTGCATCGACAATGTTGGTCTCATAGAGTAAAAGATTTGTAGTAATAGATCTTTCTTGGCAGAAACCATGTTGTGTTGAGCTGATGATATTTTTGAATTTGAATTTCAGAAAATCATTTACAATAGATTCAAATGCTTTGGGTATGAGCGATATCTTTGTGGTTGGGCGATAATTTAATACAGAGTCTTTTCTTCCTGACTTCTTGTAAATTGGCACAACATAAGAGTTTTTCCAAAAATCTGGGAAAGTACCTGATTGAAGAGAATTATTGAAAATAATCCAGAGTGGACGGGACAATGAAAATGCACAAGATTTTATGAAGATTGCTTGTATAGTATCAGGGCCAGCCCCTTTAAAGCAATCAATGCTCTGAAGTTTTTCTAGAATGTCAGAAATATTTATAAATATTTTATTAATGCTGATGGAATCAAATTCACTGTCTGATCTAGGATCTATAGAGGTATTGTCACTGGAGTATACTGAAGAGAAATGTTTAGCAAAAAGATTTACAATTGAATTGCCTTCAGTTGCAACCTCATCATTGAAGAATATCTTATTGGGAATACCATGCTCCTGATTTTTGGAGCGAATATAATTCCAGAATAATTTGGGATCAGAGATAATTCCGTTTTCAACTTTAGAAATATAGTTATTGTAGCATGATGATGATTGTTCTTTGCATAATGAATCCTCCATTGAGTTGGTGTGTTTATATTGTTTATGAGCCTTTTTTTTTTCAGTATATATAATAATAAAAACCAAAATTAAAAAGGTTGATTTTAGTTTGGGCTTTCTGACTGATAAGAATCAGTTTGGCCTTTCTGACTGATAAGGATCAGTTCGGGCTTTCTGGTTTTTGAAAATTTGGTCTTTCTGACTGATGGAGGTTGGTTTCAGTTTGAGCTTTCTGGTTTTTGATAACCTGGGCTTTTTGGCTGAAGGAATTCCATCTATCATGGTTAAGTTGATATGCATTTGTGGAATGAATTTGTTGTGATTCATGATTGAGTATACTATCAAGGTGAAGTTGAAGCTAAAGTTGATTGGAGACACGTTTGACTTACAAACCTCTGAGCTGTCAAATATGTCGTTAACATATTTGAAGACACGTTTGATAAAAAAAAAAACCTCTGAGCTGCCATATAACTGTTCTTTTGGAGACACGGTTGACTCACAAACCTTTGAGCTGTCGAATACGTCGCTTACAAATTTGAAATCATAGGTATATCAAAAAAATCATGAGCTGCTACTACTTGGAGTCTGTCGAGCGACGAGAGTCGGAAGAGCGCCGATGTCATCACATATCAAGAATCAACTATAACATGTTAGTCCGTTTAGGGGTAATTTCATCATCGGCGACATCAGCTTCGGCATTCTATGGACAAACGAGTTTTGGTGGAGGTTTGTTCGACGTGTCTTGGGTTTACACCTGGGCCGTATGGCAAGGTGGGTTTACACCTGGGCCGTATGGCAAGGTGGGTTTACACCTGGGCCGTATGGCGAGGTGGGTTTACACCTGGGCCGTATGGCAAGTTGGGTTTACACCTGGGCCGTATGGCAAGGTGGGTTTACACCTGGGCCGTATGGCAAGGTGGGTTTACACCTGGGCCGTATGGCAAGGTGGGTTTACACCTGGGCCGTATGGCAAGGTGGGTTTACACCTGGGCCGTATGGCAAGGTGGGTTTACACCTGGGCCGTATGGCAAGGTGGGTTTACACCTGGGCCGTATGGCAAGGTGGGTTTACACCTGGGCCGTATGGCGAGGTGGGTTTACACCTGGGCCGTATGGCAAGGTGGGTTTACACCTGGGCCGTATGGCAAGGTGGGTTTTCACCTGGGCCGTATGGCAAGGTGGGTTTACACCTGGGCCGTATGGCAAGGTGGGTTTACACCTGGGCCGTATGGCAAGGTGGGTTTACACCTGGGCCGTATGGCAAGGTGGGTTTACACCTGGGCCGTATGACAAGGTGGGTTGACACTTAGGCCTAGTGGCAAGGTGAGTTGAGACCTAGGCCTGGTGACAAGGTGGGTCGACATCTCGACCTGGTAAAAGTGGGTTGACACCTAGGCCTAATGGCAAGGTGGGTTAACAATTGTGCTCTCTGACGAGCTCTAAATGACATAAAATTTAGTCAGGATGAAACCGAGCTTATTGGGCCGAGAGCGTCCCAATCTCAGGATGGCCGTGTTAGCATCTAGCAACTAGATGCGCCACTGCTCAGTTGAATGTGGTTAGATCAGAGCCTATGACAGACGTGTGTGAAGACTGGTTCATATAGTATTCGGCTGATGGCAGCCGAGTGGTGAACAAGTGTAACCCTTGTCCATGTCATTTGTGCTCGTGTTTATTATATTATGACCATAATATAACATGCTCCAAAGTTATACATGTGAGATGATATAATACAGAGGATACAGTGTGCGGAATGATGTTGTTGAAGTATCTTTATTTGCCTATTGTTCTCGTTATAAGTCCTTCAAAGTCGTCTCATATGGTCAGTGCGATCGCATCTGCTATAACTGTAGGCATGTCAGATGCTATAATGCAAAGTTACAGTGTAAATATAGTCGAAGTCGAAGTTTCTTTTTCTGCCTGTTGTGTGCGTTATACCCGTTCTGATGACGTCTCATATGATCGTTGCGAACTACCATGCTTCAAAGGTATTCATGTGAAATGTTAGAAAACAGAGATACAGTGTGCAGACGGATGTCGAAGTTTCTTCACTTGTCAGTAGTTCTCGTTATATGTCCCACGAAGTCGTCTTATAATATGGTCAGTGCGATCGTATCTGCTATAGCTGTAGGCATGTCAGATGCTAGAATACGGAGTTACAGTGTTAGCATAGTCGGGGTCGAAGTTTATGTTCTGCCTGTTGGTGTGCATCATACCTGCTTCGATGTCGTCTGATATAAAAGTTGCGAACTCATATGCTCCAGAGGTATCCATGTGAGATGATAGAATACTGAGATACGGTATGCAGACTGATGTGGTTGAAGTATCTTCACTTGCCTATTGTTCTCGTTGTATGTCCTTCGGAGTCTTACTATATGGTCAGTGCGATCGTATCTGCAATTACTGTAGGCATGTCGGATGCAAAAATGCGAAGTTACAGTGGAAACATAGTCGAAGTCGAAGTTTCTTGCTCTGTCTGTTGTAAGCGTTATTCTGATTCAGGAAACACCCGACAATGTCTACCTATAAGATGTATAACCGACTCATTATCAAGATTGATAAATTCGAAGTTTTGTCGAACACGCCGGTTTACCGACTCTTGATTGTTGGAATCAAAGTTTCTGGTGGATATGAAAAAGTATAGTACTCCACTCACATATAATGAGCTTTCATAAATACTTCTTGAATAGGCATTCAAGAACCTAGAATGCAAAGTTACAAAGTAAACATAGTCGAAGTCAAAGTTTCTTGTTCTGCCTGTTGTGTACGTTATACCCGCTTCGATGTCGTCTCATATAATCGTTGCGAACTGATATGCTCCAAAGATATCTATGTAAGATGATAAAATACAGAGATACAGTGTGCAGACTGATGTTGTCAAAGTATCTTTATTTGCCTATTGTTCTCGTTATAAGTCCTTCAAAGTCGTCTCATATGGTCAGTGCGATCGCATCTGCTATAACTGTAGGCATGTCAGATGCTAGAATGCGAAGTTACAGTTCAGACATAGTCGAAGTTTCTCGTTCTGCCTGTTGTGTATGTTATACCCGTTTTGATGTCGTCTCATATGATCGTTTTGAACTACCATGCTACAAAGGTATTCATGTAAAATGTTACAATACAGAGATACAGTGTGCAGACAGATGTCGAAGTATCTTCACTTGTCAGTTGTTCTCGTTATATGTCCCTCGAAGTCGTACTATATGGTCAGTGCGATCGTATCTGCAATTTCTGTAGGCTTGTCAGATGCAAGAATGCGAAGTAACAGTGGAAACATAGTCGAAGTCGAAGTTTCTTGCTCTGCCTGTTGTGTGCGTTATACCCGTTTTGATGTCGTCTCATATGATGGTTGCGAACTGATATGCTCCAGAGATATCTATGTAAGATGATAAAATATAGAGATATAGTGTGCAGACTGAAGTTGTCGAAGTATCTTCATTTGCCTGTTGTTCTCGTTATAAGTCCTTCAAAGTCGTCTCATATGGTCAGTGCGATCGCATCTGCTATAACTGTAGGCATGTCAGATGCTAGAATGCGAAGTTACAGTTTAGACATAGTCGGAGTCGAAGTTGCTTGTTCTGCCTGTTGTGTGTGTTATACCCGTTTTGATGTCGTCTCATATGATCGTTGAGAACATGCTCCAGAGGTATCCATGTGAGATGATAAAATACAGAGATTCAGTGTGCAGACTCATGTTGTCAAAGTATCTTCACTTGCCTATTGTTCTCGTTATATGTCCTCTGAAGTCGTTCTATATGGTCGATGCGATCGTATCTGCTATAACTGTGGGCATGTTAGATGCTAGAATGTGGAGTTACAAAGTAGACATAGTCGAAGTCGAAGTTTCTTGTTCTGCCTATTGTGTGCGTTATACCCGCTTCGATGTCGTCTCAAATAATAGTTGCGAACTCATATGCTCCAAAGGTGTCCATGTGAGATGATATAATACAGAGATACAGTGTGCGGAATGATGTTGTCGAAGTATCTTTATTTGCCTATTGTTCTCGTTATAAGTCCTTCAAAGTCGTCTCATTTGGTTAGTGCGATCGCATCTGCTATAACGGTAGGCATGTCAGATGCTAGAATGCGAAGTTACAGTGTAAACATAGTCGAAGTCGAAGTTTCTTGTTTTGCCTGTTGTGTGCGTTATTCCCGCTTCGATGTCGTCTCATATGATCGTTGCGAACTGATATGCTCCAGAGGTATCTATGTGAATTGATAAAATACAGAGATTCAGTGTGCAGACTGATGTTGTCAAAGTATCTTCACTTGCCTATTGTTCTCGTTATATGTCTTCTGAAGTCGTCCTATATGGTCAGTGCGATCGTATCTCCTATAACTGTAGGCTCAGATGCTAGAATGCAAAGTTACAGTGTAAATATAGTCGAAGTCAAAGATCCTTGTTCTGCCTGTTGTGTGCGTTATACCCGTTTTGATGTCGTCTCATATGATCGTTGCGAACTACCATGCTACAAAGATATTCATGTGGAATGTTTCTATACAGAGATACAGTGTGCAGACGGATGTCGAAGTATCTTCACTTGTCAGTTGTTCTCGTTATATGTCCCACGAAGTCGTCTTATATGGTCAGTGCGATCGTATCTGCTATAGCTGTAGGCATGTCAGATGCTAGAATACGGAGTTACAGTGTTAGCATAGTCGAGTTCGAAGTTTCTTGTTCTGCCTGTTGTGTGCGTTATACCCGATTCGATGTCGTCTTATATGATAGTTACGAACTCATATGCTACAAAGGTATCCATGTGAGATGATATGATACAGAGATACAGTGTGCGGAATGATGTTGTCGAAGTATCTTTATTTGCCTATTGTTCTCGTTATAAGTCCTTCAAAGTCGTCTCATATGGTCAGTGCGATCGCATCTGCTATAACTGTAGGCATGTCGGATGCTAAAATGCAAAGTTACAGTGTGAATATAGTCGAAGTCGAAGTTTCTTGTTCTGCCTGTTGTGTGCGTTATACCCGTTTTGATGTCGTCCCATATGATCGTTGCGAACTACCATGCTACAAAGGTATTCATGTGAAATGTTAGAATACAGAGATACAGTGTGCAGACGGATGTCGAAGTATCTTCACTTGTCAGTATTTCTCGTTATATGTCCCACGAAGTCGTCTTATAATATGGTCAGTGCGATCGCATCTGCTATAACTGTAGGCATGTCAGATGCTAGAATGCGAAGTTATAGTGTAGACATAGTCGAAGTCAAAGTTTCTTGTTTTGCCTATTGTGTGCGTTACACCCGCTTCGATGTCGTCTTATATAATAGTTGCGGACTCATATGCTACGAAGGTATCCATGTGAGATGATATGATACAGAGATACAGTGTGCAGACCGATGTTGTCGAAGTATCTTCATTTGCCTATTGTTCTCGTCATAAGTCCTTCAAAGTCGTCTCATATGGTCAGTGTGATCGCATCCACTATAACTGTAGGCATGTCAGATGCTATAATGCAAAGTTACAGTGTAAATATAGTCGAAGTCGAAGTTTCTTGTTCTGCCTGTTGTGTGCGTTATACCTGTTCTGATGACGTCTCATATGATCGTTGCGAACTACCATGCTACAAAGGTATTCATGTGAAATGTTAGAAAACAGAGATACAGTGTGCAGACGGATGTCGAAGTATCTTCACTTGTCAGTAGTTCTCGTTATATGTCCCACGAAGTCGTCTTATAATATGGTCAGTGCGATCGTATCTGCTATAGCTGTATGCATGTCAGATGCTAGAATACGGAGTTACAGTGTTAGCATAGTCGGGGTCGAAGTTTCTTGTTCTGCCTGTTGTGTGCATCATACCTGCTTCGATGTCGTCTGATATAAAAGTTGCGAACTCATATGCTCCAGAGGTATCCATGTGAGATGATAGAATACTGAGATACGGTATGCAGACTGATGTGGTCGAAGTATCTTCACTTGTCTATTGTTCTCGTTGTATGTCCTTCGGAGTCGTACTATATGGTCAGTGCGATCGTTTCTGCAATTACTGTAGGCATGTCGGATGCAAAAATGCGAAGTTACAGTGGAAACATAGTCGAAGTCGAAGTTTCTTGCTCTTTCTGTTGTAAGCGTTATTCTGATTCAGGAAACACCCGACAATGTCTACCTATAAGATGTATAACCGACTCATTATCAAAATTGATAAATCCGAAGTTTTGGCGAACACGCCGGTTTACCGACTCTTGATTGTTGGAATCGAAGTTTCTGGTGGATATGAAAAAGTATAGTACTCCACTCACATATAATGAGCTTTCATAATTACTTCTTGAATAGGCATTCAAGAAGCTAGAATGCAAAGTTACAAAGTAAACATAGTCGAAGTCAATGTTTCTTGTTCTGCCTGTTGTGTACGTTATACCCGCTTCGATGTCGTCTCATATAATCGTTGCGAACTGATATGCTCCAAAGATATCTATGTAAGATGATAAAATACAGATATACAGTGTGCAGACTGATGTTGTCAAAGTATCTTTATTTGCCTATTGTTCTCGTTATAAGTCCTTCAAAGTCGTCTCATATGGTCAGTGCGATCGCATCTGCTATAACTGTAGGCATGTCAGATGCTAGAATGCGAAGTTACAGTTTAGACATTGTCGAAGTCGAAGTTTCTCGTTCTGCCTGTTGTGTGTGTTATACCCGTTTTGATGTCGTCTCATATGATCGTTTTGAACTACCATGCTACAAAGGTATTCATGTAAAATATTACAATACAGAGATACAGTGTGCAGACAGATGTCGAAGTATCTTCACTTGTCAGTTGTTCTCGTTATATGTCCCTCGAAGTCGTACTATATGGTCAGTGCGATCGTATCTGCAATTTCTGTAGGCTTGTCAGATGCAAGAATGCGAAGTAACAGTGGAAACATAGTCGAAGTCGAAGTTTCTTGCTCTGCCTGTTGTGTGCGTTATACCCGTTTTGATGTCGTCTCATATGATGGTTGCGAACTGATATGCTCCAGAGATATCTATGTAAGATGATAAAATATAGAGATATAGTGTGCAGACTGAAGTTGTCGAAGTATCTTCATTTGCCTGTTGTTCTCGTTATAAGTCCTTCAAAGTCGTCTCATATGGTCAGTGCGATCGCATCTGCTATAACTGTAGGCATGTCAGATGCTAGAATGCGAAGTTACAGTTTAGACATAGTCGGAGTCGAAGTCGCTTGTTCTGCCTGTTGTGTGTGTTATACCCGTTTTGATGTCGTCTCATATGATCGTTGAGAACTAATATGCTCCAGAGGTATCCATGTGAGATGATAAAATACAGAGATTCAGTGTGCAGACTCATGTTGTCAAAGTATCTTCACTTGCCTATTGTTCTCGTTATATGTTCTCTGAAGTCGTTCTATATGGTTAATGCGATCGTATCTGCTATAACTGTAGGCATGTCAGATGCTAGAATGCAAAGTTACAGTGTAAATATAGTCGAAGTCGAAGTTTCTTATTCTGCCTGTTGTGTGCGTTATACCCGTTTTGATGTCGTTTCATATGATCGTTGCGAACTACCATGCTACAAAGGTATTCATGTGAAATGTTACAATACAGAGATGCAGTGTGCAGACGGATGTCGAAGTATCTTCACTTGTCAGTTGTTCTCGTTATATGTCCCACGAAGTCGTCTTATATGGTCAGTGCGATCGTATCTGCTATAGCTGTAGGCATGTCAGATGCTAGAATACGGATTTACAGTGTTAGCATAGTCGGGGTCGAAGTTTCTTAATCTGCGCGTTATACCTGCTTCGATGTCGTCTTATATAATAGTTGCGAACTCATATGCTCCAGAGGTATCCATGTGAGATGATAGAATACTGAGATACGGTATGCAGACTGATGTGGTCGAAGTATCTTCACTTGCCTATTGTTCTCGTTGTATGTCCTTCGAAGTCGTACTATATGGTCAGTGCGATCGTATCTACAATAGGTGTAGGCATGTCAGATGCAAGAATGCGAAGTTACAGTGGAAACATAGTCGAAGTCGAAGTTTCTTGCTCTCCCTGTTGTAAGCGTTATTTCGATTCAGAAAACAATAGACAATGTCTACCTATAAGATGTATAACCGACTAATTATCAAGATTGATAAATTCGAAGTTTTGGCGAACACGCCGGTTTACCGACTCTTGATTGTTGGAATCGAAGTTTCTGGTGGATATGAAAAAGTATAGTACTCCACTCACATTTAATGAGCTATCATATATACTTCTTGAATAGGCATTCAAGAAGCTCGAATGCAAAGTTACAAAGTAAACATATTCGAAGTCAAAGTTTCTTGTTTTGCCTGTTGTGTACGTTATACCCGCTTCGATGTCGTCTTATATAATAGTTGCGAACTCATATGCTCCAAAGGTATCCATGTGAGATGATAAAATACAGAGATACAGTGTGCGGAATGATGTTGTCGAAGTATCTTTATCTGCCTTTTGTTCTCGTTATAAGTTCTTCGAAGTCGTCTGATATAGTTAGTGCGATCGCATCTGCTATAACTGTAGGCATGTCAGATGCTAGAATGTGGAGTTACAAAGTAGACATAGTCGAAGTCGGAGTTTCTTGTTCTGCCTATTGTGTGCGTTATACCCGCTTCGATGTCGTCTCAAATAATAGTTGCGAACTCATATGCTCCAAAGGTGTCCATGTGAGATGATATAATACAGAGATACAGTGTGCGGAATGATGTTGTCGAAGTATCTTTATTTGCCTATTGTTCTCGTTATAAGTCCTTCAAAGTCGTCTCATTTGGTTAGTGCGATCGCATCTGCTATAACTGTAGGCATGTCAGATGCTAGAATGCGAAGTTACAGTGAAGACATAGTCGAAGTCGAAGTTTCTTGTTCTGCCTGTTGTGTGCGTTATTCCCGCTTCGATGTCGTCTCATGTAATAGTTGCGAACTCATATGCTCCAAAGGTATCCATGTGAGATGATATAATACAGAGACACAGTGTGCGGAATGATGTTGTCGAAGTATCTTTATCTGCCTTTTGTTCTCGTTATAAGTTCTCCAAAGTCGTCTCATATAGTCAGTGCGATCGCGAAGAATGCGAAGTTATAGTGTAGACATAGTCGAAGTCAAAGTTTCTTGTTCTGCCTATTGTGTGCGTTATACCCGCTTCGATGTCGTCTTATATAATAGTTGCGGACTCATATGCTACGAAGGTATCCATGTGAGATGATATGATACAGAGATACAGTGTGCAGACTGATGTTGTCGAAGTTTCTTTATTTGCCTATTGTTCTCGTCATAAGTCCTTCAAAGTCGTCTCATATGGTCAGTGTGATCGCATCTGCTATAACTGTAGGCATGTCAGATGCTATAATGCAAAGTTATAGTGTAAATATAGTCGAAGTCGAAGTTTCTTGTTCTGCCTGTTGTGTGCGTTATACCCGTTCTGATGACGTCTCATATGATCGTTGCGAACTACCATGCTACAAAGGTATTCATGTGAAATGTTAGAAAACAGAGATACAGTGTGCAGACGGATGTCAAAGTATCTTCACTTGTCAGTAGTTCTCGTTATATGTCCCACGAAGTCGTCTTATAATATGGTCAGTGCGATCGTATCTGCTATAGCTGTAGGCATGTCAGATGCTAGAATACGGAGTTACAGTGTTAGCATAGTCGGGGTCGAAGTTTCTTGTTCTGCCTGTTGGTGTGCATCATACCTGCTTCGATGTCGTCTGATATAAAAGTTGCGAACTCATATAATAATAATAATAATAATAAACTTTATTCATGAAATAAGAATTGTAAAGAGTAGTTACATATGAGTAGTAGTATAAATAAAGTTGGTAATCAATAAGTGCGATGCACTTGTTTCGATTATAAGTAAGAATATATAGGAACAATGAAATTACAATATGTTCATTAAAGGTAACAACTGCCATAAAATACTATCAAATGCCATAAAATGCTGTAAAATAGAATGTAGACAATAAAAGAAATAAAATACTATACAGATACAATAAATGCAGAAAGCGCAATAAAATGCAGAAAAAATACAATAAAAAAAATGTTTTCCTCATGATTATAGTTGAGGTAAGAAGGAGATGGTATATAATTTAGTCATTGTTTTTGCCATTTTGACTCTATCAAAGTAGTAAAATACAATCTAGGAGTCTGGAGTAAAAAAAATCTCAGTTGTGTTTCGAATGTTTTTTTGTTGCTAAGAGATTTTATGTTTCCGGGAATAGAGTTGTATATTTTAGTGCCGATATAAGAGTAACTTTTCTGTGATAGTGATTTTTTCACTAATGGTTGCATTAGTAGTTGACGACCTCTGGTTTCATACTGGTGGTCGGGATGAGGTGCTTTATCATCACTAAAATGATATCTTATACACACATTGAAATAAAATAGCTGGCGAATATCCATGATCTGTGATGTACTATATAGGTCATCAGAGGAGTATCTACGCGGTTTTGACATAATTATTTTTAGGAACCTTTTTTGTAGGATTTCTAATGGATTTATGTATATTCGCGCAGCTGTGCCCCATGCCTGTATTCCATATCTGAGGTGGCTTTCTACAAGTGCAAAGTACAGTGTTTTCAATTGTTCCGGTGATAAGTATTCTTTCATATGTTTGAAGGAAAAAATTATTTTTTGTATTTTTTTTATCGTGTAGTCGACATGTCTATCCCACCTCAGATGTCGATCGAGATATACACCCAGATATTTAAATTCTTCCACTGACTGGATACCATATTCTTTGTCATTTATGCTCATATTAATTTGTCCCATGTCTGTCATACCAGCAGCATTACAGCTGAAGGGTAGGAATTTGGTTTTGTTGAGGTTCATTGTAAGGAGTTTGTGATCAAACCAGTCCTTCATTACCTTGAGGTCTTTTTCGACTTTCTTCCTTAAATTTGGCCAAGTATCTGCTTCATAAAAAACAGCAGTGTCGTCTGCAAATCCTATGATATCACCAGTTATCTTCAAGCTGAATAAGTCATTAATATAAATATTGAATAGTGTTGGACCCAAAACCGTTCCTTGTGGTACTCCGTATTCAATATTTAATTTTTGACTTATTTTGTCTCCCACTCTAACCACTTGCTTTCTTGTGTTTAGATAACTTTTGAATAAACTCAACACCATTCCTCTGATACCTGAGTCTTCTAATGTTCGAATTAATAACGTGTGGCTTACAGTGTCGAACGCCTTACTTAGGTCTATAAACAGGCACAAACTAGGCCTTCCATTTTCTAGAGACGTATGTATTTTTTTGGTTAAGTTAAGTATGGCATCCACAGTTGAGACTTTTTCCCTAAAGCCAAATTGTTTCTCAGACAACAAGTTGAATTTATTTATGAATGAACTCATTCTGTTTTTTAGGAGTCTTTCAAATATCTTCGCCAAGTGACTAATAAGAGAAATTGGTCTATAATTACTGACAGATGTTCTGCCACCATCCTTAAATACCGGCACTACAACAGAACTCTTGAAGGCATCAGGCCATATTCCTGCTCCAGAGGTATCCATGTGAGATGTTAGAATACTGAGATACGGTATGCAGACTGATGTGGTCGAAGTATCTTCACTTGCCTATTGTTCTCGTTGTATGTCCTTCGGAGTCGTACTATATGGTCAGTGCGATCGTATCTGCAATTACTGTAGGCATGTCGGATGCAAAAATGCGAAGTTACAGTGGAAACATAGTCGAAGTCGAAGTTTCTTGCTCTGTCTGTTGTAAGCGTTATTCTGATTCAGGAAACACCCGACAATGTCTACCTATAAGATGTATAACCGACTCATTATCAAGATTGATAAATTCGAAGTTTTGGCGATTACGCCGGTTTACCGACTCTTGATTGTTGGAATCAAAGTTTCTGGTGGATATGAAAAAGTATAGTACTCCACTCACATATAATGAGCTTTCATAAATACTTCTTGAATAGGCATTCAAGAATCTAGAATGCAAAGTTACAAAGTAAACATAGTCGAAGTCAAAGTTTCTTGTTCTGCCTGTTGTGTACGTTATACCCGCTTCGATGTCGTCTCATATAATCGTTGCGAACTGATATGCTCCAAAGATATCTATGTAAGATGATAAAATACAGAGATACAGTGTGCAGACTGATGTTGTCAGAGTATCTTTATTTGCCTATTGTTCTCGTTATAAGTCCTTCAAAGTCGTCTCATATGGTCAGTGCGATCGCATCTGCTATAACTGTAGGCATGTCAGATGCTAGAATGCGAAGTTACAGTTTAGACATAGTCGAAGTCGAAGTTTCTCGTTCTGCCTGTTGTGTGTGTTATACCCGTTTTGATGTCGTCTCATATGATCGTTTTGAACTACCATGCTACAAAGGTATTCATGTAAAATGTTACAATACAGAGATACTGTGTGCAGACAGATGTCGAAGTATCTTCACTTGTCAGTTGTTCTCGTTATATGTCCCTCGAAGTCGTACTATATGGTCAGTGCGATCGTATCTGCAATTTCTGTAGGCTTGTCAGATGCAAGAATGCGAAGTAACAGTGGAAACATAGTCGGAGTCGAAGTTTCTTGCTTTGCCTGTTGTGTGCGTTATACCCGTTTTGATGTCGTCTCATATGATGGTTGCGAACTGATATGCTCCAGAGATATCTATGTAAGATGATAAAATATAGAGATATAGTGTGCAGACTGAAGTTGTCGAAGTATCTTCATTTGCCTGTTGTTCTCGTTATAAGTCCTTCAAAGTCGTCTCATATGGTCAGTGCGATCGCATCTGCTATAACTGTAGGCATGTCAGATTCTAGAATGCGGAGTTACAGTTTAGACATAGTCGGAGTCGAAGTTGCTTGTTCTGCCCGTTGTGTGTGTTATACCCGTTTTGATGTCGTCTCATATGATCGTTGAGAACTAATATGCTCCAGAGGTATCCATGTGAGATGATAAAATACAGAGATTCAGTGTGCAGACTCATGTTGTCAAAGTATCTTCACTTGCCTATTGTTCTCGTTATATGTCCTCTGAAGTCGTTCTATATGGTCAATGCGATCGTATCTGCTATAACTGTGGGCATGTCAGATGCTAGAATGTGGAGTTACAAAGTAGACATAGTCGAAGTCTAAGTTTCTTGTTCTGCCTATTGTGTGCGTTATACCCGCTTCGATGTCGTCTCAAATAATAGTTGCGAACTCATATGCTCCAAAGGTGTCCATGTGAGATGATATAATACAGAGATACAGTGTGCGGAATGATGTTGTCGAAGTATCTTTATTTGCCTATTGTTCTCGTTATAAGTCCTTCAAAGTCGTCTCATTTGGTTATTGCGATCGCATCTGCTATAACGGTAGGCATGTCAGATGCTAGAATGCGAAGTTACAGTGTAGACATAGTCGAAGTCGAAGTTTCTTGTTCTGCCTGTTGTGTGCGTTATTCCCGCTTCGATGTCGTCTCATATGATCGTTGCGAACTGATATGCTCCAGAGGTATCTATGTGAATTGATAAAATACAGAGATTCAGTGTGCAGACTGATGTTGTCAAAGTATCTTCACTTGCCTATTGTTCTCGTTATATGTCTTCTGAAGTCGTCCTATATGGTCAGTGCGATCGTATCTGCTATAACTGTAGGCTCAGATGCTAGAATGCAAAGTTACAGTGTAAATATAGTCGAAGTCAAAGTTCCTTGTTCTGCCTGTTGTGTGCGTTATACCCGTTTTGATGTCGTCTCATATGATCGTTGCGAACTACCATGCTACAAAGGTATTCATGTGAAATGTTACTATACAGAGATACAGTGTGCAGACGGATGTCGAAGTATCTTCACTTGTCAGTTGTTCTCGTTATATGTCCCACGAAGTCGTCTTATATGGTCAGTGCGATCGTATCTGCTATAGCTGTAGGCATGTCAGATGCTAGAATACGGAGTTACAGTGTTAGCATAGTCGGGGTCGAAGTTTCTTGTTCTGCCTGTTGTGTGCGTTATACCCGCTTCGATTTCGTCTTATATGATAGTTGCGAACTCATATGCTACAAAGGTATCCATGTGAGATGATATGATACAGAGATACAGTGTGCGGAATGATGTTGTCGAAGTATCTTTATTTGCCTATTGTTCTCGTTATAAGTCCTTCAAAGTCGTCTCATATGGTCAGTGCGATCGCATCTGCTATAACTGTAGGCATGTCGGATGCTAAAATGCAGAGTTACAGTGTGAATATAGTCGAAGTCGAAGTTTCTTGTTCTGCCTGTTGTGTGCGTTATACCCGTTTTGATGTCGTCCCATATGATCGTTGCGAACTAACATGCTACAAAGGTATTCATGTGAAATGTTAGAATACAGAGATACAGTGTGCAGGCGGATGTCGAAGTATCTTCACTTGTCAGTAGTTCTCGTTATATGTCCCACGAAGTCGTCTTATAATATGGTCAGTGCGATCGCATCTGCTATAACTGTAGGCATGTCAGATGCTAGAATGCGAAGTTATAGTGTAGACATAGTCGAAGTCAAAGTTTCTTGTTCTGCCTATTGTGTGCGTTATACCCGCTTCGATGTCGTCTTATATAATAGTTGCGGACTCATATCCCAAGTAACAATTTTAAGATAGTTTAGATTTATTCAGGTTTTGAAAATGCTTTAATATGTTCAATAAATCGACATGGGATTTGAAGTAACCTTAAGATGAACTGAAAGTTCTTAAAGACCACTTAATCTTAAGGAAAGGATTTATTGCACTCTTCAAATCAAAATAAAAATGCTATTCGCTCTTAATGTCCTATTGATTTTATATTGGTTTCATGTTAGTCTCAACATTGGCTATTTTAAAACTTATTTGCTATTATTAAGAACTAAATAGCAAGTCGGTTTTAAAACGATCCGTTGTGGGAAAAAAAGTTTCAATGTTGTTTTATGGAGAACCCTTGATGTATTCTTCAAAACCCATCAGTAAAACTATTTTATCCTAAGACTTTACATTCAATATAATACCACATTAAATCCAGAAACATAATTTTCCCCTTTTAGTGGGTACATTAAGAGTATTATAAAGTTCAAAGGTTTTGATTTAGTCAATTTGGTTGAAAGAAATACCTTTTGGTCTTTGGACGACTTTATCAAAACTAATTATATCCATTCTGAATTCAGATTAAACGCCATCTTGTCAACAAGCTTTTTCAGTCAACCAGTGCAGTTCGCATGTTCACATATGAAATAAAATATTCAACCAATCGGTGAAATGAAAAGCATTAGCGACAAGTACTTCAAATTAAAAAGAAGTGGTTATTTTAAGGAAATGGTGAGGGCAGAAATAAGTAAGTTTAAAAATTTGAGTAAAAGTGATACAACTGAGAGAAGCTCTGTTAAACCAGTGCAAGAATACCATAGTGGAATAGAAACCAGCGTTACATCTGAAGGCTGTTCTTCCACTTCATCTTTAAATCCGTTCGATTATGAAAGCAATGCCAGGGAATCACAGAAAGAAAACTACGAAAACGACCATGAAATTCAAGATGATGAATTCGAAAACGACAATGAACTTATTTTGCGAAGAGCTTAGAGAATTGGCAATCCTTTCAAACATGAGCCAGAGAACTGTTGAACTACTGATTAAACTCATTAATAAACGATTTCCGAAGACTATTCTCGAGCAAGATCCGCGAACACTTTCGAGAACTCCCAAAAATGTTCAGTTAATTCCAGTTGGAGAAATTGGTCAATATTGGCATCAGGGTCTCAAGGTTTGTGTCGAAAATGTTCTAGAAAATATTATAAAGGGACCCCTGACTCTCTCTATGAATGTGAACTTTGATGGTCTTCCACATAACCTCAACAGCCTACCGTATAGTTGAACAAAGTATATACGTGTCCCGTCCTTTTAAGTTCACTTCAATGACTCAATCAGAAGATTCAGAGAGTTTTTAATTTCTGCATTTCCATTTAAGAACTATATCCCCGTGGATACGCCTTTGGGTATAGAAATGAAATATCTATAGTGGGTAAGAACACCTGTTGATAATTGGGAAGGGTGCTGGGGTGTGCTTATTTGTAATATTGAAATATAATCAATATCACAATGTAACGGAAAAACCGAGGGAAAAACAATCAGTTACATGCAAAACTCACCTCGTTTTTTTTTTCAATGAAAGTCGTTAGATAAACATTAAATTCAAAATGAACTCACTACACGGCAAAATGTGTGAGGTTATGATTCCATTCGGGCGCAAGACTTCTTCAAATCGATCAGGTCACGAGTTTGAACATATTAAAGCATATTGGTTTTAAAAGGAAACGTGAACAGACTCCTACGAGAGTCATTGGATTCAAAGTGGTGAATAAAACGCTGTTTCAAATCTTCTGGGATTTGAAACATTCAATAAAAGAACAATTAGTTTTAATTTAGATCACGCCATGTTTCACTGTTATGATTATTCCGCCAATTTGGACATTTTCGATAGTAAACGAAAACCAAATTATTATTCAAATAATTGCGCCTTGAATCTTCTCAGAAAACTGCAGAACGGTTTGTGCGAATATGCCATTTGATTAAAAAATTAATTCAGATGCTTGGATGCAAAACGAAATTTGATGCTATTTTTTAAATATTTTTCAAATTAGAGAAAAATACATTGAATTAGTAGCGCTCAAGTTCTGTCGAAGTATTTTATTACATTTTATCAGAAAAGTGCCATTCGTTGGTGACTTTTTGACCAGAATAGTTTGCTTTCGAATTTAATTCAATGATATGCTTCTATACGTGATACGTATGCCGTATGCCGTTTAAAATATCACCACTCTGGCGGTCATTATATATTCAGACCTTAGAGTTGTCGAGTGTTAGTGAACAGGAATAAAACTAAATACTGTCTGTAGGTTAATCGGAATTGATTGAATAATTTTAAGTTGATTTAGTCCGCCGTGAATACATTTCAAGAGCAAAACGTCATAATATGCGTTTCAATTTATGTATTTAACGATGCCTTGAAGAACTCTTCAGGAATATAAATATAAAACTTGATGGTTTTATTATAGTTTTGAAATTTAGTCTTGAAGGCCTTTTCAGGATGGGCCTTTTTTGGCTAGAAGCTGCTTTATCAAGGTCTCAGGGCTGTCTTGAAAATCAATTGGTTTTATTCGAAATCTTATTGTGTAGTTTTGAAGCATTCTTGAAGACCAGAATAGGAGCATAAATGTTACTTGGGATGCTACGAAGGTATCCATGTGAGATGATATGATACAGAGATACAGTGTGCAGATTGATGTTGTCGAAGTATCTTCATTTGCCTATTGTTCTCGTCATAAGTCCTTCAAAGTCGTCTCATATGGTCAGTGTGATCGCATCTGCTATAACTGTAGGCATGTCAGATGCTATAATGCAAAGTTACAGTGTAAATATAGTCGAAGTCGAAGTTTCTTGTTCTGCCTGTTGTGTGCGTTATACCCGTTCTGATGACGTCTCATATGATCGTTGCGAAATACCATGCTACAAAGGTATTCATGTGAAATGTTAGAAAACAGAGATACAGTGTGCAGACGGATGTCGAAGTATCTTCACTTGTCAGTAGTTCTCGTTATATGTCCCACGAAGTCGTCTTATAATATGGTCAGTGCGATCGTATCTGCTATAGCTGTAGGCATGTCAGATGCTAGAATACGGAGTTACAGTGTTAGCATAGTCGGGGTCGAAGTTTCTTGTTCTGCCTGTTATGTGCATCATACCTGCTTCGATGTCGTCTGATATAAAAGTTGCGATTTCATATGCTCCAGAGGTATCCATGTGAGATGATAGAATACTGAGATACGGTATGCAGACTGATGTGGTCGGAGTATCTTCACTTGCCTATTGTTCTCGTTGTATGTCCTTCGGAGTCGTACTATATGGTCAGTGCGATCGTATCTGCAATTACTGTAGGCATGTCGGATGCAAAAATGCGAAGTTACAGTGGAAACATAGTCGAAGTCGAAGTTTCTTGCTCTTTCTGTTGTAAGCGTTATTCTGATTCAGGAAACACCCGACAATGTCTACCTATAAGATGTATAACCGACACATTATCAAGATTGATAAATTCGAAATTTTGGCGAACACGCCAGTTTACCTGCTCTTGATTGTTAGAATCGAAGTTTCTGGTGGATATGAAAAAGTATAGTACTCCACTCACATATAATTAGCTTTCATAAATACTTTTTGAATAGGCATTCAAGAAGCTAGAATGCGAAGTTACAAAGTAAACATAGTCGAAGTCAATGTTTCTTGTTCTGCCTGTTGTGTACGTTATACCCGCTTCGATGTCGTCTCATATAATCGTTGCGAACTGATATGCTCCAAAGATATCTATGTAAGATGATAAAATACAGAGATACAGTGTGCAGACTGATGTTGTCAAAGTATCTTTATTTGCCTATTGTTCTCGTTATAAGTCCTTCAAAGTCGTCTCATATGGTCAGTGCGATCGCATCTGCTATAACTGTAGGCATGTCAGATGCTAGAATGCGAAGTTACAGTTTAGACATAGTCGAAGTCGAAGTTTCTCGTTCTGCCTGTTGTGTGTGTTATACTCGTTTTGATGTCGTCTCATATGATCGTTTTGAACTACCATGCTACAAAGGTATTCATGTAAAATGTTACAATACAGAGATACAGTGTGCAGACAGATGTCGAAGTATCTTCACTTGTCAGTTGTTCTCGTTATATGTCCCTCGAAGTCGTACTATATGGTCAGTGCGATCGTATCTGCAATTTCTGTAGGCTTGTCAGATGCAAGAATGCGAAGTAACAGTGGAAACATAGTCGAAGTCGAAGTTTCTTGCTCTGCCTGTTGTGTGCGTTATACCCGTTTTGATGTCGTCTCATATGATGGTTGCGAACTGATATGCTCCAGAGATATCTATGTAAGATGATAAAATATAGAGATATAGTGTGCAGACTGAAGTTGTCGAAGTATCTTCATTTGCCTGTTGTTCTCGTTATAAGTCCTTCAAAAACGTCTCATATGGTCAGTGCGATCGCATCTGCTATAACTGTAGGCATGTCAGATGCTAGAATGCGAAGTTACAGTTTAGACATAGTCGGAGTCGAAGTTGCTTGTTCTGCCTGTTGTGTGTGTTATACCCGTTTTGATGTCGTCTCATATGATCGTTGAAAACTAATATGCTCCAGAGGTATCCATGTGAGATGATAAAATACAGAGATTCAGTGTGCAGACTCATGTTGTCAAAGTATCTTCACTTGCCTATTGTTCTCGTTATATGTCCTCTGAAGTCGTTCTATATGGTCAATGCGATCGTATCTGCTATAACTGTAGGCATGTCAGATGCTAGAATGCAAAGTTACAGTGTAAATATAGTCGAAGTCGAAGTTTCTTATTCTGCCTGTTGTGTGGGTTATACCCGTTTTGATGTCGTTTCATATGATCGTTGCGAACTACCATGCTACAAAGGTATTCATGTGAAATGTTACAATACAGAGATACAGTGTGCAGACGGATGTCGAAGTATCTTCACTTGTCAGTTGTTCTCGTTATATGTCCCACGAAGTCGTCTTATATGGTCAGTGCGATCGTTTCTGCTATAGCTGTAGGCATGTCAGATGCTAGAATACGGATTTACAGTGTTAGAATAGTCGGGGTCGAAGTTTCTTAATCTGCCTGTTGTGTGCGTTATACCTGCTTCGATGTCGTCTTATATAATAGTTGCGAACTCATATGCTCCAGAGGTATCCATGTGAGATGATAGAATACTGAGATACGGTAAGCAGACTGATGTGGTCGAAGTATCTTCACTTGCCTATTGTTCTCGTTGTATGTCCTTCAAAGTCGTACTATATGGTCAGTGCGATCGTATCTACAATAGCTGTAGGCATGTCAGATGCAAGAATGCGAAGTTACAGTGGAAACATAGTCGAAGTCGAAGTTTCTTGCTCTCCCTGTTTTAAGCGTTATATCGATTCAGGAAACAATAGACAATGTCTACCTATAAGATGTATAACCGACTTATTATCAAGATTGATAAATTCGAAGTTTTGGCGAACACGCCGGTTTACCGACTCTTGATTGTTGGAATCGAAGTTTCTGGTGGATATGAAAAAGTATAGTACTCCACTCACATTTAATGAGCTATCATATATACTTCTTGAATAGGCATTCAAGAAGCTCGAATGCAAAGTTACAAAGTGAACATATTCGAAGTCAAAGTTTCTTGTTCTGCCTGTTGTGTACGTTATACCCGCTTCGATGTCGTCTTATATAATAGTTGCGAACTCATATGCTCCAAAGGTATCCATGTGAGATGATAAAATACAGAGATACAGTGTGCGGAATGATGTTGTCGAAGTATCTCTATCTGCCTTTTGTTCTCGTTATAAGTTCTTCGAAGTCGTCTGATATAGTCAGTGCGATCGCATCTGCTATAACTGTAGGCATGTCAGATGCTAGCATGTGGAGTTACAAAGTAGACATAGTCGAAGTCGAAGTTTCTTGTTCTGCCTATTGTGTGCGTTATACCCGCTTCGATGTCGTCTCAAATAATAGTTGCGAACTCATATGCTCCAAAGGTGTCCATGTGAGATGATATAATACAGAGATACAGTGTGCGGAATGATGTTGTCGAAGTATCTTTATTTGCCTATTGTTCTCGTTTTAAGTCCCTCAAAGTCGTCTCATTTGGTTAGTGCGATCGCATCTGCTATAACTGTAGGCATGTCAGATGCTAGAATGCGAAGTTACAGTGTACACATAGTCGAAGTCGAGGTTTCTTGTTCTGCCTGTTGTGTGCGTTATACCCGATTCGATGTCAACTCATATGATCGTTGCGAACTGATATGCTCCAGAGGTATCTATGTGAATTAATAAAATACAGAGATTCAGTGTGCGGACTGATGTTGTCAAAGTATCTTCACTTGCCTATTGTTCTCGTTATATGTCTTCTGAAGTCGTCCTATATGGTCAGTGCGATCGTATCTGCTATAACTGTAGGCTCAGATGCTAGAATGCAAAGTTACAGTGTGAATATAGTCGAAGTCAAAGTTCCTTGATCTGCCTGTTGTGTGCGTTATACCCGTTTTGATGTCATCTCATATGATCGTTGCGAACTACCATGCTACAAAGGTATTCATGTGAAATGTTACTATACAGAGTATCTTCACTTGTCAGTTGTTCTCGTTATAGGTCCCTCGAAGTCGTACTATATGGTCAGTGCGATCGTATCTGCAATAACTGTAGGCATGCCAGATGCAAGAATGCGAAGTAAAAGTGGAAACATAGTCGAAGTCGAAGTTTCTTGCTCTGCCTGTTGTGTGCGTTATACCCGTTTTGATGTCGTCTCATATGATGGTTGCGAACTGATATGCTCCAGAGATATCTATGTAAGATGATAAAATATAGAGATATAGTGTGCAGACTGAAGTTGTCGAAGTATCTTCATTTGCCTGTTGTTCTCGTTATAAGTCCTTCAAAGTTGTCTCATATGGTCAGTGCGATCGCATCTGCTATAACTGTAGGCATGTCAGATGCTAGAATGCGAAGTTACAGTTTAGACATAGTCGGAGTCGAAGTTGCTTGTTCTGCCTGTTGTGTGTGTTATACTCGTTTTGATGTCGTCTCATATGATCGTTGAGAACTAATATGCTCCAGAGGTATCCATGTGAGATGATAAAATACAGAGATTCAGTGTGCAGACTCATGTTGTCAAAGTATCTTCACTTGCCTATTGTTCTCGTTATATGTCCTCTGAAGTCGTTCTATATGGTCAATGCGATCGTATCTGCTATAACTGTAGGCATGTCAGATGCTAGAATGCAAAGTTACAGTGTAAATATAGTCGAAGTCGAAGTTTCTGATTCTGCCTGTTGTGTGCGTTATACCCGTTTTGATGTCGTTTCATATGATCATTGCGAACTACCATGCTACAAAGGTATTCATGTGAAATGTTACAATACAGAGATACAGTGTGCAGACGGATGTCGCAGTATCTTCACTTGTCAGTTGTTCTCGTTATATGTCCCACGAAGTCGTCTCATATGGTCAGTGCGATCGTATCTGCTATAGCTGTAGGCATGTCAGATGCTAGAATACGGAGTTACAGTGTTAGCATAGTCGAAGTCAAAGTTTCTTGTTCTGTCTATTGTATGCGTTACACTCGCTTCGATGTCGTCTTATATAATAGTTGCGAAATCATATGCTCCAAAGGTATCCATGTGAGATGATAGAATACAGAGATACAGTGTGCGGACTGATGTTGTCGAAGTATCTTCATTCGCCTATTGTTCTCGTCATAAGTCCTTCAGAGTCGTCTAATATGGTCAGTGCGATCGCATCTGCTATAACTGAAGGCATGTCAGATGCTAAAATGCAAAGTTACAGTGCAAATATAGTCGAAGTCGGAGTTTCTTGTCCTGCCCGTTGTGTGCGTTATACTCGTTTTGATGTCGTCTCATATGATCGTTGCGAACTACCATGCTACAAAGATATTCATGTTAATTGTTACAATACAGAGATACAGTGTGCAGACGGATGTCGAAGTATCTTCACTTGTCAGTAGTTCTCGTTATATGTCCCACGAAGTCGTCATATATGGTCAGTGCGATCGTATCTGCTATAGCTGTAGGCATGTCAGATGCTAGAATACGGAGTTACAGTGTTAGCATAGTCGGGGTCGAAGTTTCTTGTTCTGCCTGTTGTGTGCATTATACCTGCTTCGATGTCGTCTTATATAATAGTTGCGAACTCATATACTCCAGAGGTATCCATGTGAGATGATAGAATACTGAGATACGGTATGCGGACTGATGTGGTCTAAGTATCTCCACTCGCCCATTGTTCTCCTTGTATGTCCTTCGGAGACGTACTATATGGTCAGTGCGATCGTATCTGCAATAACTGTGGGCATGTCAGATGCATGAATGCGAAGTTACAGTGGAAACACAGTCGAAGTCGAAGTTTCTTGCTCTCCCTGTTGTAAGCGTTATTTTGATTCAGGAAACACTAGACAATGTCTACCTATGAGATGTATAACCGAGTTATTATCAAGATTGATAAATTCGAAATTTTGGCGAACACACCGGTTTACCGACTCTTGATTGTTGGAATCGAAGTTTCTGGTGGATATGAAAAAGTATAGTACTCCACTCACATATAATGAGCTGTCATATATACTTCTTGAATAGGCATTCAAGAAGCTAGAATGCAAAGTTACAAAGTAAACATAGTCGAAGTCAAAGTTTCTTGTTCTGCCTGTTGTGTACGTTATACTCGCTTCGATGTCGTCTTATATAATAGTTGCGAACTCATATGCTCCAAAGGTATCCATGTGAGATGATATAATACAGAGATACAGTGTGCGGAATGATGTTGTCGAAGTATCTTCATCTGCCTTTTGTTCTCGTTATAAGTTCTCCAAAGTCGTCTCATATAGTCAGTGCGATCGCACCTGCTATAACTGTAGGCATGTCAGATGCTAGAATGTGAAGTTACAGTGTAGACATAGTCGAAGTCGAAGTTTCTTGTTCTGCTCATTGTGTGCGTTATAATCGCTTCGATGTCGTCTTAAATAATAGTTGCGAACTCATATGCTCCAAAGGTATCCATGTGAGATGATATAATACAGAGATACAGTGTGCGGAATGATGTTGTCGAAGTATCTTTATTTGCCTATTGTTCTCGTTATAAGTCCTTCAAAGTCGTCTCATATGGTCAGTGCG
Organism: Phaedon cochleariae; assembly: GCA_918026855.4. Classification (NCBI taxonomy): domain Eukaryota; kingdom Metazoa; phylum Arthropoda; class Insecta; order Coleoptera; family Chrysomelidae; genus Phaedon; species Phaedon cochleariae. Next base: position 17,926,170 of record OU896719.1, on the reverse strand, counting down.
ATCGCATCTGCTATAACTGTAGGCATGTCAGATGCTAGAATGCGAAGTTACAGTTTGGACATAGTCGAAGTCGAAGTTTCTCGTTCTGCCTGTTGTGTGTGTTATACCCGTTTTGATGTCGTCTCATATGATCGTTTTGAACTACCATGCTACAAAGGTATTCATGTAAAATGTTACAATACAGAGATACAGTGTGCAGACAGATGTCGAAGTATCTTCACTTGTCAGTTGTTCTCGTTATATGTCCCTCGAAGTCGTACTATATGGTCAGTGCGATCGTATCTGCAATTTCTGTAGGCTTGTCAGATGCAAGAATGCGAAGTAACGGTGGAAACATAGTCGAAGTCGAAGTTTCTTGCTCTGCCTGTTGTGTGCGTTATACCCGTTTTGATGTCGTCTCATATGATGGTTGCGAACTGATATGCTCCAGAGATATCTATGTAAGATGATGAAATATAGAGATATAGTGTGCAGACTGAAGTTGTCGAAGTATCTTCATTTGCCTGTTGTTCTCGTTATAAGTCCTTCAAAGTCGTCTCATATGGTCAGTGCGATCGCATCTGCTATAACTGTAGGCATGTCAGATGCTAGAATGCGAAGTTACAGTTTAGACATAGTCGGAGTCGAAGTTGCTTGTTCTGCCTGTTGTGTGTGTTATACCCGTTCTGATGTCGTCTCATATGATCGTTGAAAACTAATATGCTCCAGAGGTATCCATGTGAGATGATAAAATACAGAGATTCAGTGTGCAGACTCATGTTGTCAAAGTATCTTCACTTGCCTATTGTTCTCGTTATATGTCCTCTGAAGTCGTTCTATATGGTCAATGCGATCGTATCTGCTATAACTGTAGGCATGTCAGATGCTAGAATGCAAAGTTACAGTGTGAATATAGTCGAAATCGAAGTTTCTTATTCTGCCTGTTGTGTGCGTTATACCCGTTTTGATGTCGTTTCATATGATCGTTGCGAACTACCATGCTACAGAGGTATTCATGTGAAATTATACAATACAGAGATACAGTGTGCAGACGGATGTCGAAGTATCTTCACTTGTCAGTTGTTCTCGTTATATGTCCCACGAAGTCGTCTTATATGGTCAGTGCGATCGTATCTGCTATAGCTGTAGGCATGTCAGATGCTAGAATACGGATTTACAGTGTTAGCATAGTCGGGGTCGAAGTTTCTTAATCTGCCTGTTGTGTGCGTTATACCTGCTTCGATGTCGCCTTATATAATAGTTGCGAACTCATATGCTCCAGAGGTATCCATGTGAGATGATAGAATACTGAGATACGGTATGCAGACTGATGTGGTCGAAGTATCTTCACTTGCCTATTGTTCTCGTTGTTTGTCCTTCGAAGTCGTACTATATGGTCAGTGCGATCGTATCTACAATAGCTGTAGGCATGTCAGATGCAAGAATGCGAAGTTACAGTGGAAACATAGTCGAAGTCGAAGTTTCTTGCTCTCCCTGTTGTAAGCGTTATATCGATTCAGGAAACAATAGACAATGTCTACCTATAAGATGTATAACCGACTTATTATCAAGATTGATAAATTCGGAGTTTTGGCGAACACGCCGGTTTACCGACTCTTGATTGTTGGAATCGAAGTTTCTGGTGGATATGAAAAAGTATAGTACTCCACTCACATTTAATGAGCTATCATATATACTTCTTGAATAGGCATTCAAGAAGCTCGAATGCAAAGTTACAAAGTAAACATATTCGAAGTGAAAGTTTCTTGTTCTGCCTGTTGTGTACGTTATACCCGCTTCGATGTCGTCTTATATAATAGTTGCGAACTCATATGCTCCAAAGGTATCCATGTGAGATGATAAAATACAGAGATACAGTGTGCGGAATGATGTTGTCGGAGTATCTTTATCTGCCTTTTGTTCTCGTTATAAGTTCTTCGAAGTCGTCTGATATAGTCAGTGCGATCGCATCTGCTATAACTGTAGGCATGTCAGATGCTAGAATGTGAAGTTACAAAGTAGACATAGTCGAAGTCGAAGTTTCTTGTTCTGCCTATTGTGTGCGTTATACCCGCTTCGATGTCGTCTCAAATAATAGTTGCGAACTCATATGCTCCAAAGGTGTCCATGTGAGATGATATAATACAGAGATCCAGTGTGCGGAATGATGTTGTCGAAGTATCTTTATTTGCCTATTGTTCTCGTTATGAGTCCTTCAAAGTCGTCTCATTTGGTTAGTGCGATCGCATCTGCTATAACTGTAGGCATGTCAGATGCTAGAATGCGAAGTTACAGTGTAGACATAGTCGAAGTCGAAGTTTCTTGTTCTGCCTGTTGTGTGCGTTATTCCCGCTTCGATGTCGTCTCATATGATCGTTGCGAACTGATATGCTCTAGAGGTTTCTATGTGAATTGATAAAATACAGAGATTCAGTGTGCAGACTGATGTTGTCAAAGTATCTTCACTTGCCTATTGTTCTCGTTATATGTCTTCTGAAGTCGTCCTATATGGTCAGTGCGATCGTATCTGCTATAACTGTAGGCTCAGATGCTAGAATGCAAAGTTACAGTGTGAATATAGTCGAAGTCAAAGTTCCTTGATCTGCCTGTTGTGTGCGTTATACCCGTTTTGATGTCATCTCATATGATCGTTGCGAACTACCATGCTACAAAGGTATTCATGTGAAATGTTACTATACAGAGATACAGTGTGCAGACAGATGTCGAAGTATCTTCACTTGTCAGTTGTTCTCGTTATATGTCCCACGAAGTCGTCTTATATGGTCAGTGCGATCGTATCTGCTATAGCTGTAGGCATGTCAGATGCTAGAATACGGAGTTACAGTGTTAGCATAGTCGGGGTCGAAGTTTCTTGTTCTGCCTGTTGTGTGCGTTATACCTGTTTCGATGTCGTCTTATTTAATAGTTGCTAACTCATATGCTCCAGAGGTATCCATGTGAGATGATAGAATACTGAGAAACGGTATGCGGACTGATGTGGTCGAAGTATCTTCACTTGTCTATTGTTCTCGTTGTATGTCCTTTGGAGTCGTTCTATATGGTCAGTGCGATCGTATCTGCAATTACTGTAGGCATGTTGGATGCAAAAATGAGAAGTTACTGTGGAAACATAGTCGAAGTCGAAGTTTCTTGCTCTTCCTGGTGTAAGCGTTATTCTGATTCAGGAAACACCCGACAATGTCTACCTATAAGATGTATAACCGACTCATTATCAAGATTGATAAATTCGGAGTTTTGGCGAACACGCCGGTTTACCGACTCTTGATTGTTAGAATCGAAGTTTCTGGTGGATATGAAAAAGTATAGTACTCCACTCACATATAATGAGCTTTCATAAATACTTCTTGAATAGGCATTCAAGAAGCTAGAATGCAAAGTTACAAAGTAAACATAGTCGAAGTCAAATTTTCTTGTTCTGCCTGTTGTGTACGTTATACCCGCTTCGATGTCGTCTCATATAATCGTTGCGAACTGATATGCTCCAAAGATATCTATGTAGGATGATAAAATACAGAGATACAGTGTGCAGACTGATGTTGTCAAAGTATCTTCATCTGCATATTGTTCTCGTTATAAGTCCTTCAAAGTCGTCTCATATGGTCAGTGCGATCGCATCTGCTATAACTGTAGGCATGTCAGATGCTAGAATGCGGAGTTACAATTAAGAAATAGTCGAAGTCGAAGTTTCTCGTTCTGCCTGTTGTGTGTGTTATACCCGTTTTGATGTCGTCTCATATGATCGTTGCGAACTACCATGCTACAAAGGTATTCATGTGAAATGTTACTATACAGAGATACAGTGTGCAGACGGATGTCGAAGTATCTTCACTTGTCAGTTGTTCTCGTTATATGTCCCACGAAGTCGTCTTATATGGTCAGTGCGATCGTATCTGCTATAGCTGTAGGCATGTCAGATGCTAGAATACGGATTTACAGTGTTAGCATAGTCGGGGTCGAAGTTTCTTAATCTGCCTGTTGTGTGCGTTATACCTGCTTCGATGTCGCCTTATATAATAGTTGCGAACTCATATGCTCCAGAGGTATCCATGTGAGATGATAGAATACTGAGATACGGTATGCAGACTGATGTGGTCGAAGTATCTTCACTTGCCTATTGTTCTCGTTGTTTGTCCTTCGAAGTCGTACTATATGGTCAGTGCGATCGTATCTACAATAGCTGTAGGCATGTCAGATGCAAGAATGCGAAGTTACAGTGGAAACATAGTCGAAGTCGAAGTTTCTTGCTCTCCCTGTTGTAAGCGTTATATCGATTCAGGAAACAATAGACAATGTCTACCTATAAGATGTATAACCGACTTATTATCAAGATTGATAAATTCGAAGTTTTGGCGAACACGCCGGTTTACCGACTCTTGATTGTTGGAATCGAAGTTTCTGGTGGATATGAAAAAGTATAGTACTCCACTCACATTTAATGAGCTATCATATATACTTCTTGAATAGGCATTCAAGAAGCTCGAATGCAAAGTTACAAAGTAAACATATTCGAAGTGAAAGTTTCTTGTTCTGCCTGTTGTGTACGTTATACCCGCTTCGATGTCGTCTTATATAATAGTTGCGAACTCATATGCTCCAAAGGTATTCATGTGAGATGATAAAATACAGAGATACAGTGTGCGGAATGATGTTGTCGGAGTATCTTTATCTGCCTTTTGTTCTCGTTATAAGTTCTTCGAAGTCGTCTGATATAGTCAGTGCGATCGCATCTGCTATAACTGTAGGCATGTCAGATGCTAGAATGTGAAGTTACAAAGTAGACATAGTCGAAGTCGAAGTTTCTTGTTCTGCCTATTGTGTGCGTTATACCCGCTTCGATGTCGTCTCAAATAATAGTTGCGAACTCATATGCTCCAAAGGTGTCCATGTGAGATGATATAAAACAGAGATCCAGTGTGCGGAATGATGTTGTCGAAGTATCTTTATTTGCCTATTGTTCTCGTTATGAGTCCTTCAAAGTCGTCTCATTTGGTTAGTGCGATCGCATCTGCTATAACTGTAGGCATGTCAGATGCTAGAATGCGAAGTTACAGTGTAGACATAGTCGAAGTCGAAGTTTCTTGTTCTGCCTGTTGTGTGCGTTATTCCCGCTTCGATGTCGTCTCATATGATCGTTGCGAACTGATATGCTCTAGAGGTTTCTATGTGAATTGATAAAATACAGAGATTCAGTGTACAGACTGATGTTGTCAAAGTATCTTCACTTGCCTATTGTTCTCGTTATATGTCTTCTGAAGTCGTCCTATATGGTCAGTGCGATCGTATCTGCTGTAACTGTAGGCTCAGATGCTAGAATGCAAAGTTACAGTGTGAATATAGTCGAAGTCAAAGTTCCTTGATCTGCCTGTTGTGTGCGTTATACCCGTTTTGATGTCATCTCATATGATCGTTGCGAACTACCATGCTACAAAGGTATTCATGTGAAATGTTACTATACAGAGATACAGTGTGCAGACAGATGTCGAAGTATCTTCACTTGTCAGTAGTTCTCGTTATATGTCCCACGAAGTCGTCTTATATGGTCAGTGCGATCGTATCTGCTATAGCTGTAGGCATGTCAGATGCTAGAATACGGAGTTACAGTGTTAGCATAGTCGATGTCGAAGTTTCTTGTTCTGCCTGTTGTGTGCATTATACCTGCTTCGATGTCGTCTCATATAATAGTTGCGAACTCATATACTCCAGAGGTATCCATGTGAGATGATAGAATACTGAGATACGGTATGCGGACTGATGTGGTCTAAGTATCTCCACTCGTCCATTGTTCTCGTTGTATGTCGTTCGGAGACGTACTATATGGTCAGTGCGATCGTATCTGCAATAACTGTGGGCATGTCAGATGCATGAATGCGAAGTTACAGTGGAAACACAGTCGAAGTCGAAGTTTCTTGCTCTCCCTGTTGTGAGCGTTATTTCGATTCAGGAAACACTAGACAATGTCTACCTATGAGATGTATAACCGAGTTATTATCAAGATTGATAAATTCGAAATTTTGGCGAACACACCGGTTTACCGACTCTTGATTGTTGGAATCGAAGTTTCTGGTGGATATGAAAAAGTATAGTACTCCACTCACATATAATGAGCTGTCATATATACTTCTTTAATAGGCATTCAAGAAGCTAGAATGCAAAGTTACAAAGTAAACATAGTCGAAGTCAAAGTTTCTTGTTCTGCCTGTTGTGTACGTTATACTCGCTTCGATGTCGTCTTATATAATAGTTGCGAACTCATATGCTCCAAAGGTATCCATGTGAGATGATATGATACAGAGATACAGTGTGCGAAATGATGTTGTCGAAGTATCTTCATCTGCCTTTTGTTCTCGTTATAAGTTCTCCAAAGTCGTCTCATATAGTCAGTGCGATCGCACCTGCTATAACTGTAGGCATGTCAGATGCTAGAATGTGAAGTTACAGTGTAGACATAGTCGAAGTCGAAGTTTCTTGTTCTGCTCATTGTGTGCGTTATACCCGCTTCGATGTCGTCTTAAATAATAGTTGCGAACTCATATGCTCCAAAGGTATCCATGTGAGATGATATAATACAGAGATACAGTGTGCGGAATGATGTTGTCGAAGTATCTTTATTTGCCTATTGTTCTCGTTATAAGTCCCTGAAAGTCGTCTATTGTGTGCGTTATACCCGCTTCGATGATAGTTATATATATGATAGTTGCGAACTCATATGCTACAAAGGTATCCATGTGAGATGATATGATACAGAGATACAGTGTGCGGAATGATGTTGTCGATGTATCTTTATTTGCCTATTGTTCTCGTTATAAGTCCTTCAAAGTCGTCTCATATGGTCCGTGCGATCGCATCTGCTATAACTGTAGGCATGTCAGATGCTAGAATGCGAAGTTACAGTGTAGACATAGTCGAAGTCGAAGTTTCATGTTCTGCCCATTGTGTGCGTTATACCCGCTTCGATGTCGTCTTATATAATAGTTGCGGACTCATATGCTACAAAAGTATCCATGTGAGATGATATGATACAGGGATACAGTGTGCAGACTGATGTTGTCGAAGTTTCTCAATTGCCTATTGTTCTCGTCATAAGTCCTTCAGAGTCGTCTCATATGGTCAGTGTGATCGCATCTGCTATAACTGTAGGCATGTCAGATGCTATAATGCAAAGTTACAGTGTAAATATAGTCGATGTCGAAGTTTCTTGTTCTGCCTGTTGTGTGCGTTATACCCGTTCTGATGTCGTCTCATATGATCGTTGCGAACTACCATGCTACAAAGGTATTCATGTAAAATGTTAGAATACAGAGATACAGTGTGCAGACGGATGTCGAAGTATCTTCACTTGTCAGTAGTTTTCGTTATATGTCCCACGAAGTCGTCTTATAATATGGTCAGTGCGATCGTATCTGCTATAGCTGTAGGCATGTCAGATGCTAGAATACGGAGTTACAGTGTTAGCATAGTCGGGGTCGAAGTTTCTTGTTCTGCCTGTTGTGTGCGTTATACCTGCTTCGATGTCGTCTGATATAAAAGTTGCGAACTCATATGCTCCAGAGGTATCCATGTGAGATTATAAAATACAGAGATTCAGTGTGCAGACTGATGTTGTCAAAGTATTTTCACTTGCCTATTGTTCTCGTTATATGTCCTCTGAAGTCGTCCTATATGGTCAATGCGATCGTATCTGCTATAACTGTAGGCATGTCAGATGCTAAAATGCAAAGTTACAGTGTAAATAGAGTCGAAGTCGAAGTTTCTTATTCTGCCTGTTGTGTGCGTTATACCCGTTTTGATGTCGTCTCATATGATCGTTGCGAACTACCATGCTACAGAGGTATTCATGTGAAATGTTACAATACAGAGATACAGTGTGCAGACGAATGTCGAAGTATCTTCACTTGTCAGTTGTTCTCGTTATTTGTCCCACGAAGTCGTCTTATATGGTCAGTGCGATCGTATCTGCTATAGCTGTAGGCATGTCAGATGCTAAAATACGGAGTTACAGTGTTAGCATAGTCGGGGTCGAAGTTTTTTGTTCTGCCTGTTGTGTGCGTTATACCTGCTTCGATGTCGTCTTATATAATAGTTGCGAACTCATATGCTCCAGAGGTATCCATGTGAGATGATAGAATACTGAGATACGGTATGCAGACTGATGTGGTCGAAGTATCTTCACTTGCCTATTGTTCTCGTTGTATGGTCAGTGCGATCGTATCTGCGATAGCTGTAGGCATGTCAGATGCAAGAATGCGAAGTTACAGTGGAAACATAGTCGAAGTCGAAGTTTCTTGCTCTCCCTGTTGTAAGCGTTATATCGATTCAGGAAACACTAGACAATGTCTACCTATATGATGTATAACCGACTTATTATCAAGATTGATAAATTCGAAGTTTTGGCGAACACGCCGGTTTACCGACTCTTGATTGTTGGTATCGAAGTTTCTGGTGGATATGAAAAAGTATAGTACTCCACTCACATATAATGAGCTGTCATATATACTTCTTGAATAGGCATTCAAGAAGCTCGAATGCAAAGTTACAAAGTAAACATATTCGAAGTCAAAGTTTCTTGTTCTGCCTGTTGTGTACGTTATACCCGCTTCGATTTCGTCTTATAAATAGTTGCGAACCCATATGCTCCAAAGGTATCCATGTGAGATGATGAAATACAGAGATACAGTGTGCGGAATGATGTTGTCGAAGTATCTTTATCTGCCTTTTGTTCTCGTTATAAGTTCTTCGGAGTCGTCTGATATAGTCAGTGCGATCGCATCTGCTATAACTGTAGGCATGTCAGATGCTAGAATGTGAAGTTACAAAGTAGACATTGTCGAAGTCGAAGTTTCTTGTTCTGCCTATTGTGTGCGTTATAACCGCTTCGATGTCGTCTCAAATAATAGTTGCGAACTCATATGCTCCAAAGGTGTCCATGTGAGATGATATAATACAGAGATACAGTGTGCGGAATGATGTTGTCGAAGTATCTTTATTTGCCTATTGTTCTCGTTATGAGTCCTTCAAAGTCGTCTCATTTGGTTAGTGCGATCGCATCTGCTATAACTGTAGGCATGTCAGATGCTAGAATGCGAAGGTACAGTGTAGACATAGTCGAAGTCGAAGTTTCTTGTTCTGCCTGTTGTGTGCGTTATTCCTGCTTCGATGTCGTCTCATATGATCGTTGCGAACTGATATGCTCCAGAGGTATCTATGTGAATTGATAAAATACAGAGATTCATTGTGCAGACTGATGTTGTCAAAGTATCTTCACTTGCCTATTGTTCTCGTTAATTGTCTTCTGAAGTCGTCCTATATGGTCTGTGCGATCGTATCTGCTATAACTGTAGGCATGTCAGATGCTAGCATGCAAAGTTACAGTGTAAATATAGTCGAAGTCGAAGTTCCTTGTTCTGCCTGTTGTGTGCGTTAAACCCGTTTTGATGTCGTCCCATATATTATGATCGTTGCGAACTACCATGCTACAAAGGTATTCATGTGGAATGTTACTATACAGAGATACAGTGTGCAGACGGATGTCGAAGTATCTTCACTTGTCAGTTGTTCTCGTTATATGTCCCACGAAGTCTACTTATATGATCAGTGCGATCGTATCTGCTATAGCTGTAGGCATGTCAGATGCTAGAATACGGAGTTACAGTGTTAGCATAGTCGGGGTCGAAGTTTCTTGTTCTGCCTGTTGTGTGCGTTATACCTGTTTCGATGTCGTCTTATATAATAGTTGCTAACTCATATGCTCCAGAGGTATCCATGTGAGATGATAGAATACTGAGATACAGTATGCGGACTGATGTGGTCGAAGTATCTTCACTTGCCTATTGTTCTGGTTGTATATCCTTCGGAGTCGTACTATATGGTCAGTGCGATCGTATCTGCAATTACTGTAGGCATGTCAGATGCAAGAATGCGAAGTTACAGTGGAAACATAGTCGGAGTCGAAGTTTCTTGCTCTCACTGTTGTGAGCGTTATTTTGATTCAGGAAACACTTGACAATGTCTACCTATGAGAAGTATAACCGACTTATTATCAAGAATGATAAATTCGAAGTTTTGGCGAACACGCCGGTTTACCGACTCTTGATTGTTGGAATCGAAGTTTCTGGTGGATATGAAAAAGTATAGTTCTCCACTCACATATAATGATCTGTCATATAAACTTCTTGAAAAGGCATTCAAGAAGCTAGAATGCAAAGTTACGAAGTGAACATAGTCGAAGTCAAAGTTTCTTGTTCTGCCTGTTGTGTACGTTATACCCGCTTCGATGTCGTCTCATATAATCGTTGCGAACTTATATGCTCCAGAGGTATCTATGTGAGATGATAAAATACAGAGATACAGTGTGCAGACTGATGTTGTCAAAGTATCTTCACTTGCCTATTGTTCTCGTTATATGTCCTCTGAAGTCTTCCTATATGGTAAGTGCGATCGTATCTGCTATAACTGTAGACATGTCAGATGCTAGAATGCAAAGTTACAGTGTGAATATAGTCGATGTCGGAGTTTCTTGTTCTGCCTGTTGTGTGCGTTATACCAGTTTTGATGTCGTTTCATATGATCGATGCGAACTGATATGCTCCAGAGGTATCTATGTGAGATGACAAAATACAGAAATACAATGTTCAGACTGATGTTGTCAAAGTATCCTCACTTGCCTATTGATCTTGTTATATGTTCTTCGGAGTCTTTCTATATGGTCAATGCGATCGTATCGGTTTCAACTGTAGGCATGTCAGATGCTAGAATTCAGAGCCACAGTGTGAACATAGTCGAAGTTTCTTGTTCTCCCTGTTTTATGCGTCATTTCTGTTTCGATGTCGTCTCAAATGATCGTTGCGAACTGATATGCTCCAAAGGTATGCTTGTGCGATGATAGAAAACAGAGATACAGTGTGCGGACTGATGTTGTCGGAGTATCTTTATTTGCCTATTGTTCTCGTTATAAGTCCTTCAAAGTCGTCTCATATGGTCAGTGCGATCGCATCTGATATAACTGTAGGCATTTCAGATGCTAGAATGCGAAGTTTCAGTGTAGACATAGTCGGAGTCAAAGTTTCTTGTTCTGCCTATTGTGTGCGTTATACCCGCTTCGATGTCGTCTTATATAATAGTTGCGAACTCAAATGCTACAAAGGTATCCAGGTGAGATGATATGATACAGAGATACAGTGTGCGGAATGATGTTGTCGAAGTATCTTTATTTGCCTATTGTTCTCGTTATAAGTCCTTCACAGTCGTCTCATATAGTCAGTGCTATCGCATCTGCTATAACTGTAGGCATGTCAGATGCTAGAATGCAAAGTTACAGTGTAAATTTAGTCGAAGTCGAAGTTTATTGTTCTGCCTGTTGTGTGCGTTATACCCGTTTTGATGTCGTCTCATATGATCGTTGCGAACTAACATGCTACGAAGGTATTCATGTGAAATGTTACAATACAGAGATACGGTGTTCAGACGGATGTCGAAGTATCTTCACTTGTCAGTAGTTCTCGTTATATGTCCCACGAAGTCGTCTTATAATATGGTCAGTGCGATCGTATCTGCTATAGCTGTAGGCATGTCAGATGCTAGAATGCGAAGTTACAGTGTAGACATAGTCGAAGTCAAAGTATCTTGTTCTGCCTGTTGTGTGCGTTATACCTGCTTCGATGTCATCTTATATAATAGTTGCGAACTCATATGCTACGAAGGTATACATGTGAGATGATATAATACAGAGGATACAGTGTGCGGAATGAAGTTGTTGAAGTATCTTTATTTGCCTATTGTTCTCGTTATAAGTCCTTCAAAGTCGTCTCATTTGGTCAGTGCGATCGCATCTGCTATAACTGAAGGCATGTCAGATGCTAGAATGCTAAGTTACAGTGCAAATATAGTCGAAGTCGGAGTTTCTTGTTCTGCCCGTTGTGTGCGTTATACTCGTTTTGATGTCGTCTCATATGATCGTTGCGAACTACCATGCTACAAATGTATTCATGTAAAATGTTACAATACAGAGATACAGTGTGCAGACGGATGTCGAAGTATCTTCACTTGTCAGTAGTTCTCGTTATATGTCCCACGAAGTCGTCTTATATGATCAGTGCGATCGTATCTGCTATAGCTGTAGGCATGTCAGATGCTAGAATACGGAGTTACAGTGTTAGCATAGTCGGGGTCGAAGTTTCTTGTTCTGCCTGTTGTGTGCATTATACCTGCTTCGATGTCGTCTCATATAATAGTTGCGAACTCATATACTCCAGGGGTATCCATGTGAGATGATAGAATACTGAGATACGGTATGCGGACTGATGTGGTCTAAGTATCTCCACTCGCCCATTGTTCTCGTTGTATGTCCTTTGGAGTCGTACTATATGGTCAGTGCGATCGTATCTGCAATAATAACTGTGGGCATGTCAGATGCATGAATGCGAAGTTACAGTGGAAACACAGTCGAAGTCGAAGTTTCTTGCTCTCCCTGTTGTAAGCGTTATTTTGATTCAGGAAACACTAGACAATGTCTACCTATGAGATGTATAACCGACTTATTATCAAGATTGATAAATTCGAAGTTCTGGCGAACACGCCGGTTTGCCGACTCTTGATTGTTGGAATCGAAGTTTCTGGTGGATATGAAAAAGTATAGTACTCCACTCACATATAATGAGCTGTCATATATACTTCTTGAATAGGGATTCAAGAAGCTAGAATGCAAAGTTACAAAAACATAGTCGAAGTCAAAGTTTCTTGTTCTGCCTGTTGTGTACGTTATACCCGCTTCGATGTCGTCTTATATAATAGTTGCGAACTCATATGCTCCAAAGGTATCCATGTGAGATGATATAATACAGAGACACAGTGTGCGGAATGATGTTGTCGAAGTATCTTTATCTCCCTTTGGTTCTCGTTATAAGTTTTCCAAAGTCGTCTCATATAGTCAGTGCGATCGCATCTGCTATAACTGTAGGCATGTCAGATGCTAGAATGTGTACAGTGTAGACATAGTCGAAGTCGAAGTTTCTTGTTCTGCTTATTGTGTGCGTTATACCCGCTTCGATGTCGTCTTAAATAATAGTTGCGAACTCATATGCTCCAAAAGTATCCATGTGAGATGATAAAATACAGAGATTCAGTGTGCAGACTGATGTTGTCAAAGTATCTTCACTTGCCTATTGTTCTCGTAATATGTCCTCTGGAGTCGTCCTTTATGAACAGTGCGACAGTGTGCAGACTGATGTTGTCAAAGTATCCTCACTTGCCTATTGATCTTGTTATATGTCATTCAGGGTCTTTCTATATGGTCAATGCGATCGTATCGGTTTCAACTGTAGGCATGTCAGATGCTAGAATTCAGAGCCACAGTGTCAACATAGTCGAAGTTTCTTCTTCTCCCTGTTTTATGCGTTATTTCCGTTTCGATGTCGTCTCAAATGATCGTTGCGAACTGATATGCTCCAAAGATATCCATGTGAGATGATAGAATACAGAGATACAGTGTGCGGACTGATGTTGTCGAAGTATCTTTATTTGCCTATTGTTCTCGTTATAAGTCCTTCAAAGTCGTCTCATATGGTCAGTGCGATCGCATCTGCTATAACTGTAGGCATGTCAGATGCTAGAATTGAAGTTACAGTGTAGACATAATCGAAGTCAAAGTTTCTTGTTCTGCCTATTGTGTGCGTTATACCCGCTTCGATAACGTCTAATATGATAGTTGCGAACTCATATGCTACAAAGGTATCCATGTGAGATGATATGATACAGAGATACAGTGTGCGGAATGATGTTGTCGAAGTATCTTTATTTGCCTATTGTTCTCGTTATAAGTCCTTCAAAGTCGTTTCATATGGTCAGTGCGATCGCATCTGCTATAACTGTAGGCATGTCGGATGCTAAAATGCAAAGTTACAGTGTGAATATAGTCGAAGTCGAAGTTTCTTGTTCTGCCTGTTGTGTGCGTTATACCCGTTTTGATGTCGTCCCATATGATCGTTGCGAACTACCATGCTACAAAGGTATTCATGTGAAATGTTAGAATACAGAGATACAGTGTGCAGACGGATGTCGAAGTATCTTCACTTGTCAGTAGTTCTCGTTATATGTTCCACGAAGTCGTCTTATAATATGGTCAGTGCGATCGCATCTGCTATAACTGTAGGCATGTCAGATGCTAGAATGCGAAGTTATAGTGTAGACATAGTCGAAGTCAAAGTTTCTTGTTCTGCCTATTGTGTGCGTTATACCCGCTTCGATGTCGTCTTATATAATAGTTGCGGACTCATATGCTACGAAGGTATCCATGTGAGATGATATGATACAGAGATACAGTGTGCAGACTGATGTTGTCGAAGTATCTTCATTTGGCTATTGTTCTCGTCATAAGTCATTCAAAGTCGTCTCATATGGTCAGTGTGATCGCATCTGCTATAACTGTAGGCATGTCAGATGCTATAATGCAAAGTTACAGTGTAAATATAGTCGAAGTCGAAGATTCTTGTTCTGCCTGTTGTGTGCGTTATACCCGTTCTGATGACGTCTCATATGATCGTTGCGAACTACCATGCTACAAAGGTATTCATGTGAAATGTTAGAATACAGAGATACAGTGTGCAGACGGATGTCGAAGTATCTTCACTTGTCAGTAGTTCTCGTTATATGTCCCACGAAGTCGTCTTATAATATGGTCAGTGCGATCGTATCTGCTATAGCTGTAGGCATGTCAGATGCTAGAATACGGAGTTACAGTGTTAGCATAGTCGGGGTCGAAGTTTCTTGTTCTGCCTGTTGTTTGCATCATACCTGCTTCGATGTCGTCTGATATAAAAGTTGCGAACTCATATGCTTCAGAGGTATCCATGTGAGATGATAGAATACTGAGATACGGTATGCAGACTGATGTGGTCGAAGTATCTTCACTTGCCTATTGTTCTCGTTGTATGTCCTTCGGAGTCGTACTATATGGTCAGTGCGATCGTATCTGCAATTACTGTAGGCATGTCGGATGCAAAAATGCGGAGTTACAGTGGAAACATAGTCGCAGTCGAAGTTTCTTGCTCTTTCTGTTGTAAGCGTTATTCTGATTCAGGAAACACCCGACAATGTCTACCTATAAGATGTATAACCGACTCATTATCAAGATTGATAAATTCGAAGTTTTGGCGAACACGCCGGTTTACCGACTCTTGATTGTTGAAATCGAAGTTTCTGGTGGATATGAAGAAGTATAGTACTCCACTCACATATAATGAGCTTTCATGAATACTTCTTGAATAGGCATTCAAGAAGCTAGAATGCAAAGTTACAAAGTAAACATAGTCGAAGTCAAAGTTTCTTGTTCTGCCTGTTGTGTACGTTATACCCGCTTCGATGTCGTCTCATATAATCGTTGCGAACTGATATGCTCCAAAGATATCTATGTTAGATGATAAAATACAGAGATACAGTGTGCAGACTGATGTTGTCAAAGTATCTTCATTTGCCTATTGTTCTCGTTATAAGTCCTTCAGAGTCGTCTCATATGGTCAGTGCGATCGCATCTGCTATAACTGTAGGCATGTCAGATGCTAGAATGCGAAGTTACAGTTTAGACATAGTCGAAGTCGAAGTTTTCCGTTCTGCCTGTTGTGTGTGTTATACCCGTTTTGATGTCGTCTCATATGATCGTTTTGAACTACCATGCTACAAAGGTATTCTTGTAAAATGTTACAATACAGAGATACAGTGTGCAGACAGATGTCGAAGTATCTTCACTTGTCAGTTGTTCTCGTTATATGTCCCTCGAAGTCGTACTATATGGTCAGTGCGATCGTATCTGCAATTTCTGTAGGCTTGTCAGATGCAAGAATGCGAAGTAACAGTGGAAACATAGTCGAAGTCGAAGTTTCTTGCTCTGCCTGTTGTGTGCGTTATACCCGTTTCGATGTCGTCTCATATGATGGTTGCGAACTGATATGCTCCAGAGATATCTATGTAAGATGATAAAATATAGAGATATAGTGTGCAGACTGAAGTTGTCGAAGTATCTTCATTTGCCTGTTGTTCTCGTTATAAGTCCTTCAAAGTCGTCTCATATGGTCAGTGCGATCGCATCTGCTATAACTGTAGGCATGTCAGATGCTAGAATGCGAAGTTACAGTTTAGACATAGTCGGAGTCGAAGTTGCTTGTTCTGCCTGTTGTGTGTGTTATACCCGTTTTGATGTCGTCTCATATGATCGTTGAGAACTAATAAGCTCCAGAGGTATCCATGTGAGATGATAAAATACAGAGATTCAGTGTGCAGACTCATGTTGTCAAAGTATCTTCACTTTCCTATTGTTCTCGTTATATGTCCTCTGAAGTCGTTCTATATGGTCAATGCGATCGTATCTGCTATAAATGTAGGCATGTCAGATGCTAGAATGCCAAGTTACAGTGTAAATATAGTCGAAGTCGAAGTTTCTTATTCTGCCTGTTGTGTGCGTTATACCCGTTTTGATGTCGTTTCATATGATCGTTGCGAACTACCATACTACAAAGGTATTCATGTGAAATGTTACAATACAGAGATACAGTGTGCAGACGGATGTCGAAGTATCTTCACTTGTCAGTTGTTCTCGGTATATGTCCCACGAAGTCGTCTTATATGGTCAGTGCGATCGTATCTGCTATAGCTGTAGGCATGTCAGATGCTAGAATACGGAGTAACAGTGTTAGCATAGTCGGGGTCGAAGTTTCTTAATCTGCTTGTTGTGTGCGTTATACCTGCTTCGATGTCGTCTTATATTATAGTTGCGAACTCATATGCTCCAGAGGTATCCATGTGAGATGATAGAATACTGAGATACGGTATGCAGACTGATGTGGTCGAAGTATCTTCACTTGCCTATTGTTCTCGTTATATGTCCTCTGAAGTCGTTCTATATGGTCAATGCGATCGTATCTGCTATAACTGTAGGCATGTCAGATGCTAGAATGCAAAGTTACAGTGTAAATATAGTCGAAGTCGAAGTTTCTTATTCTGCCTGTTGTGTGCGTTATACCCGTTTTGATGTCGTTTCATATGATCGTTGCGAACTACCATGCTACAAAGGTATTCATGTGAAATGTTACAATACAGAGATACAGTGTGCAGACGGATGTCGAAGTATCTTCACTTGTCAGTTGTTCTCGTTATATGTCCCACGAAGTCGTCTTATATGGTCAGTGCGATCGTATCTGCTATAGCTGTAGGCATGTCAGATGCTAGAATACGGAGTAACAGTGTTAGCATAGTCGGGGTCGAAGTTTCCTAATCTGCCTGTTGTGTGCGTTATACCTGCTTCGATGTCGTCTTATATAATAGTTGCGAACTCATATGCTCCAGAGGTATCCATGTGAGATGATAGAATACTGAGATACGGTATGCAGACTGATGTGGTCGAAGTATCTTCACTTGCCTATTGTTCTCGTTGTATGTCCTTCGAAGTCGTACTATATGGTCAGTGCGATCGTATCTACAATAGCTGTAGGCACGTCAGATGCAAGAATGCGAAGTTACAGTGGAAACATAGTCGAAGTCGAAGTTTCTTGCTCTCCCTGTTGTAAGCGTTATATCGATTCAGGAAACAATAGACAATGTCTACCTATAAGATGTATAACCGACTTATTATCAAGATTGATAAATTAGAAGTTTTGGCGAACACGCCGGTTTACCGACTCTTGATTGTTGGAATCGAAGTTTCTGGTGGATATGAAAAAGTATAGTACTCCACTCACATTTAATGAGCTATCATATATACTTCTTGTAGTATAGTAGCTATAGTAAACCTTATATATATATATAAATCACCTTATATATTATATTTGATAGTAGATCAAGTGACTTTTCGAGAAATAGGTTGTTGTCATGATGAATTTTGTACTTTTGTTTCATTAAAGAAGTAATTCAGTTTCATAATACAATTCTTTCAAGATATCATTCTGAATAATAATATATTGTAATCAGGATATTACAGTGGCGACGAGTTGTGTAAAGAACCATTGAAATTATCATAACAGATATTCAGAAATGTCGGAAAAGAGTATCCCTTTAGCTGGTCACATACAGGAATTTATACCAAGTATATCTGATTGGTCAATTTATAAAAGACGGCTGGAAAATTATTATCTAGCAAATAATATTGATAAGGATGAAAGAAAGCGTGCCATTCTTCTGAGTTTGTTGAATGAAACTGCGTACAAACTTTTATTCAACATGTGCATACCTGACGAACCAGAATCAAAGTCATATGGTGACATCATTTTCTTGATGGATGAGCATTTTAAACCGATATCATCCGTATTTTGTAACAGAGAAAAATTTTTTGAAGCCAAAAAATTGACATCCGAATCTCCGAAAGAATGGGCAGCAAGACTCCGAGAATTAGTAGCTGTTTGTAAATTTGGAGGTGCTAGCGAAATAGAAAATGCTCTGGTTAATAAGTTTGTCATTGGCTATGAAATTGGTCAAGTTAAAACGAGACTATATGAAGAAAACGAAAGCGTACGATTTGTGAAAGTTGTGGAAATTGCTTCAGCCAAAACATCTGCTTCTATTGAAACTAAAGATTTCAAGCCAGAGATTGATCTCAACTTCACCAAATCGAGTGGAAAAAAAGGACAAGCAGAGAATTTTCTTGCATCAAGATCGTTTCAAAGTGTTGGAGATAAAAGAAACTTACCATTGAAGTGTACGGTATGCGGACGTAGGAATCATGCAGAAGATAAGTGTGCTTACAGAGAATGTTTCTGTCATAATTGTAATAAAAAGGGTCATTTAGCACCTATGTGTCCAAACAGAAAGATTTACAATCAAAGAGGTAAACCATCTAATAACTTTTTAGTTTCTGAGGTGGATTATGATATTTTCAACATTGAAGGTTATGTTACTCCTGTTTTCGTAGATGTCAAAATTGACAACGACAAATTCAATTTCTATTTGGACACAGGGGCAAGTTACAGTGTGATTTCAGAATCCTTTTATAATGCCCATTTCAGAGAAAAACAAATCATGATTACTGATAAAGTTTTCAATTTATATGATGGTAGTAGAATTGTTCCGATTGGATATATAGAATGTAATATTACATATGGAGATAAAGTTTCCAAGTTGAAACTATTTGTCATTAAGAATGGTGGACCACCACTATTGGGTAGAGATTTCTATAGGTCATTCAATTTGAGAATAACAGATCTGAATTTCGTAGATATTCCGAGAGATTTGATATATTTAAAAGAAAAATACAAAGAAATATTTTTACCTGGGTTGGGAACGTTCACGAGAGGTGTTATGTCAATTAAATTGAAATCCGATAATTTGATTCCAAAATTTTTTAGAGCAAGACCGTTACCTTTTGCCATGAAGGAGAAAGTTGAGAAGGAGTTGGATCGTTTAGTTGCGTTAGGAGTTATTGAACCGGTTGAGTACTCTGAATGGGGAACCCCAATTGTGCCTATATTAAAAAAAGATGGGTCGGTAAGAATTTGTGGGGATTTTAAAGTAACAGTTAATCCTTTCGTTGAAATTGATCATTTTCCTTTACCCAGAATTGAAGAGCTTTTCGTCAAATTACAGGGTGGTATTCATTTCACAAAATTAGATTTGTCAAATGCCTACCAGCAGATATGTTTAGATGATCAATCAAAAAAATTTGTTACTATTTCTACTCATAAAGGGTTATTCAGATACACTCGAGCTCCGTTTGGTATATCAAGCATTCCTGCGAAATTTCAGAGAATAGTCGAAACTTTATTACAAGGATTAGATGGGGTCGTTTGCTTTTTGGATGACATTGTAATAACAGGTAAAGATAGAATGACACACATCAAAGCATTGGAAGAAGTTTTGGTTCGTTTGAAAGATGCTGGTTTGAAGTTATCTTTAGAGAAATGTAACTTTTTCAAAGAGAAAATAACTTATTTGGGCTATGATATTGACAAAGATGGACTTCACACATCAGAATCAAAAGTTGAAGCTATCAAAAATGCATCAGAGCCAAAAGATTTAACTTCTCTCAAGTCTTTTTTAGGATTGGTTAATTATTATGGAAAATTTGTGCCGAATCTTTCAACGATCTTGAATCCTTTATTCAAATTATTAAAACATTCTTCAAAGTGGGAATGGACAGAGGAATGCCAAATTTCATTTGAAAATATTAAGGAAATGTTAAGCTCAGCTGAATTATTAGTCCATTACAATCCAGACCTACCTTTATTTTTGACCACAGACGCGAGTGATTCTGGTTTAGGGGCAGTGATAACTCATATAATGCCTGATGGTATGGAAAAGCCGATCGCTTATGCCTCACGAACTTTATCTTCTGCTGAAGAGAAATATTGTCAAATTGAGAAGGAAGGTTTGGCAGTAATATTCGGATTGTGTAAATTTCATACTTATTTATTTGGTCGTGAATTCACATTAGTCATCGACAACAAGCCGTTATCTTACATTTGGCATCCAAATAAAAATATTCCCCAGTATTCTGCGAATCGATTGAGAAGATGGGCTCTTATATTGTCAAATTATCAATATAATATTAAACTTGTTAAATCTGAAAACAACCAGGCCGACTTTTTATCTAGATTACCTTTACCGGTGGAAGAGCATTCGATTGAAAATGTTGATTTAGATTTCATGGAATACTTTTCAGATAATGAGCATTTTCCATTGAACTCCGAGAAAGTGAGAGAGGCTACTTTGAAGGATAAACTTTTATTGAAAATTTCTGAAAATATAAAATCAGGTTGGGAAAATGAATATGATCAAGATTGTTCAGCTTTTTATAGATTGAAAGATGAACTCAGCTTGGAGTCGGATTGTTTGCTATGGAACAACAGAATAGTTATACCACAGCTTCTCAGAAATAGTATATTAAATAATTTACATATTTCTCATATGGGGGTGGTGAAAATGAAAAGTTTGGCAAGATCTTATTTCTGGTGGCCTGGTTTGGATAAAGAAATAGAAGATCTTTGTAGAACATGTAAAACGTGTTTGGTGAATAAGCAATCACCTCCTAAATCAGTTTTGAATTCCTGGCCATGGCCGAAAGAACCGTGGTGTAGGCTCCATTTAGATTATATGGGTCCATTTTTAGGAAGATATTTTATAATCATTCTAGATGCCCATACAAAATGGTTAGAAGTGTTTCCCATGTCATCAATAACCTCTAATTCAACGATTGAGATTTTGAGAAGTTGTTTCGCACGATTTGGGTTACCCAAGCAGATAGTTACTGATAATGGACCTTCTTTTTGCTCCAAAGAATTTCGAGAATTTTTGATGAAAAATAATATTACTCACACGACTTAACCTCCTTTTCATCCATCTTCAAATGGAGCAGCTGAAAACTCAGTGAAATGTGTGAAAAATGCATTGAAAAATGCATTAGGTACTGATATGGCTTTGACGGTGAATCAAGCACTGAATTATTTTCTCTTTGATTACCGGAATACTCAACATTGTACCACGAATGTCAGTCCTGCAAATCTTATGTTTGGACGAAGTTTGCGGTCACGATTCAGTGCATTATTGCCAGATGTAAGTCAGGATACTGAAGCCAATAGGGATATAGAAGATCATGTAAGGAAACAACAAAATAAACAAAAATATTATCATAGGGGACAAAGGTTCGAAACTTTCGAAATAGGTGAAACAGTAACAGTTAAGGATTATAGAAAAATCAATAATGTTTGTTGGATCAGAGGTGTCATTGTTAAAAAAATAGGTGTTTCAATATATATTGTAGAAATTCCAGAATTGAATGTTACATGGAAGAGACATTTGAATCAAATCAAAAAGTTGCATATTATTCAATCACATATTTTAGAAAATGAAGGAAAAGAAACTACGTCAGATAATAATGTAAATGCTCAATCTAGAGAACAATCCATAATGGAAAATATCTGCAGACCTAAACGAAATGTAAAACCTCCTGAAAGGTGGAGGTATGATTGATTTATTTTTCTCTTTGAGGGGGAGATGTAGTATAGTAGCTATAGTAAACCTTATATATAAATAAAACACCTTATATATTATATTTGATAGTAGATCAAGTGACTTTTCGAGAAATAGGTTGTTGTCATGATGAATTTTGTACTTTTGTTTCAATAAAGAAGTAATTCAGTTTCATAATACAATTCTTTCAAGATATCATTCTGAATAATAATATATTGTAATCAGGATATTACACTTCTTGAATAGGCATTCAAGAAGCTCGAATGCAAAGTTACAAAGTAAACATATTCGAAGTCAAAGTTTCTTGTTCTGCCTGTTGTGTACGTTATACCCGCTTCGATGTCGTCTTATATAATAGTTGCGAACTCATATGCTCCAAAGGTATCCATGTGAGATGATAAAATACAGAGATACAGTGTGCGGAATGAGGTTGTCAAAGTATCTTCATCTGCCTTTTGTTCTCGTTATAAGTTCTTCGAAGTCGTCTGATATAGTCAGTACGATCGCATCTGCTATAACTGTAGGCATGTCAGATGCTAGAATGTGGAGTTACAAAGTAGACAAAGTCGAAGTCGAAATTTCTTGTTCTGCCTATTGTGTGCGTTATACCCGCTTCGATGTCGTCTCAAATAATAGTTGCGAACTCATATGCTTCAAAGGTGTCCATGTGAGATGATATAATACAGAGATACAGTGTGCGGAATGATGTTGTCGAAGTATCTTCATTTGCCTATTGTTCTCGTTATAAGTCCTTCAAAGTCGTCTCATTTGGTTAGTGCGATCGCATCTGCTATAACTGTAGGCATGTCAGATGCTAGAATGCGAAGTTACAGTGTAGACATAGTCGAAGACGAAGTTTCTTGTTCTGCCTGTTGTGTGCGTTATTCCCGCTTCGAGGTCGTCTCATATGATCGTTGCGAACTGATATGCTCCAGAGGTATCTATGTGAATTGATAAAATACAGAGATTCAGTGTGCAGACTGATGTTGTCAAAGTATCTTCACTTGCCTATTGTTCTCGTTATATGTCTTCTGAAGTCGTCCTATATGGTCAGTGCGATCGTATCTGCTATAACTGTAGGCTCAGATGCTAGAATGCGAAGTTACAGTGTAAATATAGTCGGAGTCAAAGTTCCTTGTTCTGCCTGTTGTGTGCGTTATACCCGTTTTGATGTCGTCTCATATGATCGTTGCGAACTACCATGCTACAAAGGTATTCATGTGAAATGTTACTATACAGAGATACAGTGTGCAGACGGATGTCGAAGTATCTTCACTTGTCAGTTGTTCTTGTTATATGTCCCACGAAGTCGTCTTATATGGTCAGTGCGATCGTATCTGCTATAGCTGTAGGCATGTCAGATGCTAGAATACGGAGTTACAGTGTTAGCATAGTCGGGGTCGAAGTTTCTTGTTCTGCCTGTTGTGTGCGTTATACCTGTTTCGATGTCGTCTTATATAAAAGTTGCTAACTCATATGCTCCAGAGGTATCCATGTGAGATGATAGAATACTGAGAAACGGTATGCGGACTGATGTGGTCGAAGTATCTTCACTTGCTTATTGTTCTCGTTGTATGTCCTTCGGAGTCGTACTATATGGTCAGTGCGATCGTATCTGCAATTACTGTAGGCATGTCGGATGCAAAAATGAGAAGTTACAGTGGAAACATATTCGAAGTCGAAGTTTCTTGCTCTTCCTGTTGTAAGCGTTATTCTGATTCAGGAAACACCTGACAATGTCTACCTATAAGATGTATAACCGACTCATTATCAAGATTGATAAATTCGAAGTTTTGGCGAACACGCTGGTTTACCGACTCTTGATTGTTGGAATCGAAGTTTCTGGTGGATATGAAAAAGTATAGTACTCCACTCACATTCAATGAGCTTTCATAAATACTTCTTGAATGGGCATTCAAGGAGCTAGAATGCAAAGTTACAAAGTAAACATAGTCGAAGTCAACGTTTCTTGTTCTGCCTGTTGTGTACGTTATACCCGCTTCGATGTCGTCTCATATAATCGTTGCGAACTGATATGCTCCAAAGATATCTATGTAAGATGATAAAATACAGAGATACAGTGTGCAGACTGATGTTGTCAAAGTATCTTCATTTGCATATTGTTCTCGTTATAAGTCCTTCAAAGTCGTCTCATATGGTCAGTGCGATCGCATCTGCTATAACTGTAGGCATGTCAGATGCCAGAATGCGGAGTTACAGTTTAGACATAGTCGAAGTCGAAGTTTCTCGTTCTGCCTGTTGTGTGTGTTATACCGGTTTTGATGTCGTCTCATATGATCGTTGCGAACTACCATGCTACAAAGGTATTCATGTAAAATGTTACAATACAGAGATACAGTGTGCAGACAGATGTCGAAGTATCTTCACTTGTCAGTTGTTCTCGTTATATGTCCCTCGAAGTCGTACTATATGGTCAGTGCGATCGTATCTGCAATTACTGTAGGCATGTCAGATTAAAGAATGCGAAGTA
This sequence comes from Phaedon cochleariae, assembly GCA_918026855.4. Lineage (NCBI taxonomy): Eukaryota > Metazoa > Arthropoda > Insecta > Coleoptera > Chrysomelidae > Phaedon > Phaedon cochleariae. The sequence goes on along the minus strand of OU896719.1, from coordinate 17,901,740 downwards.
ACAGTGGAAACATAGTCGAAGTCGAAGTTTCTTGCTCTGCCTGTTGTGTGCGTTATACCCGTTTTGATGTCGTCTCATATGATGGTTGCGAACTAATATGCTCCAGAGATATCTATGTAAGATGATAAAATATAGAGATATAGTGTGCAGACTGAAGTTGTCGAAGTATCTTCATTTGCCTGTTGTTCTCGTTATAAGTCCTTCAAAGTCGTCTCATATGGTCAGTGCGATCGCATCTGCTATAACTGTAGGCATGTCAGATGCTAGAATGCGAAGTTACAGTTTAGACATAGTCGGAGTCGAAGTTGCTTGTTCTGCCTGTTGTGTGTGTTATACCCGTTTTGATGTCGTCTCATATGATCGTTGAGAACTAATATGCTCCAGAGGTATCTATGTGAGATGATAAAATACAGAGATTCAGTGTGCAGACTCATGTTGTCAAAGTATCTTCACTTGCCTATTGTTCTCGTTATATGTCCTCTGAAGTCGTTCTATATGGTCAATGCGATCGTATCTGCTATAACTGTAGGCATGTCAGATAATAAAATGCAAAGTTACAGTGTAAATATAGTCGAAGTCGAAGTTTCTAATTCTGCCTGTTGTGTGCGTTATACCCGTTTCGATGTCGTTTCATATGATCGTTGCGAACTACCATGCTACAAAGGTATTCATGTGAAATGTTACAATACAGAGATACAGTGTGCAGACGGATGTCGAAGTATCTTCACTTGTCAGTTGTTCTCGTTATATGTCCCACGAAGTCGTCTTATATGGTCAGTGCGATCGTATCTGCTATAGCTGTAGGCATGTCAGATGCTAGAATACGGAGTTACAGTGTTAGCATAGTCGGGGTCGAAGTTTCTTGTTCTGCCTGTTGTGTGCGTTATACCTGCTTCGATGTCGTCTTATATAATAGTTGCGAACTCATATGCTCCAGAGGTATCCATGTGAGATGATAGAATACTGAGATACGGTATGCAGACTGATGTGGTCGAAGTATCTTCACTTGCCTATTGTTCTCGTTGTATGTCCTTCGAAGTCGTACTATATGGTCAGTGCGATCGTATCTGCAATAGCTGTAGGCATGTCAGATGCAAGAATGCGAAGTTACAGTGGAAACATAGTCGAAGTAGAAAGTTTCTTGCTCTTCCTGTTGTAAGCGTTATATCGATTCAGGAAACAATAGACAATGTCTACCCATCAGATGTATAACCGACTTATTATCAAGATTGATAAATTCGAAGTTTTGGCGAACACGCCGGTTTACCGACTCTTGATTGTTGGAATCGAAGTTTCTGGTGGATATGAAAAAGTTTAGTACTCCACTCACATTTAATGAGCTATCATATATACTTCTTGAATAGGCATTCAAGAAGCTCGAATGCAAAGTTACAAAGTAAACATATTCGAAGTCAAAGTTTCTTGTTCTGCCTGTTGTGTACGTTATACCCGCTTCGATGTCGTCTTATATAATAGTTGCGAACTCATATGCTCCGAAGGTATCCATGTGAGATGATAAAAATACAGAGATACAGTGTGCGGAATGATGTTGTCGAAGTATCTTTATCTGCCTTTTGTTCTCGTTATAAGTTCTTCTAAGTCGTCTGATATAGTCAGTGCGATCGCATCTGCTATAACTGTAGGCATGTCAGATTCTAGAATGTGGAGTTACAAAGTAGACATAGTCGAAGTCGAAGTTTCTTGTTCTGCCTATTGTGTGCGTTATACACGCTTCGATGTCGTCTCAAATAATAGTTGCGAACTCATATGCTCCAAAGGTGTCCATGTGAGATGATATAATACAGAGATACAGTGTGCGGAATGATGTTGTCGAAGTATCTTTATTTGCCTATTGTTCTCGTTATAAGTCCTTCAAAGTCGTCTCATTTGGTTAGTGCGATCGCATCTGCTATAACTGTAGGCATGTCAGATGCTAGAATGCGAAGTTACAGTGTAGACATAGTCGAAGTCGAAGTTTCTTGTTCTGCCTGTTGTGTGCGTTATTCCTGCTTCGATGTTGTCTCATATGATCGTTGCGAACTGATATGCTCCAGAGGTATCTATGTGAATTGATAAAATACAGAGATTCAGTGTGCAGAATGATGTTGTCAAAGTATCTTCACTTGCCTATTGTTCTCGTTATATGTCTTCTGAAGTCGTCCTATATGGTCAGTGCGATCGTATCTGCTATAACTGTAGGCTCAGATGCTAGAATGCAAAGTTACAGTGTAAATATAGTCGAAGTCAAAGTTCCTTGTTCTGCCTGTTGTGTGCGTTATACCCGTTCTGATGTCGTCTCATATGATCGTTGCGAACTACCATGCTACAAAGGTATTCATGTGAAATGTTACTATACAGAGATACAGTGTGCAGACGGATGTCGAAGTATCTTCACTTGTCAGTTGTTCTCGTTATATGTCCCACGAAGTCGTCTTATATGGTCAGTGCGATCGTATCTGCTATAGCTGTAGGCATGTCAGATGCTAGAATACGGAGTTACAGTGTTAGCATAGTCGGGGTCGAAGTTTCTTGTTCTGCCTGTTGTGTGCGTTATACCTATTTCGATGTCGTCTTATATAATAGTTGCTAACTCATATGCTCCAGAGGTATCCATGTGAGATGATAGAATACTGAGAAACGGTATGCGGACTGATGTGGTCGAAGTATCTTCCCTTGCCTATTGTTCTCGTTGTATATCCTTCGGAGTCGTACTATATGGTCAGTGCGATCGTATCTGCAATTACTGTAGGCATGTCAGATGCAAGAATGCGAAGTTACAGTGGAAACATAGTCGAAGTCGAAGTTTCTTGCTCTCCCTGTTGTGAGCGTTATTTTGATTCAGGAAACACTTGACAATGTCTACCTATGAGATGTATAACCGACTTATCATCAAGATTGATAAATTCGAAGTTTTGGCGAACACGCCGGTTTACCGACTCTTGATTGTTGGAATCGAAGTCCTGGTGGATATGAAAAAGTATAGTACTCCACTCACATATAATGAGCTGTCATATATACTTCTTGAATAGGCATTCAAGGAGCTAGAATGCAAAGTTACAAAGTAAACATAGTCGAAGTCGAAGTTTCTTTTTCTGCCTGTTGTATACGTTTTCCCCGCTTCGATGTCGTCTCATATAATCGTTGCGAACTTCTATGCTCCAGAGGTATCTATGTGAGATGATAAAATACAGAGATACATTGTGCAGACTGATGTTGTCAAAGTATCTTCACTTGCCTATTGTTCTCCTTATATGTCCTCTGAAGTCGTCCTATATGGTCAGTGCGATCGTATCTGCAATTACTGTAGGCATGTCAGATGCAAGAATGCGAAGTTACAGTGGAAACATAGTCAAAGTCGAAATTTCTTGTTCTGCCTGTTGTGTGCGTTATACCCGTTGTGATGTCGTCTCATGTGATCGATGCGAACTGATATGCATCAGAGGTATCTATGTAAGATGATAAAATACAGAGAAACAGTGTGCAGACTGATGTCAAAGTATCCTCACTTGCCTATTGATCTTGTTATATGTCCTTCGGAGTCTTTCTATATGGTTAATGCGATCGTATCGGTTTCAACTGTCAGCATTTCAGATGCTAGAATTCAGAGCCACAGTGTAAACATTGTCGAAGTTTCTTGTTCTCCCTGTTCATGCGTTATTTCCGTTTCGATGTCGTCTCAGATGATCGTTGCGAACTCATATGCTCTAGAGGTATCCATGTGAGATGATAGAATACTGAGATACGGTATGCGGACTGATGTGGTCGAAGTATCTTCACTTGCCTATTGTTCTCGTTGTATGTCCTTCGGAGTCGTACTATATGGTCAGTGCGATCGTATCTGCAATGACCGTAGGCATGTCAGATGCAAGAATGCGAAGTTACAGTGGGAACATAGTCGAAGTCGAAATTTTTTGTTCTGCCTGTTGTGTGCGTTATACCCGTTTTGATGTCGTCTCATGTGATCGATGCGAACTGATATGCATCAGAGGTATCTATGTAGGGTGATGAAATACAAGAGATACAGTGTGCAGACTGATGTCAAAGTATCCTCCTTTGCCTATTGATCTTGTTATATGTCCTTCGGAGTCTTTCTATATGGTTAATGCGATCGTATCGGTTTCAACTGTCAGCATTTCAGATGCTAGAATTCAGAGCCACAGTGTAAACATTGTCGAAGTTTCTTGTTCTCCCTGTTTATGCGTTATTTCCGTTTCGATGTCGTCTCAGATGATCGTTGCGAACTGATATGCTCCAGAGGTATCCATGTGAGATGATGGAATACAGAGATACAGTGTGCGGACTGATGTTGAAGAAGTATCTTTATTTGCCTATTGTTCTCGTTATAAGTTCTTCAAAGTCGTCTCATATGGTCAGTGCGATCGCATCTGCTATACCTGTAGGCATGTCAGATGCTAGAATGCGAAGTTACAGTGTAGACATAGTCGAAGTCGAAGTTTCTTGTTCTGCCTATTGTGTGCTTTATACCCACTTCGATGTTGTCTTCAATAATAGTTGCGAACTCATATGCTCCAAAGGTATCCATGTGAGATGATATAATACAGAGATACAGTGTGCGGAATGATGTTGTCGAAGTATCTTTATTTGCCTATTGTTCTCGTTATAAGTCCTTCAAAGTCGTCTCATATGGTCAGTGCGATCGCATCTGCTATAACTGTAGGCATGTCAGATGCTAGAATGCGAAGTTACAGTGTAGACATAGTCGAAGTCGAAGTTTCTTGTTCTGCCTGTTGTGTGCGTTATTCCTGCTTCGATGTCGTCTCATATGATCGTTGCGAACTAATATGCTCCAGAGGTATCTATGTGAATTGATAAAATACAGAGATTCATTGTGCAGACTGATGTTGTCAAAGTATCTTCACTTGCCTATTGTTCTCGTTATATGTCTTCTGAAGTCGTCCTATATGGTCTGTGCGATCGTATCTGCTATAACTGTAGGCATGTCAGATGCTAGCATGCAAAGTTACAGTGTAAATATAGTCGAAGTCGAAGTTCCTTGTTCTGCCTGTTGTGTGCGTTATACCCGTTTTGATGTCGTCCCATATGATCGTTGCGAACTACCATGCTACAAAGGTATAAATGTGAAATGTTACTATACAGAGATACAGTGTGCAGACGGATGTCGGAGTATCTTCACTTGTCAGTTGTTCTCGTTATATGTCCCACGAAGTCGTCTTATATGGTCAGTGCGATCGTATCTGCTATAGCTGTAGGCATGTCAGATGCTAGAATACGGAGTTACAGTGTTAGCATAGTCGGGGTCGAAGTTTCTTGTTCTGCCTGTTGTGTGCGTTATACCTGATTCGATGTCGTCTTATATAATAGTTGCTAACTCATTTGCTCCAGAGGTATCCATGTGAGATGATAGAATACTGAGATACAGTATGCGGACTGATGTGGTCGAAGTATCTTCACTTGCCTATTGTTCTGGTTGTATTTCCTTCGGAGTCGTACTATATGGTCAGTGCGATCGTATCTGCAATTACTGTAGGCATGTCAGATGCAAGAATGCGAAGTTACCATGGAAACATAGTCGAAGTCGAAGTTTCTTGCTCTCCCTGTTGTGAGCGTTATTTTGATTCAGGAAACACTTGACAATGTCTACCTATGAGATGTATAACCGACTTATTATCAAGATTGATAAATTCGAAGTTTTGGCGAACACGCCGGTTTACCGACTCTTGATTGTTGGAATCGAAGTTTCTGGTGGATATGAAAAAGTATAGTTCTCCACTCACATATAATGAGCTGTCATATATACTTCTTGAATAGGCATTCAAGAAGCTAGAATGCAAAGTTACGAAGTGAACATAGTCGAAGTCAAAGTTTCTTGTTCTGCCTGTTGTGTACGTTATACCCGCTTTGATGTCGTCTCATATAATCGTTGCGAACTTATATGCTCCAGAGGTATTTATGTGAGATGATAAAATACAGAGATACAGTGTGCAGACTGATGTTGTCAAAGTATCTTCACTTGCCTATTGTTCTCGTTATATGTCCTCTGAAGTCTTCCTATATGGTAAGTGCGATCGTATCTGCTATACCTGTAGGCATGTCAGATGCTAGAATGCAAAGTTACAGTGTGAATATAGTCGAAGTCGGAGTTTCTTGTTCTGCCTGTTGTGTGCGTTATACCAGTTTTGATGTCGTCTCATATGATCGATGCGAACTGATATGCTCCAGAGGTATCTATGTGAGATGACAAAATACAGAAATACAATGTTCAGACTGATGTTGTCAAAGTATCCTCACTTGCCTATTGATCTTGTTATATGTTCTTCGGAGTCTTTCTATATGGTCAATGCGATCGTATCGGTTTAAACTGTAGGCATGTCAGATGCTAGAATTCAGAGCCACAGTGTGAACATAGTCGAAGTTTCTTCTTCTCCCTGTTTTATGCGTCATTTCTGTTTCGATGTCGTCTCAAATGATCGTTGCGAACTGATATGCTCCAAAGGTATGCATGTGCGATGATAGAAAACAAAGATACAGTGCGCGGACTGATGTTGTCGGAGTATCTTAATTTCCACTCACATTTAATGAGCTTTCATAAATACTTCTTGAATAGGCATTCAAGAAGCTAGAATGCAAAGTTACAAAGTAAACATAGTCGAAGTCAACGTTTCTTGTTCTGCCTGTTGTGTACGTTATACCCGCTTCGATGTCGTCTAATATAATCGTTGCGAACTGATATGCTCCAAAGATATCTATGTAAGATGATAAAATACAGAGATACAGTGTGCAGACTGATGTTGTCAAAGTATCTTCATTTGCATATTGTTCTCGTTATAAGTTCTTCAAAGTCGTCTCATATGGTCAGTGCGATCGCATCTGCTATAACTGTAGGCATGTCAGATGCCAGAATGCGGCGTTACAGTTTAGACATAGTCGAAGTCGAAGTTTCTCGTTCTGCCTGTTGTGTGTGTTATACCGGTTTTGATGTCGTCTCATATGATCGTTGCGAACTACCATGCTACAAAGGTATTCATGTGAAATGTTACAATACAGAGATACAGTGTGCAGACAGATGTCGAAGTATCTTCACTTGTCAGTTGTTCTCGTTATATGTCCCTCGAAGTCGTACTATATGGTCAGTGCGATCGTATCTGCAATTACTGTAGGCATGTCAGATTAAAGAATGCGAAGTAACAGTGGAAACATAGTCGAAGTCGAAGTTTCTTGCTCTGCCTGTTGTGTGCGTTATACCCGTTTTGATGTCGTCTCATATGATGGTTGCGAACTGATATGCTCCAGAGATATCTATGTAAGATGATAAAATATAGAGATATAGTGTGCAGACTGAAGTTGTCGAAGTATCTTCATTTGCCTGTTGTTCTCGTTATAAGTCCTTTAAAGTCGTCTCATATGGTCAGTGCGATCGCATCTGCTATAACTGTAGGCATGTCAGATGCTAGAATGCGAAGTTACAGTTTAGACATAGTCGGAGTCAAAGTTGCTTGTTCTGCCTGTTGTGTGTGTTATACCCGTTTTGATGTCGTCTCATATGATCGTTGAGAACTAATATGCTCCAGAGGTATCTATGTGAGATGATAAAATACAGAGATTCAGTGTGCAGACTCATGTTGTCAAAGTATCTTCACTTGCCTATTGTTCTCGTTATATGTCCTCTGAAGTCGTTCTATATGGTCAATGCGATCGTATCTGCTATAACTGTAGGCATGTCAGATAATAGAATGCAAAGTTACAGTGTAAATATAGTCGAAGTCGAAGTTTCTAATTCTGCCTGTTGTGTGCGTTATACCCGTTTCGATGTCGTTTCATATGATCGTTGCGAACTACCATGCTACAAAGGTATTCATGTTCAATGTTACAATACAGAGATACAGTGTGCAGACGGATGTCGAAGTATCTTCACTTGTCAGTTGTTCTCGTTATATGTCCCACGAAGTCGTCTTATATGGTCAGTGCGATCGTATCTGCTATAGCTGTAGGCATGTCAGATGCTAGAATACGGAGTTACAGTGTTAGCATAGTCGGGGTCGAAGTTTCTTGTTCTGCCTGTTGTGTGCGTTATACCTGCTTCGATGTCGTCTTATATAATAGTTGCGAACTCATATGCTCCAGAGGTATCCATGTGAGATGATAGAATACTGAGATACGGTATGCAGACTGATGTGGTCGAAGTATCTTCACTTGCCTATTGTTCTCGTTGTATGTCCTTCGAAGTCGTACTATATGGTCAGTGCGATCGTATCTGCAATAGCTATAGGCATGTCAGATGCAAGAATGCGAAGTTACAGTGGAAACATAGTCGAAGTCGAAGTTTCTTGCTCTTCCTGTTGTAAGCGTTATATCGATTCAGGAAACAATAGACAATGTCTACCCATCAGATGTATAACCGACTTATTATCAAGATTGATAAATTCGAAGTTTTGGCGAACACGCCGGTTTACCGACTCTTGATTGTTGGAATCGAAGTTTCTGGTGGATATGAAAAAGTTTAGTACTCCACTCACATTTAATGAGCTATCATATATACTTCTTGAATAGGCATTCAAGAAGCTCGAATGCAAAGTTACAAAGTAAACATATTCGAAGTCAAAGTTTCTTGTTCTGCCTGTTGTGTACGTTATACCCGCTTCGATGTCGTCTTATATAATAGTTGCGAACTCATATGCTCCGAAGGTATCCATGTGAGATGATAAAATACAGAGATACAGTGTGCGGAATGATGTTGTCGAAGTATCTTTATCTGCCTTTTGTTCTCGTTATAAGTTCTTCTAAGTCGTCTGATATAGTCAGTGCGATCGCATCTGCTATAACTGTAGGCATGTCAGATTCTAGAATGTGGAGTTACAAAGTAGACATAGTCGAAGTCGAAGTTTCTTGTTCTGCCTATTGTGTGCGTTATACACGCTTAGATGTCGTCTCAAATAATAGTTGCGAACTCATATGCTCCAAAGGTGTCCATGTGAGATGATATAATACAGAGATACAGTGTGCGGAATGATGTTGTCGAAGTATCTTTATTTGCCTATTGTTCTCGTTATGAGTCCTTCAGAGTCGTCTCATTTGGTTAGTGCGATCGCATCTGCTATAACTGTAGGCATGTCAGATGCTAGAATGCGAAGTTACAGTGTAGACATAGTCGAAGTCGAAGTTTCTTGTTCTGCCTGTTGTGTGCGTTATTCCTGCTTCGATGTTGTCTCATATGATCGTTGCGAACTGATATGCTCCAGAGGTATCTATGTGAATTGATAAAATACAGAGATTCAGTGTGCAGAATGATGTTGTCAAAGTATCTTCACTTGCCTATTGTTCTCGTTATATGTCTTCTGAAGTCGTCCTATATGGTCAGTGCGATCGTATCTGCTATAACAGTAGGCTCAGATGCTAGAATGCAGAGTTACAGTGTAAATATAGTCGAAGTCAAAGTTCCTTGTTCTGCCTGTTGTGTGCGTTATACCCATTCTGATGTCGTCTCATATGATCGTTGCGAACTACCATGCTACAAAGGTATTCATGTGAAATGTTACTATACAGAGATACAGTGTGCAGACGGATGTCGAAGTATCTTCACTTGTCAGTTGTTCTCGTTATATGTCCCACGAAGTCGTCTTATATGGTCAGTGCGATCGTATCTGCTATAGCTGTAGGCATGTCAGATGCTAGAATACGGAGTTACAGTGTTAGCATAGTCGGGGTCGAAGTTTCTTGTTCTGCCTGTTGTGTGCGTTATACCTATTTCGATGTCGTCTCATATAATAGTTGCTAACTCATATGCTCCAGAGGTATCCATGTGAGATGATAGAATAATGAGAAACGGTATGCGGACTGATGTGGTCGAAGTATCTTCCCTTGCCTATTGTTCTCGTTGTATATCCTTCGGAGTCGTACTATATGGTCAGTGCGATCGTATCTGCAATTACTGTAGGCATGTCAGATGCAAGAATGCGAAGTTACAGTGGAAACATAGTCGAAGTCGAAGTTTCTTGCTCTCCCTGTTGTGAGCGTTATTTTGATTCAGGAAACACTTGACAATGTCTACCTATGAGATGTATAACCGACTTATCATCAAGATTGATAAATTCGAAGTTTTGGCGAACACGCCGGTTTACCGACTCTTGATTGTTGGAATCGAAGTCCTGGTGGATATGAAAAAGTATAGTACTCTACTCACATATAATGAGCTGTCATATATACTTCTTGAATAGGCATTCAAGGAGCTAGAATGCAAAGTTACAGAGTAAACATAGTCGAAGTCGAAGTTTCTTGTTCTGCCTGTTGTATACGTTTTCCCCGCTCCGATGTCGTCTCATATAATCGTTGCGAACTTCTATGCTCCAGAGGTATCTATGTGAGATGATAAAATACAGAGAAACATTGTGCAGACTGATGTTGTCAAAGTATCTTCACTTGCCTATTGTTCTCCTTATATGTCCTCTGAAGTCGTCCTATATGGTCAGTGCGATCGTATCTGCTATAACTGTAGGCATGTCGAATGCTAGAACGCAAAGTTACAGTGTAAATATAGTCGAAGTCGGAGTTTCTTGTTCTGCCTGTTGTGTGCGTTATACCAGTTCTGATGTCGTCTCATATGATCGATGCAAACTGATATGCTCCAGAGGTATCTATGTGAGATGATAAAATACAGAGATACAGTGTGCAGACTGATGTTGTCAAAGTATCCTCACTTGCCTATTGATCTTGTTATATGTCCTTTGGAGTCTTTCTATATGGTCAATGCGATCGTATCGGTTTCAACTGTAGGCATGTCAGATGCTAGAATTCAGAGCCACAGTGTGAACATAGTCGAAGTTTCTTGTTCTCCCTGTTTTATGCGTTATTTTCGTTCCGATGTCGTCCCAAATGATCGTTGCGAACTGATATGCTCCAAAGGTATCCATGTGAGATGATAGAATACAGAGATACAGTGTGCGGAATGATGTTGTCGAAGTATCTTTATCTGCCTTTTGTTCTAAAATTTTGTTCTAAAATTTGTTCTAAAAATTTGTTCTATCCGTCATTCGGTTGCCCCCTTACGAGCAACCCTCAAAAGTCTCCGAAAGTCTTGTGCGAGCAAGGAATGACGGGGGCCTTACCTTTTAACGTGTGATCCCAAACACTTTCTTGGGCCATCAGAAAAATTTCTGCAGTCGATGGGGATCGAACCCACGACCGGCAAGCGAATGCGAATTAGAATATAGACACTCTGTCCGCACGGCTACCTGGCCGTTATAAGTTCTTCAAAGTCGTCTCATATAGTCAGTGCGATCGCATCTGCTATAACTGTAGGCATGTCAGATGCTAGAATGTGGAGTTACAGTGTAGACATAGTCGAAGTCGAAGTTTCTTGTTCTGCCTGTTGTGTGCGTTATACCCGTTTTGATGTCGTCTCATATGATCGTTGCGAACTGATATGCTCTAGAGGTATCTATGTGAGATGATAAAATACAGAGATTCAGTGTGCAGACTGATGTTGTCAAAGTATCTTCACTTGCCTATTGTTCTCGTTATATGTCCTCTGAAGTCGTCCTATATGGTCAGTGCGATCGTATCTGCTATAACTGTAGGCATGTCAGATGCTAGAATGCAAAATTACAGTGTAGTCTTATATAATAGTTGCGAACTCATATGCTCCAGAGGTATCCATGTGAGATGATAGAATAATGAGATACGGTATGCGGACTGATGTGGTCGAAGTATCTTCACTTGCCTATTGTTCTCGTTGTATGTCCTTCGGAGTCGTACTATATGGTCAGTGCGATCGTATCTGCAATTACTGTAGGCATGTCAGATGCAAGAATGCGAAGTTACAGTGGAAACATAGTCGAAGTCGAAATTTCTTGTTCTGCCTGTTGTGTGCGTTATACCCGTTTTGATGTCGTCTCATGTGATCGATGCGAACTGATATGCATCAGAGATATCTATGTAAGATGATAAAATACAGAGAAACAGTGTGCAGACTGATGTCAAAGTATCCTCACTTGCCTATTGATCTTGTTATATGTCCTTCGGAGTCTTTCTATATGGTTAATGCGATCGTATCGGTTTCAACAGTCAGCATTTCAGATGCTAGAATTCAGAGCCACAGTGTAAACATTGTCGAAGTTTCTTGTTCTCCCTGTTCATGCGTTATTTCCGTTTCGATGTCGTCTCAGATGATCGTTGCGAACTCATATGCTCTAGAGGTATCCATGTGAGATGATAGAATACTGAGATACGGTATGCGGACTGATGTGGTCGAAGTATCTTCACTTGCCTATTGTTCTCGTTGTATGTCCTTCGGAGTCGTACTATATGGTCAGTGCGATCGTATCTGCAATGACCGTAGGCATGTCAGATGCAAGAATGCGAAGTTACAGTGGGAACATAGTCGAAGTCGAAATTTTTTGTTCTGCCTGTTGTGTGCGTTATACCCGTTTTGATGTCGTCTCATGTGATCGATGCGAACTGATATGCATCAGAGGTATCTATGTAGGGTGATAAAATACAAGAGATACAGTGTGCAGACTGATGTCAAAGTATCCTCCTTTGCCTATTGATCTTGTTATATGTCCTTCGGAGTCTTTCTATATGGTTAATGCGATCGTATCGGTTTCAACTGTCAGCATTTCAGATGCTAGAATTCAGAGCCACAGTGTAAACATTGTCGAAGTTTCTTGTTCTCCCTGTTTATGCGTTATTTCCGTTTCGATGTCGTCTCAGATGATCGTTGCGAACTGATATGCTCCAGAGGTATCCATGTGAGATGATGGAATACAGAGATACAGTGTGCGGACTGATGTTGAAGAAGTATCTTTATTTGCCTATTGTTCTCGTTATAAGTTCTTCAAAGTCGTCTCATATGGTCAGTGCGATCGCATCTGCTATACCTGTAGGCATGTCAGATGCTAGAATGCGAAGTTACAGTGTAGACATAGTCGAAGTCGAAGTTTCTTGTTCTGCCTATTGTGTGCTTTATACCCACTTCGATGTTGTCTTAAATAATAGTTGCGAACTCATATGCTCCAAAGGTATCCATGTGAGATGATATAATACAGAGATACAGTGTGCGGAATGATGTTGTCGAAGTATCTTTATTTGCCTATTGTTCTCGTTATAAGTCCTTCAAAGTCGTCTCATATGGTCAGTGCGATCGCATCTGCTATAACTGTAGGCATGTCAGATGCTAGAATGCGAAGTTACAGTGTAGACATAGTCGAAGTCGAAGTTTCTTGTTCTGCCTGTTGTGTGCGTTATTCCTGCTTCGATGTCGTCTCATATGATCGTTGCGAACTAATATGTTCCAGAGGTATCTATGTGAATTGATAAAATACAGAGATTCATTGTGCAGACTGATGTTGTCAAAGTATCTTCACTTGCCTATTGTTCTCGTTATATGTCTTCTGAAGTCGTCCTATATGGTCTGTGCGATCGTATCTGCTATAACTGTAGGCATGTCAGATGCTAGCATGCAAAGTTACAGTGTAAATATAGTCGAAGTCGAAGTTCCTTGTTCTGCCTGTTGTGTGCGTTATACCCGTTTTGATGTCGTCCCATATGATCGTTGCGAACTACCATGCTACAAAGGTATTCATGTGAAATGGTACTATACAGAGATACAGTGTGCAGACGGATGTCGAAGTATCTTCACTTGTCAGTTGTTCTCGTTATATGTCCCACGAAGTCGTCTTATATGGTCAGTGCGATCGTATCTGCTATAGCTGTAGGCATGTCAGATGCTAGAATACGGAGTTACAGTGTTAGCATAGTCGGGGTCGAAGTTTCTTGTTCTGCCTGTTGTGTGCGTTATACCTGTTTCGATGTCGTCTTATATAATAGTTGCTAACTCATTTGCTCCAGAGGTATCCATGTGAGATGATAAAATACTCAGATACAGTATGCGGACTGATGTGGTCGAAGTATCTTCACTTGCCTATTGTTCTGGTTGTATTTCCTTCGGAGTCGTACTATATGGTCAGTGCGATCGTATCTGCAATTACTGTAGGCATGTCAGATGCAAGAATGCGAAGTTACCGTGGAAACATAGTCGAAGTCGAAGTTCCTTGCTCTCCCTGTTGTGAGCGTTATTTTGATTCAGGAAACACTTGACAATGTCTACCTATGAGATGTATAACCGACTTATTATCAAGATTGATAAATTCGAAGTTTTGGCGAACACGCCGGTTTACCGACTCTTGATTGTTGGAATCGAAGTTTCTGGTGGATATGAAAAAGTATAGTTCTCCACTCACATATAATGAGCTGTCATATATACTTCTTGAATAGGCATTCAAGAAGCTAGAATGCAAAGTTACGAAGTGAACATAGTCGAAGTCAAAGTTTCTTGTTCTGCCTGTTGTGTACGTTATACCCGCTTTGATGTCGTCTCATATAATCGTTGCGAACTTATATGCTCCAGAGGTATCTATGTGAGATGATAAAATACAGAGATACAGTGTGCAGACTGATGTTGTCAAAGTATCTTCACTTGCCTATTGTTCTCGTTATATGTCCTCTGAAGTCTTCCTATATGGTAAGTGCGATCGTATCTGCTATAACTGTAGGCATGTCAGATGCTAGAATGCAAAGTTACAGTGTGAATATAGTCGAAGTCGGAGTTTCTTGTTCTGCCTGTTGTGTGCGTTATACCAGTTTTGATGTCGTCTCATATGATCGATGCGAACTGATATGCTCCAGAGGTATCTATGTGAGATGACAAAATACAGAAATACAATGTTCAGACTGATGTTGTCAAAGTATCCTCACTTGCCTATTGATCTTGTTATATGTTCTTCGGAGTCTTTCTATATGGTCAATGCGATCGTATCGGTTTCAACTGTAGGCATGTCAGATGCTAGAATTCAGAGCCACAGTGTGAACATAGTCGAAGTTTCTTGTTCTCCCTGTTTTATGCGTCATTTCTGTTTCGATGTCGTCTCAAATGATCGTTGCGAACTGATATGCTCCAAAGGTATGCATGTGCGATGATAGAAAACAGAGATACAGTGTGCGGACTGATGTTGTCGGAGTATCTTAATTTGTCTATTGTTCTCGTTATAAGTCCTTCAAAGTCGTCTCATATGGTCAGTGCGATCGCATCTGCTATAACTGTAGGCATGTCAGATGCTAGAATGCAAAATTACAGTGTAGTCTTATATAATAGTTGCGAACTCATATGCTCCAGAGGTATCCATGTGAGATGATAGAATAATGAGATACGGTATGCGGACTGATGTGGTCGAAGTATCTTCACTTGCCTATTGTTCTCGTTGTATGTCCTTCGGAGTCGTACTATATGGTCAGTGCGATCGTATCTGCAATTACTGTAGGCATGTCAGATGCAAGAATGCGAAGTTACAGTGGAAACATAGTCGAAGTCGAAATTTCTTGTTCTGCCTGTTGTGTGCGTTATACCCGTTTTGATGTCGTCTCATGTGATCGATGCGAACTGATATGCATCAGAGGTATCTATGTAAGATGATAAAATACAGAGAAACAGTGTGCAGACTGATGTCAAAGTATCCTCACTTGCCTATTGATCTTGTTATATGTCCTTCGGAGTCTTTCTATATGGTTAATGCGATCGTATCGGTTTCAACAGTCAGCATTTCAGATGCTAGAATTCAGAGCCACAGTGTAAACATTGTCGAAGTTTCTTGTTCTCCCTGTTCATGCGTTATTTCCGTTTCGATGTCGTCTCAGATGATCGTTGCGAACTCATATGCTCTAGAGGTATCCATGTGAGATGATAGAATACTGAGATACGGTATGCGGACTGATGTGGTCGAAGTATCTTCACTTGCCTATTGTTCTCGTTGTATGTCCTTCGGAGTCGTACTATATGGTCAGTGCGATCGTATCTGCAATGACCGTAGGCATGTCAGATGCAAGAATGCGAAGTTACAGTGGGAACATAGTCGAAGTCGAAATTTTTTGTTCTGCCTGTTGTGTGCGTTATACCCGTTTTGATGTCGTCTCATGTGATCGATGCGAACTGATATGCATCAGAGGTATCTATGTAGGGTGATAAAATACAAGAGATACAGTGTGCAGACTGATGTCAAAGTATCCTCCTTTGCCTATTGATCTTGTTATATGTCCTTCGGAGTCTTTCTATATGGTTAATGCGATCGTATCGGTTTCAACTGTCAGCATTTCAGATGCTAGAATTCAGAGCCACAGTGTAAACATTGTCGAAGTTTCTTGTTCTCCCTGTTTATGCGTTATTTCCGTTTCGATGTCGTCTCAGATGATCGTTGCGAACTGATATGCTCCAGAGGTATCCATGTGAGATGATGGAATACAGAGATACAGTGTGCGGACTGATGTTGAAGAAGTATCTTTATTTGCCTATTGTTCTCGTTATAAGTTCTTCAAAGTCGTCTCATATGGTCAGTGCGATCGCATCTGCTATACCTGTAGGCATGTCAGATGCTAGAATGCGAAGTTACAGTGTAGACATAGTCGAAGTCGAAGTTTCTTGTTCTGCCTATTGTGTGCTTTATACCCACTTCGATGTTGTCTTAAATAATAGTTGCGAACTCATATGCTCCAAAGGTATCCATGTGAGATGATATAATACAGAGATACAGTGTGCGGAATGATGTTGTCGAAGTATCTTTATTTGCCTATTGTTCTCGTTATAAGTCCTTCAAAGTCGTCTCATATGGTCAGTGCGATCGCATCTGCTATAACTGTAGGCATGTCAGATGCTAGAATGCGAAGTTACAGTGTAGACATAGTCGAAGTCGAAGTTTCTTGTTCTGCCTGTTGTGTGCGTTATTCCTGCTTCGATGTCGTCTCATATGATCGTTGCGAACTAATATGCTCCAGAGGTATCTATGTGAATTGATAAAATACAGAGATTCATTGTGCAGACTGATGTTGTCAAAGTATCTTCACTTGCCTATTGTTCTCGTTATATGTCTTCTGAAGTCGTCCTATATGGTCTGTGCGATCGTATCTGCTATAACTGTAGGCATGTCAGATGCTAGCATGCAAAGTTACAGTGTAAATATAGTCGAAGTCGAAGTTCCTTGTTCTGCCTGTTGTGTGCGTTATACCCGTTTTGATGTCGTCCCATATGATCGTTGCGAACTACCATGCTACAAAGGTATTCATGTGAAATGGTACTATACAGAGATACAGTGTGCAGACGGATGTCGAAGTATCTTCACTTGTCAGTTGTTCTCGTTATATGTCCCACGAAGTCGTCTTATATGGTCAGTGCGATCGTATCTGCTATAGCTGTAGGCATGTCAGATGCTAGAATACGGAGTTACAGTGTTAGCATAGTCGGGGTCGAAGTTTCTTGTTCTGCCTGTTGTGTGCGTTATACCTGTTTCGATGTCGTCTTATATAATAGTTGCTAACTCATTTGCTCCAGAGGTATCCATGTGAGATGATAAAATACTCAGATACAGTATGCGGACTGATGTGGTCGAAGTATCTTCACTTGCCTATTGTTCTGGTTGTATTTCCTTCGGAGTCGTACTATATGGTCAGTGCGATCGTATCTGCAATTACTGTAGGCATGTCAGATGCAAGAATGCGAAGTTACCGTGGAAACATAGTCGAAGTCGAAGTTCCTTGCTCTCCCTGTTGTGAGCGTTATTTTGATTCAGGAAACACTTGACAATGTCTACCTATGAGATGTATAACCGACTTATTATCAAGATTGATAAATTCGAAGTTTTGGCGAACACGCCGGTTTACCGACTCTTGATTGTTGGAATCGAAGTTTCTGGTGGATATGAAAAAGTATAGTTCTCCACTCACATATAATGAGCTGTCATATATACTTCTTGAATAGGCATTCAAGAAGCTAGAATGCAAAGTTACGAAGTGAACATAGTCGAAGTCAAAGTTTCTTGTTCTGCCTGTTGTGTACGTTATACCCGCTTTGATGTCGTCTCATATAATCGTTGCGAACTTATATGCTCCAGAGGTATCTATGTGAGATGATAAAATACAGAGATACAGTGTGCAGACTGATGTTGTCAAAGTATCTTCACTTGCCTATTGTTCTCGTTATATGTCCTCTGAAGTCTTCCTATATGGTAAGTGCGATCGTATCTGCTATAACTGTAGGCATGTCAGATGCTAGAATGCAAAGTTACAGTGTGAATATAGTCGAAGTCGGAGTTTCTTGTTCTGCCTGTTGTGTGCGTTATACCAGTTTTGATGTCGTCTCATATGATCGATGCGAACTGATATGCTCCAGAGGTATCTATGTGAGATGACAAAATACAGAAATACAATGTTCAGACTGATGTTGTCAAAGTATCCTCACTTGCCTATTGATCTTGTTATATGTTCTTCGGAGTCTTTCTATATGGTCAATGCGATCGTATCGGTTTCAACTGTAGGCATGTCAGATGCTAGAATTCAGAGCCACAGTGTGAACATAGTCGAAGTTTCTTGTTCTCCCTGTTTTATGCGTCATTTCTGTTTCGATGTCGTCTCAAATGATCGTTGCGAACTGATATGCTCCAAAGGTATGCATGTGCGATGATAGAAAACAGAGATACAGTGTGCGGACTGATGTTGTCGGAGTATCTTAATTTGTCTATTGTTCTCGTTATAAGTCCTTCAAAGTCGTCTCATATGGTCAGTGCGATCGCATCTGCTATAACTGTAGGCATTTCAGATGCTAAAATGCGAAGTTTCAGTGTAGACATAGTCGAAGTCAAAGTTTCTTGTTCTGCCCATTGTGTGCGTTATATCCGCTTCGATGTCGTCTTATATAATAGTTGCGAACTCAAATGCTACAAAGGTATCCAGGTGAGATGATATGATACAGAGATACAGTGTGCGGAATGATGTTGTCGAAGTATCTTTATTTGCCTATTGTTCTCGTTATAAGTCCTTCAAAGTCGTCTCATATAGTCAGTGCTATCGCATCTGCTATAACTGTAGGCATGTCAGATGCTAGAATGCAAAGTTACAGTGTAAATATAGTCGAAGTCGAAGTTTATTGTTCTGCCTGTTGTGTGCGTTATACTCGTTTTGATGTCGTCTCATATGATCGTTGCGAACTAACATGCTACGGAGGTATTCATGTGAAATGTTACAATACAGAGATACGGTGTTCAGACGGATGTCGAAGTATCTTCACTTGTCAGTAGTTCTCGTTATATGTCCCACGAAGTCGTCTTATAATATGGTCAGTGCGATTGTATCTGCTATAGCTGTAGGCATGTCAGATGCTAGAATACGGAGTTACAGTGTTAGCATAGTCGGGGTCGAAGTTTCTTGTTCTGCCTGTTGTGTGCGTTATACCTGCTTCGATGTCGTCTTATATAGAAGTTGCGAACTCATATGCTCCAGAAGTATCCATGTGAGATGATAGAATACTGAGATACGGTATGCAGACTGATGTGGTCGAAGTATCTTCACTTGCCTATTGTTCTCGTTGTATTTCCTTTGGAGTCGTACTATATGGTCTGTGCGTGGTATCTACAATCACTGTAGGCATGTCGGATGCAAAAATTCGAAGTTACAGTGGAAACATAGTCGAAGTCGAAGTTTCTTGCTCTTTCTGTTTTAAGCGTTATTTTGATTCAGGAAACACTCGACAATGTCTACCTATAAGATGTATAACCGACTTATCATCAAGATTGATAAATTCGAAGTTTTGGCGAACACGCCGGTTTACCGACTCTTGATTGTTGGAATTGAAGTTTCTGGTGGATATGAAAAAGTATAGTAATCCACTCACATATAATGAGCTTTCCTAAATACTTCTTGAATAGGCATTCAAGAAGCTAGAATGCAAAGTTACAAAGTAAACATAGTCGAAGTCAAAGTTTCTTGTTCTGCCTGTTGTGTACGTTATACCCGCTTCGATGTCGTCTCATATAATCGTTGCGAACTTATATGCTCCAGAGGTATCTATGTGAGATGATAAAATACAGAGATACAGTGTGCAGACTGATGTTGTCAAAGTATCTTCACTTGCCTATTGTTCTCGTTATATGTCCTCTGAAGTCGTCCTATATGGTCAGTGCGATCGTATCTGCTATAACTGTAGGCATGTCAGATGCTAGAATGCAAAGTTACAGTGTAAATATAGTCGAAGTCGGAGTTTCTTGTTCTGCCTGTTGTGTGCGTTATTCCAGTTCTGATGTCGTCTCATATGATCGATGCGAACTGATATGCTCCAGAGGTATCTATGTGAGATAATAAAATACAGAGATACAGTGTGCAGACTGATATTGTCAAAGTATCCTCACTTGCCTATTGATCTTGTTATATGTCCTTCGGAGTCTTTCTATATGGTCAACGCGATCGAATCGGTTCCAACTGTAGGCATGTCAGATGCTAGAATTCAGAGCCACAGTGTAAACATAGTCGAAGTTTCTTGTTCTCCCTGTTTTATGCGTCATTCCTGTTTCGATGTCGTCTCAAATGATCGTTGCGAACTGATATGCTCCAAAGGTATGCATGTGAGATGATAGAAAACAAAGATACAGTGTGCAAACTGATGTTGTCGAAGTATCTCTATTTGCCTATTGTTCTTGTTATAAGTCCCCCAAAGTCGTCTCATATGGTCAGTGTGATCGCATCTGCTATGACTGTAGGCATGTCAGATGCTAGAATGCGGAGTTACAGTGTAGACATAGTCGAAGTCAAAGGTTCTTGTTCTGCCTATTGTGTGCGTTATACCCGCTTCGATGTCGTCTTATAAAATAGTTGCGAACTCATATGCTACAAAGGTATCCATGTGAGATGATATGATACAGAGATACAGTGTGCGGAATGAAGTTGTTGAAGTATCTTCATTTGCCTATTGTTCTCGTTATAAGTCCTTCAAAGTCGTCTCATTTGGTCAGTGCGATCGCATCTGCTATAACTGAAGGCATGTCAGATGCTAGAATGCTAAGTTACAGTGCAAATATAGTCGAAGTCGGAGTTTCTTGTTCTGCCCGTTGTGTGCGTTATACTCTTCTATTTTTTTCGTTATAAGTCCTTCAAAGTCGTCTCATAAGGTCAGTGTGATCGCATCTGCTATAACTGTAGGCATGTCAGATGCTAGAATGCGAAGTTACAGTGTAGACATAGTTGAAGTCAAAGTTTCTTGTTCTGCCTATTGTGTTCAATATACCCGCTTCGATGTCGTCTTATATAATCGTTGCGAACTGATATGCTATAGAGGTATCTATGTAAGATGATAGAATACAGAGATACAGTGTGCAGACTGATGTTGTCAAAGTATCCTCACTTGCCTATTGATCTTCGGAGTCTTTCTATATGGTCAATGCGATCGTATCGGTTTCAACTGTAGGCATGTCAGATGCTAGAATTCAGAGCCACAGTGTGAACATAGTCGAAGTTTCTTGTACTCCCTGTTTTATGCGTTATTTCCGTTCCGATGTCGTCTCAAATGATCGTTGCGAACTGATATGCTCCAAAGGTATCCATGTGAGATGAAAGAATACAGAGATACATTGTGCGGACTGATGTTGTCGAAGTATCTCTATTTGCCTATTGTTCTCGTTATAAGTACTTCGAAGTCGTCTCATATGGTCAGTGCGATCGCATCTGCTATAACTGTAGCCATGTCAGATGCTAGAATGCGAAGTTACAGTGTAGACATAGTCGAAGTCAAAGTATCTTGTTTTGCCTATTGTGTGCGTTATACCTGCTTCGATGTCGTCTAATATAATAGTTGCGAACTCATATGCTCCAAAGGTATACATGTGAGATGATATAATACAGAGGATACAGTGTGCGGAATGAAGTTGTTGAAGTATCTTCATTTGCCTATTGTTCTCGTTATGAGTCCTTCAAAGTCGTCTCATTTGGTCAGTGCGATCGCATCTGCTATAACTGAAGGCATGTCAGATGCTAGAATGCTAAGTTACAGTGCAAATATAGTCGAAGTCGGAGTTTCTTGTTCTGCCCGTTGTGTGCGTTATACTCGTTTTGATGTCGTCTCATATGATCGTTGCGAACTACCATGCTACAAAGGTATTCATGTAAAATGTTACAATACAGAGATACAGTGTGCAGACGGATGTCGAAGTATCTTCACTTGTCAGTAGTTCTCGTTATATGTCCCACGAAGTCGTCTTATATGATCAGTGCGATCGTATCTGCTATAGCTGTAGGCATGTCAGATGCTAGAATACAGAGTTACAGTGTTAGCATAGTCGGGGTCGAAGTTTCTTGTTCTTCCTGTTGTGTGCATTATACCTGCTTCGATGTCGTCTTATATAATAGTTGCGAACTCATATACTCCAGGGGTATCCATGTGAGATGATAGAATACTGAGATACGGTATGCGGACTGATGTGGTCTAAGTATCTCCACTCGCCCATTGTTCTCGTTGTATGTCCTTTGGAGTCGTACTATATGGTCAGTGCGATCGTATCTGCAATAACTGTGGGCATGTCAGATGCATGAATGCGAAGTTACAGTGGAAACACAGTCGAAGTCGAAGTTTCTTGCTCTCCCTGTTGTAAGCGTTATTTTGATTCAGGAAACACTAGACAATGTCTACCTATGAGATGTATAACCGACTTATTATCAAGATTGATAAATTCGAAGTTCTGGCGAACACGCCGGTTTGCCGACTCTTGATTGTTGGAATCGAAGTTTCTGGTGGATATGAAAAAGTATAGTACTCCACTCACATATAATGAGCTGTCATATATACTTCTTGAATAGGGATTCAAGAAGCTAGAATACAAAGTTACAAAAACATAGTCGAAGTCAAAGTTTCTTGTTCTGCCTGTTGTGTACGTTATACCCGCTTCGATGTCGTCTTATATAATAGTTGCGAACTCATATGCTCCAAAGGTATCCATGTGAGATGATATAATACAGAGACACAGTGTGCGGAATGATGTTGTCGAAGTATCTTAATCTGCCTTTTGTTCTCGTTATAAGTTCTCCAAAAGTCGTCTCATATAGTCAGTGCGATCGCATCTGCTATAACTGTAGGCATGTCAGATGCTAGAATGTGAAGTTACAGTGTAGACATAGTCGAAGTCGAAGTTTCTTGTTCTGCTTATTGTGTGCGTTATACCCGCTTCGATGTCGTCTTAAATAATAGTTGCGAACTCATATGCTCCAGAAGTATCCATGTAAGATGATATAATACAGAGATACAGTGTGCGGAATGATGTTGTCGAAGTATCTTTATTTGCCTATTGTTCTCGTTATAAGTCCTTCAAAGTCGTCTCATATGGTCAGTGCGATCGCATCTGCTATAACTGTAGGCATGTCAGATGCTAGAATGCGAAGTTACAGTGTAGACATAGTCGAAGTCGAAGTTTCTTGTTCTGCCTGTTGTGTGCGTTATACCCGCTTCGATGTCGTCTCATATGATCGTTGCGAACTAATATGCTCCAGAGGTATCTATGTGGGATGATAAAATACAGAGATTCAGTGTGCAGACTGATGTTGTCAAAGTATCTTCACTTGCCTATTGTTCTCGTAATATGTCCTCTGGAGTCGTCCTTTATGGACAGTGCGACAGTGTGCAGACTGATGTTGTCAAAGTATCCTCACTTGCCTATTGATCTTGTTATATGTCATTCAGGGTCTTTCTATATGGTCAATGCGATCGTATCGGTTTCAACTGTAGGCATGTCAGATGCTAGAATTCAGAGCCACAGTGTCAACATAGTCGAAGTTTCTTCTTCTCCCTGTTTTATGCGTTATTTCCGTTTCGATGTCGTCTCAAATGATCGTTGCGAACTGATATGCTCCGAAGATATCCATGTGAGATGATAGAATACAGAGATACAGTGTGCGGACTGATGTTGTCGAAGTATCTTTATTTGCCTATTGTTCTCGTTATAAGTCCTTCAAAGTCGTCTCATATGGTCAGTGCGATCGCATCTGCTATAACTGTAGGCATGTCAGATGCTAGAATTGAAGTTACAGTGTAGACATTATCGAAGTCAAAGTTTCTTGTTATGCCTATTGTGTGCGTTATACCCGCTTCGATGTCGTCTAATATGATAGTTGCGAACTCATATGCTACAAAGGTATCCATGTGAGATGATATGATACAGAGATACAGTGTGCGGAATGATGTTGTCGAAGTATCTTTATTTGCCTATTGTTCTCGTTATAAGTTCTTCAAAGTCGTCTCATATGGTCAGTGCGATCGCATCTGCTATAACTGTAGGCATGTCGGATGCTAAAATGCAAAGTTACAGTGTGGATATAGTCGAAGTCGAAGTTTCTTGTTCTGCCTGTTGTGTGCGTTATACCCGTTTTGATGTCGTCCCATATGATCGTTGCGAACTACCATGCTACAAAGGTATTCATGTGAAATGTTAGAATACAGAGATACAGTGTGCAGACGGATGTCGAAGTATCTTCACTTGTCAGTAGTTCTCGTTATATGTCTCACGAAGTCGTCTTATAATATGGTCAGTGCGATCGCATCTGCTATAACTGTAGGCATGTCAGATGCTAGAATGCGAAGTTATAGTGTAGACATAGTCGAAGTCAAAGTTTCTTGTTCTGCCTATTGTGTGCGTTATACTCGCTTCGATGTCGTCTTATATAATAATTGCGGACTCATATGCTACGAAGGTATCCATGTGAGATGATATGATACAGAGATACAGTGTGCAGACTGATATTGTCGAAGTATCTTTATTTGGCTATTGTTCTCGTCATAAGTCCTTCAAAGTCGTCTCATATGGTCAGTGTGATCGCATCTGCTATAACTGTAGGCATGTCAGATGCTATAATGCAAAGTTACAGTGTAAATATAGTCGAAGTCGAAGTTTCTTGTTCTGCCTGTTGTGTGCGTTATACCCGTTCTGATGACGTATCATATGATCGTTGCGAACTACCATGCTACAAAGGTATTCATGTGAAATGTTAGAATACAGAGATACAGTGTGCAGACGGATGTCGAAGTATCTTCACTTGTCAGTAGTTCTCGATATATGTCCCACGAAGTCGTCTCTTAATATGGTCAGTGCGATCGTATCTGCTATAGCTGTAGGCATGTCAGATGCTAGAATACGGAGTTACAGTGTTAGCATAGTCGGGGTCGAAGTTTCTTGTTCTGCCTGTTGTGTGCATCATACCTGCTTCGATGTCGTCTGATATAAAAGTTGCGAACTCATATGCTCCAGAGGTATCAATGTGAGATGATAGAATACTGAGATACGGTATGCAGACTGATGTGGTCGAAGTATCTTCACTTGCCTATTGTTCTCGTTGTATGTCCTTCGGAGTCGTACTATATGGTCAGTGCGATCGTATCTGCAATTACTGTAGGCATGTCGGATGCAAAAATGCGGAGTTACAGTGGAAACATAGTCGAAGTCGAAGTTTCTTGCTCTTTCTGTTGTAAGCGTTATTCTGATTCAGGAAACACCCGACAGTGTCTACCTATAAGATGTATAACCGACTCATTATCAAGATTGATAAATTCGAAGTTTTGGCGAACACGCCGGTTTACCGACTCTTGATTGTTGAAATCGAAGTTTCTGGTGGATATGAAAAAGTATAGTACTCCACTCACATATAATGAGCTTTCATAAATACTTCTTGAATAGGCATTCAAGAAGCTAGAATGCAAAGTTACAAAGTAAACATAGTCGAAGTCAAAGTTTCTTGTTCTGCCTGTTGTGTACGTTATACCCGCTTCGATGTCGTCTCATATTATCGTTGCGAACTGATATGCTCCAAAGATATCTATGTAGGATGATAAAATACAGAGATACAGTGTGCAGACTGATGTTGTCAAAGTATCTTCATTTGCCTATTGTTCTCGTTATAATTCCTTCAAAGTCGTCTTATATGGTCAGTGCGATCGCATCTGCTATAACTGTAGGCATGTCAGATGCTAGAATGCGAAGTTACAGTTTAGACATAGTCGAAGTCGAAGTTTCCCGTTCTGCCTGTTGTGTGTGTTATACCCGTTTTGATGTCGTCTCATATGATCGTTTTGAACTACCATGCTACAAAGGTATTCATGTAAAATGTTACAATACAGAGATACAGTGTGCAGACAGATGTCGAAGTATCTTCACTTGTCAGTTGGTCTCGTTATATGTCCCTCGAAGTCGTACTATATGGTCAGTGCGATCGTATCTGCAATTTCTGTGGGCTTGTCAGATGCAAGAATGCGAAGTAACAGTGGAAACATAGTCGAAGTCGAAGTTTCTTGCTCTGCCTGTTGTGTGCGTTATACCCGTTTTGATGTCGTCTCATATGATGGTTGCGAACTGTTATGCTCCAGAGATATCTATGTAAGATGATAAAATATAGAGATATAGTGTGCAGACTGAAGTTGTTGAAGTATCTTTATTTGCCTGTTGTTCTCGTTATAAGTCCTTCAAAGTCGTCCCATATGGTCAGTGCGATCGCATCTGCTATAACTGTAGACATGTCAGATGCTAGAATGCGAAGTTACAGTTTAGACATAGTCGGAGTCGAAGTTGCTTGTTCTGCCTGTTGTGTGTGTTATACCCGTTTTGATGTCGTCTCATATGATCGTTGAGAACTAATATGCTCCAGAGGTATCCATGTGAGATGATAAAATACAGAGATTCAGTGTGCAGACTCATGTTGTCAAAGTATCTTCACTTGCCTATTGTTCTCGTTATATGTCCTCTGAAGTCGTTCTATATGGTCAATGCGATCGTATCTGCTATAACTGTAGGCATGTCAGATGCTATAATGCAAAGTTACAGTGTAAATATAGTCGAAGTCGAAGTTTCTTATTCTGCCTGTTGTGTGCGTTATACCCGTTTTAATGTCGTTTCATATGATCGTTGCGAACTACCATGCTACAAAGGTATTCATGTGGAATGTTACAATACAGAGATACAGTGTGCAGACGGATGTCGAAGTATCTTCACTTGTCAGTTGTTCTCGTTATATGTCCCACGAAGTCGTCTTATATGGTCAGTGCGATCGTATCTGCTATAGCTGTAGGCATGTCAGATGCTAGAATACGGAGTAACAGTGTTAGCATAGTCGGGGTCGAAGTTCCTTAATCTGCCTGTTGTGTGCGTTATACCTGCTCCGATGTCGTCTTATATAATAGTTGCGAACTCATATGCTCCAGAGGTATCCATGTGAGATGATAGAATACTGAAATACGGTATGCAGACTGATGTGGTCGAAGTATCTTCACTTGCCTATTGTTCTCGTTATATGTCCTCTGAAGTCGTTCTATATGGTCAATGCGATCGTATCTGCTATAACTGTAGGCATGTCAGATGCTAGAATGCAAAGTGACAGTGTAAATTTAGTCGAAGTCGAAGTTTCTTATTCTGCCTGTTGTGTGCGTTATACCCGTTTTGATGTCGTTTCATATGATCGTTGCGAACTACCATGCTATAAAGGTATTCATGTGAAATGTTACAATACATAGATACAGTGTGCAGACGGATGTCGAAGTATCTTCACTTGTCAGTTGTTCTCGTTATATGTCCCACGAAGTCGTCTTATATGGTCAGTGCGATCGTATCTGCTATAGCTGTAGGCATGTCAGATGCTAGAATAAGGAGTAACAGTGTTAGCATAGTCGGGGTCGAAGTTTCTTAATCTGCCTGTTGTGTGCGTTATACCTGCTTCGATGTCGTCTTATGTAATAGTTGCGAACTCATATGCTCCAGAGGTATCCATGTGAGATGATAGAATACTGAGATACGGTATGCAGACTGATGTGGTCGAAGTATCTTCACTTGCCTATTGTTCTCGTTGTATGTCCTTCGAAGTCGTACTATATGGTCAGTGCGATCGTATCTACAATAGCTGTAGGCATGTCAGATGCAAGAATGCGAAGTTACAGTGGAAACATAGTCGAAGTCGAAGTTTCTTGCTCTCCCTGTTGTAAGCGTTATTTCGATTCAGGAAACAATAGACAATGTCTACCTATAAGATGTATAACCGACTTATTATCAAGATTGATAAATTCGAAGTTTTGGCGAACACGCCGGTTTACCGACTCTTGATTGTTGGAATCGAAGTTTCTGGTGGATATGAAAAAGTATAGTACTCCACTCACATTTAATGAGCTATCATATATACTTCTTGAATAGGCATTCAAGAAGCTCGAATGCAAAGTTACAAAGTAAACATATTCGAAGTCGAAGTTTCTTGTTCTGCCTGTTGTGTACGTTATACCCGCTTCGATGTCGTCTTATATAATAGTTGCGAACTCATATGCTCCAAAGGTATCCATGTGAGATGATAAAATACAGAGAAACAGTGTGCGGAATGATGTTGTCGAAGTATCTTTATCTGCCTTTTGTTCTCGTTATAAGTTCTTCGAAGTCGTCTGATATAGTCAGTGCGATCGCATCTGCTATAACTGTAGGCATGTCAGATGCTAGAATGTGGAGTTACTAAGTAGACATAGTCGAAGTCGAAGTTTCTTGTTCTGCCAATTGTGTGCGTTATACTCGCTTCGATGTCGTCTCAAATAATAGTTGCGAACTCATATGCTCCAGAAGTATCCATGTAAGATGATATAATACAGAGATACAGTGTGCGGAATGATGTTGTCGAAGTATCTTTATTTGCCTATTGTTCTCGTTATAAGTCCTTCAAAGTCGTCTCATATGGTCAGTGCGATCGCATCTGCTATAACTGTAGGCATGTCAGATGCTAGAATGCGAAGTTACAGTGTAGACATAGTCGAAGTCGGAGTTTCTTGTTCTGCCTGTTGTGTGCGTTATACCAGTTTTGATGTCGTCTCATATGATCGATGCGAACTGATATGCTCCAGAGGTATCTATGTGAGATGACAAAATACAGAAATACAATGTTCAGACTGATGTTGTCAAAGTATCCTCACTTGCCTATTGATCTTGTTATATGTTCTTCGGAGTCTTTCTATATGGTCAATGCGATCGTATCGGTTTCAACTGTAGGCATGTCAGATGCTAGAATTCAGAGCCACAGTGTGAACATAGTCGAAGTTTCTTGTTCTCCCTGTTTTATGCGTCATTTCTGTTTCGATGTCGTCTCAAATGATCGTTGCGAACTGATATGCTCCAAAGGTATGCATGTGCGATGATAGAAAACAGAGATACAGTGTGCGGACTGATGTTGTCGGAGTATCTTAATTTGTCTATTGTTCTCGTTATAAGTCCTTCAAAGTCGTCTCATATGGTCAGTGCGATCGCATCTGCTATAACTGTAGGCATTTCAGATGCTAAAATGCGAAGTTTCAGTGTAGACATAGTCGAAGTCAAAGTTTCTTGTTCTGCCCATTGTGTGCGTTATATCCGCTTCGATGTCGTCTTATATAATAGTTGCGAACTCAAATGCTACAAAGGTATCCAGGTGAGATGATATGATACAGAGATACAGTGTGCGGAATGATGTTGTCGAAGTATCTTTATTTGCCTATTGTTCTCGTTATAAGTCCTTCAAAGTCGTCTCATATAGTCAGTGCTATCGCATCTGCTATAACTGTAGGCATGTCAGATGCTAGAATGCAAAGTTACAGTGTAAATATAGTCGAAGTCGAAGTTTATTGTTCTGCCTGTTGTGTGCGTTATACTCGTTTTGATGTCGTCTCATATGATCGTTGCGAACTAACATGCTACGGAGGTATTCATGTGAAATGTTACAATACAGAGATACGGTGTTCAGACGGATGTCGAAGTATCTTCACTTGTCAGTAGTTCTCGTTATATGTCCCACGAAGTCGTCTTATAATATGGTCAGTGCGATTGTATCTGCTATAGCTGTAGGCATGTCAGATGCTAGAATACGGAGTTACAGTGTTAGCATAGTCGGGGTCGAAGTTTCTTGTTCTGCCCGTTGTGTGCGTTATACCTGCTTCGATGTCGTCTTATATAGAAGTTGCGAACTCATATGCTCCAGAAGTATCCATGTGAGATGATAGAATACTGAGATACGGTATGCAGACTGATGTGGTCGAAGTATCTTCACTTGCCTA
Organism: Phaedon cochleariae; assembly: GCA_918026855.4. Classification (NCBI taxonomy): domain Eukaryota; kingdom Metazoa; phylum Arthropoda; class Insecta; order Coleoptera; family Chrysomelidae; genus Phaedon; species Phaedon cochleariae. Next base: position 17,871,874 of record OU896719.1, on the reverse strand, counting down.
TTGTTCTCGTTGTATTTCCTTTGGAGTCGTACTATATGGTCTGTGCGTGGTATCTACAATCACTGTAGGCATGTCGGATGCAAAAATTCGAAGTTACAGTGGAAACATAGTCGAAGTCGAAGTTTCTTGCTCTTTCTGTTTTAAGCGTTATTTTGATTCAGGAAACACTCGACAATGTCTACCTATAAGATGTATAACCGACTTATCATCAAGATTGATAAATTCGAAGTTTTGGCGAACACGCCGGTTTACCGACTCTTGATTGTTGGAATTGAAGTTTCTGGTGGATATGAAAAAGTATAGTAATCCACTCACATATAATGAGCTTTCCTAAATACTTCTTGAATAGGCATTCAAGAAGCTAGAATGCAAAGTTACAAAGTAAACATAGTCGAAGTCAAAGTTTCTTGTTCTGCCTGTTGTGTACGTTATACCCGCTTCGATGTCGTCTCATATAATCGTTGCGAACTTATATGCTCCAGAGGTATCTATGTGAGATGATAAAATACAGAGATACAGTGTGCAGACTGATGTTGTCAAAGTATCTTCACTTGCCTATTGTTCTCGTTATATGTCCTCTGAAGTCGTCCTATATGGTCAGTGCGATCGTATCTGCTATAACTGTAGGCATGTCAGATGCTAGAATGCAAAGTTACAGTGTAAATATAGTCGAAGTCGGAGTTTCTTGTTCTGCCTGTTGTGTGCGTTATTCCAGTTCTGATGTCGTCTCATATGATCGATGCGAACTGATATGCTCCAGAGGTATCTATGTGAGATAATAAAATACAGAGATACAGTGTGCAGACTGATATTGTCAAAGTATCCTCACTTGCCTATTGATCTTGTTATATGTCCTTCGGAGTCTTTCTATATGGTCAACGCGATCGAATCGGTTCCAACTGTAGGCATGTCAGATGCTAGAATTCAGAGCCACAGTGTAAACATAGTCGAAGTTTCTTGTTCTCCCTGTTTTATGCGTCATTCCTGTTTCGATGTCGTCTCAAATGATCGTTGCGAACTGATATGCTCCAAAGGTATGCATGTGAGATGATAGAAAACAAAGATACAGTGTGCAAACTGATGTTGTCGAAGTATCTCTATTTGCCTATTGTTCTTGTTATAAGTCCCCCAAAGTCGTCTCATATGGTCAGTGTGATCGCATCTGCTATGACTGTAGGCATGTCAGATGCTAGAATGCGGAGTTACAGTGTAGACATAGTCGAAGTCAAAGGTTCTTGTTCTGCCTATTGTGTGCGTTATACCCGCTTCGATGTCGTCTTATAAAATAGTTGCGAACTCATATGCTACAAAGGTATCCATGTGAGATGATATGATACAGAGATACAGTGTGCGGAATGAAGTTGTTGAAGTATCTTCATTTGCCTATTGTTCTCGTTATAAGTCCTTCAAAGTCGTCTCATTTGGTCAGTGCGATCGCATCTGCTATAACTGAAGGCATGTCAGATGCTAGAATGCTAAGTTACAGTGCAAATATAGTCGAAGTCGGAGTTTCTTGTTCTGCCCGTTGTGTGCGTTATACTCTACTATTTTTTTCGTTATAAGTCCTTCAAAGTCGTCTCATAAGGTCAGTGTGATCGCATCTGCTATAACTGTAGGCATGTCAGATGCTAGAATGCGAAGTTACAGTGTAGACATAGTTGAAGTCAAAGTTTCTTGTTCTGCCTATTGTGTTCAATATACCCGCTTCGATGTCGTCTTATATAATCGTTGCGAACTGATATGCTATAGAGGTATCTATGTAAGATGATAGAATACAGAGATACAGTGTGCAGACTGATGTTGTCAAAGTATCCTCACTTGCCTATTGATCTTCGGAGTCTTTCTATATGGTCAATGCGATCGTATCGGTTTCAACTGTAGGCATGTCAGATGCTAGAATTCAGAGCCACAGTGTGAACATAGTCGAAGTTTCTTGTACTCCCTGTTTTATGCGTTATTTCCGTCCCGATGTCGTCTCAAATGATCGTTGCGAACTGATATGCTCCAAAGGTATCCATGTGAGATGAAAGAATACAGAGATACATTGTGCGGACTGGTGTTGTCGAAGTATCTCTATTTGCCTATTGTTCTCGTTATAAGTACTTCGAAGTCGTCTCATATGGTCAGTGCGATCGCATCTGCTATAACTGTAGCCATGTCAGATGCTAGAATGCGAAGTTACAGTGTAGACATAGTCGAAGTCAAAGTATCTTGTTTTGCCTATTGTGTGCGTTATACCTGCTTCGATGTCGTCTAATATAATAGTTGCGAACTCATATGCTCCAAAGGTATACATGTGAGATGATATAATACAGAGGATACAGTGTGCGGAATGAAGTTGTTGAAGTATCTTCATTTGCCTATTGTTCTCGTTATGAGTCCTTCAAAGTCGTCTCATTTGGTCAGTGCGATCGCATCTGCTATAACTGAAGGCATGTCAGATGCTAGAATGCTAAGTTACAGTGCAAATATAGTCGAAGTCGGAGTTTCTTGTTCTGCCCGTTGTGTGCGTTATACTCGTTTTGATGTCGTCTCATATGATCGTTGCGAACTACCATGCTACAAAGGTATTCATGTAAAATGTTACAATACAGAGATACAGTGTGCAGACGGATGTCGAAGTATCTTCACTTGTCAGTAGTTCTCGTTATATGTCCCACGAAGTCGTCTTATATGATCAGTGCGATCGTATCTGCTATAGCTGTAGGCATGTCAGATGCTAGAATACAGAGTTACAGTGTTAGCATAGTCGGGGTCGAAGTTTCTTGTTCTTCCTGTTGTGTGCATTATACCTGCTTCGATGTCGTCTTATATAATAGTTGCGAACTCATATACTCCAGGGGTATCCATGTGAGATGATAGAATACTGAGATACGGTATGCGGACTGATGTGGTCTAAGTATCTCCACTCGCCCATTGTTCTCGTTGTATGTCCTTTGGAGTCGTACTATATGGTCAGTGCGATCGTATCTGCAATAACTGTGGGCATGTCAGATGCATGAATGCGAAGTTACAGTGGAAACACAGTCGAAGTCGAAGTTTCTTGCTCTCCCTGTTGTAAGCGTTATTTTGATTCAGGAAACACTAGACAATGTCTACCTATGAGATGTATAACCGACTTATTATCAAGATTGATAAATTCGAAGTTCTGGCGAACACGCCGGTTTGCCGACTCTTGATTGTTGGAATCGAAGTTTCTGGTGGATATGAAAAAGTATAGTACTCCACTCACATATAATGAGCTGTCATATATACTTCTTGAATAGGGATTCAAGAAGCTAGAATACAAAGTTACAAAAACATAGTCGAAGTCAAAGTTTCTTGTTCTGCCTGTTGTGTACGTTATACCCGCTTCGATGTCGTCTTATATAATAGTTGCGAACTCATATGCTCCAAAGGTATCCATGTGAGATGATATAATACAGAGACACAGTGTGCGGAATGATGTTGTCGAAGTATCTTAATCTGCCTTTTGTTCTCGTTATAAGTTCTCCAAAAGTCGTCTCATATAGTCAGTGCGATCGCATCTGCTATAACTGTAGGCATGTCAGATGCTAGAATGTGAAGTTACAGTGTAGACATAGTCGAAGTCGAAGTTTCTTGTTCTGCTTATTGTGTGCGTTATACCCGCTTCGATGTCGTCTTAAATAATAGTTGCGAACTCATATGCTCCAGAAGTATCCATGTAAGATGATATAATACAGAGATACAGTGTGCGGAATGATGTTGTCGAAGTATCTTTATTTGCCTATTGTTCTCGTTATAAGTCCTTCAAAGTCGTCTCATATGGTCAGTGCGATCGCATCTGCTATAACTGTAGGCATGTCAGATGCTAGAATGCGAAGTTACAGTGTAGACATAGTCGAAGTCGAAGTTTCTTGTTCTGCCTGTTGTGTGCGTTATACCCGCTTCGATGTCGTCTCATATGATCGTTGCGAACTAATATGCTCCAGAGGTATCTATGTGGGATGATAAAATACAGAGATTCAGTGTGCAGACTGATGTTGTCAAAGTATCTTCACTTGCCTATTGTTCTCGTAATATGTCCTCTGGAGTCGTCCTTTATGGACAGTGCGACAGTGTGCAGACTGATGTTGTCAAAGTATCCTCACTTGCCTATTGATCTTGTTATATGTCATTCAGGGTCTTTCTATATGGTCAATGCGATCGTATCGGTTTCAACTGTAGGCATGTCAGATGCTAGAATTCAGAGCCACAGTGTCAACATAGTCGAAGTTTCTTCTTCTCCCTGTTTTATGCGTTATTTCCGTTTCGATGTCGTCTCAAATGATCGTTGCGAACTGATATGCTCCGAAGATATCCATGTGAGATGATAGAATACAGAGATACAGTGTGCGGACTGATGTTGTCGAAGTATCTTTATTTGCCTATTGTTCTCGTTATAAGTCCTTCAAAGTCGTCTCATATGGTCAGTGCGATCGCATCTGCTATAACTGTAGGCATGTCAGATGCTAGAATTGAAGTTACAGTGTAGACATTTTCGAAGTCAAAGTTTCTTGTTATGCCTATTGTGTGCGTTATACCCGCTTCGATGTCGTCTAATATGATAGTTGCGAACTCATATGCTACAAAGGTATCAATGTGAGATGATATGATACAGAGATACAGTGTGCGGAATGATGTTGTCGAAGTATCTTTATTTGCCTATTGTTCTCGTTATAAGTTCTTCAAAGTCGTCTCATATGGTCAGTGCGATCGCATCTGCTATAACTGTAGGCATGTCGGATGCTAAAATGCAAAGTTACAGTGTGGATATAGTCGAAGTCGAAGTTTCTTGTTCTGCCTGTTGTGTGCGTTATACCCGTTTTGATGTCGTCCCATATGATCGTTGCGAACTACCATGCTACAAAGGTATTCATGTGAAATGTTAGAATACAGAGATACAGTGTGCAGACGGATGTCGAAGTATCTTCACTTGTCAGTAGTTCTCGTTATATGTCTCACGAAGTCGTCTTATAATATGGTCAGTGCGATCGCATCTGCTATAACTGTAGGCATGTCAGATGCTAGAATGCGAAGTTATAGTGTAGACATAGTCGAAGTCAAAGTTTCTTGTTCTGCCTATTGTGTGCGTTATACTCGCTTCGATGTCGTCTTATATAATAATTGCGGACTCATATGCTACGAAGGTATCCATGTGAGATGATATGATACAGAGATACAGTGTGCAGACTGATATTGTCGAAGTATCTTTATTTGGCTATTGTTCTCGTCATAAGTCCTTCAAAGTCGTCTCATATGGTCAGTGTGATCGCATCTGCTATAACTGTAGGCATGTCAGATGCTATAATGCAAAGTTACAGTGTAAATATAGTCGAAGTCGAAGTTTCTTTTTCTGCCTGTTGTGTGCGTTATACCCGTTCTGATGACGTATCATATGATCGTTGCGAACTACCATGCTACAAAGGTATTCATGTGAAATGTTAGAATACAGAGATACAGTGTGCAGACGGATGTCGAAGTATCTTCACTTGTCAGTAGTTCTCGATATATGTCCCACGAAGTCGTCTCTTAATATGGTCAGTGCGATCGTATCTGCTATAGCTGTAGGCATGTCAGATGCTAGAATACGGAGTTACAGTGTTAGCATAGTCGGGGTCGAAGTTTCTTGTTCTGCCTGTTGTGTGCATCATACCTGCTTCGATGTCGTCTGATATAAAAGTTGCGAACTCATATGCTCCAGAGGTATCAATGTGAGATGATAGAATACTGAGATACGGTATGCAGACTGATGTGGTCGAAGTATCTTCACTTGCCTATTGTTCTCGTTGTATGTCCTTCGGAGTCGTACTATATGGTCAGTGCGATCGTATCTGCAATTACTGTAGGCATGTCGGATGCAAAAATGCGGAGTTACAGTGGAAACATAGTCGAAGTCGAAGTTTCTTGCTCTTTCTGTTGTAAGCGTTATTCTGATTCAGGAAACACCCGACAGTGTCTACCTATAAGATGTATAACCGACTCATTATCAAGATTGATAAATTCGAAGTTTTGGCGAACACGCCGGTTTACCGACTCTTGATTGTTGAAATCGAAGTTTCTGGTGGATATGAAAAAGTATAGTACTCCACTCACATATAATGAGCTTTCATAAATACTTCTTGAATAGGCATTCAAGAAGCTAGAATGCAAAGTTACAAAGTAAACATAGTCGAAGTCAAAGTTTCTTGTTCTGCCTGTTGTGTACGTTATACCCGCTTCGATGTCGTCTCATATTATCGTTGCGAACTGATATGCTCCAAAGATATCTATGTAGGATGATAAAATACAGAGATACAGTGTGCAGACTGATGTTGTCAAAGTATCTTCATTTGCCTATTGTTCTCGTTATAATTCCTTCAAAGTCGTCTTATATGGTCAGTGCGATCGCATCTGCTATAACTGTAGGCATGTCAGATGCTAGAATGCGAAGTTACAGTTTAGACATAGTCGAAGTCGAAGTTTCCCGTTCTGCCTGTTGTGTGTGTTATACCCGTTTTGATGTCGTCTCATATGATCGTTTTGAACTACCATGCTACAAAGGTATTCATGTAAAATGTTACAATACAGAGATACAGTGTGCAGACAGATGTCGAAGTATCTTCACTTGTCAGTTGGTCTCGTTATATGTCCCTCGAAGTCGTACTATATGGTCAGTGCGATCGTATCTGCAATTTCTGTGGGCTTGTCAGATGCAAGAATGCGAAGTAACAGTGGAAACATAGTCGAAGTCGAAGTTTCTTGCTCTGCCTGTTGTGTGCGTTATACCCGTTTTGATGTCGTCTCATATGATGGTTGCGAACTGTTATGCTCCAGAGATATCTATGTATGATGATAAAATATAGAGATATAGTGTGCAGACTGAAGTTGTCGAAGTATCTTTATTTGCCTGTTGTTCTCGTTATAAGTCCTTCAAAGTCGTCCCATATGGTCAGTGCGATCGCATCTGCTATAACTGTAGACATGTCAGATGCTAGAATGCGAAGTTACAGTTTAGACATAGTCGGAGTCGAAGTTGCTTGTTCTGCCTGTTGTGTGTGTTATACCCGTTTTGATGTCGTCTCATATGATCGTTGAGAACTAATATGCTCCAGAGGTATCCATGTGAGATGATAAAATACAGAGATTCAGTGTGCAGACTCATGTTGTCAAAGTATCTTCACTTGCCTATTGTTCTCGTTATATGTCCTCTGAAGTCGTTCTATATGGTCAATGCGATCGTATCTGCTATAACTGTAGGCATGTCAGATGCTATAATGCAAAGTTACAGTGTAAATATAGTCGAAGTCGAAGTTTCTTATTCTGCCTGTTGTGTGCGTTATACCCGTTTTAATGTCGTTTCATATGATCGTTGCGAACTACCATGCTACAAAGGTATTCATGTGGAATGTTACAATACAGAGATACAGTGTGCAGAAGGATGTCGAAGTATCTTCACTTGTCAGTTGTTCTCGTTATATGTCCCACGAAGTCGTCTTATATGGTCAGTGCGATCGTATCTGCTATAGCTGTAGGCACGTCAGATGCTAGAATACGGAGTAACAGTGTTAGCATAGTCGGGGTCGAAGTTTCTTAATCTGCCTGTTGTGTGCGTTATACCTGCTCCGATGTCGTCTTATATAATAGTTGCGAACTCATATGCTCCAGAGGTATCCATGTGAGATGATAGAATACTGAAATACGGTATGCAGACTGATGTGGTCGAAGTATCTTCACTTGCCTATTGTTCTCGTTATATGTCCTCTGAAGTCGTTCTATATGGTCAATGCGATCGTATCTGCTATAACTGTACGCATGTCAGATGCTAGAATGCAAAGTGACAGTGTAAATTTAGTCGAAGTCGAAGTTTCTTATTCTGCCTGTTGTGTGCGTTATACCCGTTTTGATGTCGTTTCATATGATCGTTGCGAACTACCATGCTATAAAGGTATTCATGTGAAATGTTACAATACATAGATACAGTGTGCAGACGGATGTCGAAGTATCTTCACTTGTCAGTTGTTCTCGTTATATGTCCCACGAAGTCGTCTTATATGGTCAGTGCGATCGTATCTGCTATAGCTGTAGGCATGTCAGATGCTAGAATAAGGAGTAACAGTGTTAGCATAGTCGGGGTCGAAGTTTCTTAATCTGCCTGTTGTGTGCGTTATACCTGCTTCGATGTCGTCTTATGTAATAGTTGCGAACTCATATGCTCCAGAGGTATCCATGTGAGATGATAGAATACTGAGATACGGTATGCAGACTGATGTGGTCGAAGTATCTTCACTTGCCTATTGTTCTCGTTGTATGTCCTTCGAAGTCGTACTATATGGTCAGTGCGATCGTATCTACAATAGCTGTAGGCATGTCAGATGCAAGAATGCGAAGTTACAGTGGAAACATAGTCGAAGTCGAAGTTTCTTGCTCTCCCTGTTGTAAGCGTTATTTCGATTCAGGAAACAATAGACAATGTCTACCTATAAGATGTATAACCGACTTATTATCAAGATTGATAAATTCGAAGTTTTGGCGAACACGCCGGTTTACCGACTCTTGATTGTTGGAATCGAAGTTTCTGGTGGATATGAAAAAGTATAGTACTCCACTCACATTTAATGAGCTATCATATATACTTCTTGAATAGGCATTCAAGAAGCTCGAATGCAAAGTTACAAAGTAAACATATTCGAAGTCAAAGTTTCTTGTTCTGCCTGTTGTGTACGTTATACCCGCTTCGATGTCGTCTTATATAATAGTTGCGAACTCATATGCTCCAAAGGTATCCATGTGAGATGATAAAATACAGAGAAACAGTGTGCGGAATGATGTTGTCGAAGTATCTTTATCTGCCTTTTGTTCTCGTTATAAGTTCTTCGAAGTCGTCTGATATAGTCAGTGCGATCGCATCTGCTATAACTGTAGGCATGTCAGATGCTAGAATGTGGAGTTACTAAGTAGACATAGTCGAAGTCGAAGTTTCTTGTTCTGCCAATTGTGTGCGTTATACTCGCTTCGATGTCGTCTCAAATAATAGTTGCGAACTCATATGCTCCAAAGGTGTCCATGTGAGATGATATAATACAGAGATACAGTGTGCGGAATGATGTTGTCGAAGTATCTTTATTCGCCTATTGTTCTCGTTATAAGTCCTTCAAAGTCGTCTCATTTGGTTAGTGCGATCGCATCTGCTATAACTGTAGGCATGTCAAATGCTAGAATGCGAAGTTACAGTGTAGACATAGTCGAAGTTTCTTGTTCTGCCTGTTGTGTGCGTTATTCCCACTTCGAGGTCGTCTCATATGATCGTTGCAAACTGATATGCTCCAGAGGTATCTATGTGAATTGATAAAATACAGAGATTCAGTGTGCAGACTGATGTGGTCGAAGTATCTTCACTTGCCTATTGTTCTCGTTATATGTCCTCTGAAGTCGTTCTATATGGTCAATGCGATCGTATCTGCTATAACTGTAGGCATGTCAGATGCTAGAATGCAAAGTTACAGTGTAAATATAGTCGAAGTCGAAGTTTCTTATTCTGCCTGTTGTGTGCGTTATACCCGTTTTGATGTCGTTTCATATGATCGTTGCGAACTACCATGCTACAAAGGTATTCATGTGAAATGTTACTATACAGAGATACAGTGTGCAGACGGATGTCGAAGTATCTTCACTTGTCAGTTGTTCTCGTTATATGTCCCACGAAGTCGTCTTATATGGTCAGTGCGATCGTATCTGCTATAGCTGTAGGCATGTCAGATGCTAGAATACGGAGTTACAGTGTTAGCATAGTCGGGGTCGAAGTTTCTTGTTCTGCCTGTTGTGTGCGTTATACCTGTTTCGATGTCGTCTTATATAATAGTTGCTAACTCATATGCTCCAGAGGTATCCATGTGAGATGATAGAATACTGAGAAACGGTATGCGGACTGATGTGGTCGAAGTATCTTCACTTGCCTATTGTTCTCGTTGTATGTCCTTCGGAGTCGTACTATATGGTCAGTGCGATCGTATCTGCAATCACTCTAGGCATGTCGGATGCAAAAATGAGAAGTTACAGTGGAAACATAGTCGAAGTCGAAGTTCCTTGCTCTTCCTGTTGTAAGCGTTATTCTGATTCAGGAAACACCTGACAATGTCTACCTATAAGATGTATAACCGACTCATTATCAAGATTGATAAATTCGAAGTTTTGGCGAACACGCTGGTTTACCGACCCTTGATTGTTGGAATCGAACTTTCTGGTGGATATGAAAAAGTATAGTACTCCTCTCACATATAATGAGCTTCCATAAATACTTCTTGAATAGGCATTCAAGAAGCTAGAATGCAAAGTTACAAAGTAAACATAGTCGAAGTCAAAGTTTCTTGTTCTGCCTGTTGTGTGCGTTATTCCTGCTTCGATGTTGTCTCATATGATCGTTGCGAACTGATATGCTTCAGAGGTATCTATGTGAATTGATAAAATACAGAGATTCAGTGTGCAGACTGATGTTGTCAAAGTATCTTCACTTGCCTATTGTTCTCGTTATATGTCTTCTGAAGTCGTCCTATATGGTCAGTGCGATCGTATCTGCTATAACTGTAGGCTCAGATGCTAGAATGCAAAGTTACAGTGTAAATATAGTCGAAGTCAAAGTTCCTTGTTCTGCCTGTTGTGTGCGTTATACCCGTTTTGATGTCGTCTCATATGATCGTTGCGAACTACCATGCTACAAAGTTATTCATGTGAAATGTTACTATACAGAGATACAGTGTGCAGACGGATGTCGAAGTATCTTCACTTGTCAGTTGTTCTCGTTATATGTCCCACGAAGTCGTCTTATATGGTCAGTGCGATCGTATCTGCTATAGCTGTAGGCATGTCAGATGCTAGAATACGGAGTTACAGTGTTAGCATAGTCGGGGTCGAAGTTTCTTGTTCTGCCTGTTGTGTGCGTTATACCTATCTCGATGTCGTCTTATATAATAGTTGCTAACTCATATGCTCCAGAGGTATCCATGTGAGATGATAGAATACTGAGAAACGGTATGTTGACTGATGTGGTCGAAGTATCTTCCCTTGCCTATTGTTCTCGTTGTATATCCTTCGGAGTCGTACTATATGGTCAGTGCGATCGTATCTGCAATTACTGTAGGCATGTCAGATGCTAGAATGCTAAGTTACAGTGCAAATATAGTCGAAGTCGGAGTTTCTTGTTCTGCCCGTTGTGTGCGTTATACTCGTTTTGATGTCGTCTCATATGATCGTTGCGAACTACCATGCTACAAAGGTATTCATGTAAAATGTTACAATACAGAGATACAGTGTGCAGACGGATGTCGAAGTATCTCCACTTGTCAGTAGTTCTCGTTATATGTCCCACGAAGTCGTCTTATATGATCAGTGCGATCGTATCTGCTATAGCTGTAGGCATGTCAGATGCTAGAATACAGAGTTACAGTGTTAGCATAGTCGGGGTCGAAGTTTCTTGTTCTTCCTGTTGTGTGCATTATACCTGCTTCGATGTCGTCTTATATAATAGTTGCGAACTCATATACTCCAGGGGTATCCATGTGAGATGATAGAATACTGAGATACGGTATGTGGACTGATGTGGTCTAAGTATCTCCACTCGCCCATTGTTCTCGTTGTATGTCCTTTGGAGTCGTACTATATGGTCAGTGCGATCGTATCTGCAATAACTGTGGGCATGTCAGATGCATGAATGCGAAGTTACAGTGGAAACACAGTCGAAGTCGAAGTTTCTTGCTCTCCCCGTTGTAAGCGTTATTTTGATTCAGGAAACACTAGACAATGTCTACCTATGAGATGTATAACCGACCTATTATCAAGATTGATAAATTCGAAGTTCTGGCGAACACGCCGGTTTGCCGACTCTTGATTGTTGGAATCGAAGTTTCTGGTGGATATGAAAAAGTATAGTACTCCACTCACATATAATGAGCTGTCATATATACTTCTTGAATAGGGATTCAAGAAGCTAGAATGCAAAGTTACAAAATCATAGTCGAAGTCAAAGTTTCTTGTTCTGCCTGTTGTGTACGTTATACCCGCTTCGATGTCGTCTTATATAATAGTTGCGAACTCATATGCTCCAAAGGTATCCATGTGAGATGATATAATACAGAGACACAGTGTGCGGAATGATGTTGTCGAAGTATCTTTATCTGCCTTTTGTTCTCGTTATAAGTTCTCCAAAGTCGTCTCATATAGTCAGTGCGATCGCATCTGCTATAACTGTAGGCATGTCAGATGCTAGAATGTGAAGTTACAGTGTAGACATAGTCGAAGTCGAAGTTTCTTGTTCTGCCAGTTGTGTGCGTTATACCCGTTTTGATGTCGTCCCATATGATCGTTGCGAACTACCATGCTACAAAGGTATTTATGTGAAATGTTAGAATACAGAGATACAGTGTGCAGACGGATGTCGAAGTATCTTCACTTGTCAGTAGTTCTCGTTATATGTCCCACGGAGTCGTCTTATGATATGGTCAGTGCGATCGCATCTGCTAAAACTGTAGGCATGTCAGATGCTAGAATGCGAAGTTATAGTGTAGACATAGTCGAAGTCAAAGTTTCTTGTTCTGCCTATTGTGTGCGTTATACCCGCTTCGATGTCGTCTTATATAATAGTTGCGGACTCATATGCTACGAAGGTATCCATGTGAGATGATATGATACAGAGACACAGTGTGCAGACTGATGTTGTCGAAGTATCTTTATTTGGCTATTGTTCTCGTCATAAGTCCTTCAAAGTCGTCTCATATGGTCAGTGTGATCGCATCTGCTATAACTGTAGGGATGTCAGATGCTATAATGCAAAGTTACAGTGTAAATATAGTCGAAGTCGAAGTTTCTTGTTCTGCCTGTTGTGTGCGTTATACCCGTTCTGATGACGTCTCATATGATCGTTGCGAACTACCATGCTACAAAGGTATTCATGTGAAATGTTAGAATACAGAGATACAGTGTGCAGACGGATGTCGAAGTATCTTCACTTGTCAGTAGTTCTCGTTATATGTCCCACGAAGTCGTCTTTTAATATGGTCAGTGCGATCGTATCTGCTATAGCTGTAGCCATGTCAGATGCTAGAATACGGAGTTACAGTGTTAGCATAGTCGGGGTCGAAGTTTCTTGTTCTGCCTGTTGTGTGCATCATACCTGCTTCGATGTCGTCTGATATAAAAGTTGCGAACTCATATGCTCCAGAGGTATCCATGTGAGATGATAGAATACTGGGATACGGTATGCAGACTGATGTGGTCGAAGTATCTTCACTTGCCTATTGTTCTCGTTGTATGTCCTTCGGAGTCGTACTATATGGTCAGTGCGATCGTATCTGCAATAACTGTAGGCATGTCGGATGCAAAAATGCGGAGTTACAGTGGAAACATAGTCGAAGTCGAAGTTTCTTGCTCTTTCTGTTGTGAGCGTTATTCTGATTCAGGAAACACCCGACAATGTCTACCTATAAGATGTAAAATCGACTCATTATCAAGATTGATAAATTCGGAGTTTTGGCGAACACGCCGGTTTACCGACTCTTGATTGTTGAAATCGAAGTTTCTGGTGGATATGAAAAAGTATAGTACTCCACTCACATATAATGAGCTTTCATAAATACTTCTTGAATAGGCATTCAAGAAGCTAGAATGCAAAGTTACAAAGTAAACATAGTCGAAGTCAAAGTTTCTTGTTCTGCCTGTTGTGTACGTTATACCCGCTTCGATGTCGTCTTATATAATCGTTGCGAACTGATATGCTCCAAAGATATCTATGTAGGATGATAAAATACAGAGATACAGTGTGCAGACTGATGTTGTCAAAGTATCTTCATTTGCCTATTGTTCTCGTTATAAGTCCTTCAAAGTCGTCTCATATGGTCAGTGCGATCGCATCTGCTATAACTGTAGGCATGTCAGATGCTAGAATGCGAAGTTACAGTTTAGACATAGCCGAAGTCGAAGTTTCCTGTTCTGCCTGTTGTGTGTGTTATACCCGTTTTGATGTCGTCTCATATGATCGTTTTGAACTACCATGCTACAAAAGTATTCATGTAAAATGTTACAGTGTGCAGACAGATGTCGAAGTATCTTCACTTGTCAGTTGTTCTCGTTATATGTCCCTCGAAGTCGTACTATATGGTCAGTGCGATCGTATCTGCAATTTCTGTAGGCTTGTCAGATGCAAGAACGCGAAGTAACAGTGGAAACATAGTCGAAGTCGAAGTTTCTTGCTCTGCCTGTTGTGTGCGTTATACCCGTTTTGATGTCGTCTCATATGATGGTTGCGAACTGATATGCTCCAGAGATATCTATGTAAGATGATAAAATATAGAGATATAGTGTGCAGACTGAAGTTGTCGAAGTATCTTCATTTGCCTGTTGTTCTCGTTATAAGTCCTTCAAAGTCGTCTCATATGGTCAGTGCGATCGCATCTGCTATAACTGTAGACATGTCAGATGCTAGAATGCGAAGTTACAGTTGAGACATAGTCGGAGTCGAAGTTGCTTGTTCTGCCTGTTGTGTGTGTTATACCCGTTTTGATGTCGTCTCATATGATCGTTGAGAACTAATATGCTCCAGAAGTATCCATGTGAGATGATAAAATACAGAGATTTAGTGTGCAGACTCATGTTGTCAAAGTATCTTCACTTGCCTATTGTTCTCGTTATATGTCCTCTGAAGTCGTTCTATATGGTCAATGCGATCGTATCTGCTATAACTGTAGGCATGTCAGATGCTAGGATGCAAAGTTACAGTGTAAATATAGTCGAAGTCGAAGTTTCTTATTCTGCCTGTTGTGTGCGTTATACCCGTTTTGATGTCGTTTCATATGATCGTTGCGAACTACCATGCTACAAAGGTATTCATGTGAAATGTTACAATACAGAGATACAGTGTGCAGACGGATGTCGAAGTATCTTCACTTGTCAGTTGTTCTCGTTATATGTCCCACGAAGTCGTCTTATATGGTCAGTGCGATCGTATCTGCTATAGCTGTAGGCATGTCAGATGCTAGAATACGGAGTAACAGTGTTAGCATAGTCGGGATCGAAGTTTCTTAATCTGCCTGTTGTGTGCGTTATACCTGCTCCGATGTCGTCTTATATAATAGTTGCGAACTCATATGCTCCAGAGGTATCCATGTGAGATGATAGAATACTGAAATACGGTATGCAGACTGATGTGGTCGAAGTATCTTCACTTGCCTATTGTTCTCGTTATATGTCCTCTGAAGTCGTTCTATATGGTCAATGCGATCGTATCTGCTATAACTGTAGGCATGTCAGATGCTAGAATGCAAAGTTACAGTGTGAATATAGTCGAAGTCGAAGTTTCTTATTCTGCCTGTTGTGTGCGTTATACCCGTTTTGATGTCGTTTCATATGATCGTTGCGAACTACCATGCTACAAAGGTATTCATGTGAAATGTTACAATACATAGATACAGTGTGCAGACGGATGTCGAAGTTTCTTCACTTGTCAGTTGTTCTCGTTATATGTCCCACGAAGTCGTCCTATATGGTCAGTGCGATCGTATCTGCTATAGCTGTAGGCATGTCAGATGCTAGAATACGGAGTAACAGTGTTAGCATAGTAAGGGTCGAAGTTTCTTAATCTGCCTGTTGTGTGCGTTATACCTGCTTCGATGTCGTCTTATATAATAGTTGCGAACTCATATGCTCCAGAGGTATCCATGTGAGATGATAGAATACTGAGATACGGTATGCAGACTGATGTGGTCGAAGTATCTTCACTTGCCTATTGTTCTTGTTGTATGTCCTTCGAAGTCGTACTATATGGTCAGTGCGATCGTATCTACAACAGCTGTAGGCATGTCAGATGCAAGAATGCGAAGTTACAGTGGAAACATAGTCGAAGTCGAAGTTTCTTGCTCTCCCTGTTGTAAGCGTTATATCGATTCAGGAAACAATAGACAATGTCTACCTATAAGATGTATAACCGACTCATTATCAAGATTGATAAATTCGAAGTTTTGGCGAACACGCCGGTTTACCGACTCTTGATTGTTGGAATCGAAGTTTCTGGTGGATATGAAAAAGTATAGTACTCCACTCACATTTAATGAGCTATCATATATACTTCTTGAATAGGCATTCAAGAAGCTCGAATGCAAAGTTACAAAGTAAACATATTCGAAGTCAAAGTTTCTTGTTCTGCCTGTTGTGTACGTTATACCCGCTTCGATGTCGTCTTATATAATAGTTGCGAACTCATATGCTCCAAAGGTATCCATGTGAGATGATAAAATACAGAGATACAGTGTGCGGAATGATGTTGTCGAAGTATCTTTATCTGCCTTTTGTCCTCGTTATAAGTTCTTCGAAGTCGTCTGATATAGTCAGTGCGATCGCATCTGCTATAACTGTAGGCATGTCAGATGCTAGAATGTGGAGTTACAAAGTAGACATAGTCGAAGTCGAAGTTTCTTGTTCTGCCTATTGTGTGCGTTATACTCGCTTCGATGTCGTCTCAAATAATAGTTGCGAACTCATATGCTCCAAAGGTGTCCATGTGAGATGATATAATACAGAGTTACAGTGTGCGGAATGATGTTGTCGAAGTATCTTTATTCGCCTATTGTTCTCGTTATAAGTCCTTCAAAGTCGTCTCATTCGGTTAGTGCGATCGCATCTGCTATAACTGTAGGCATGTCAGATGCTAGAATGCGAAGTTACAGTGTAGAAATAGTCGAAGTCGAAGTTTCTTGTTCTGCCTGTTGTGTGCGTTATTCCCGCTTCGAGGTCGTCTCATATGATCGTTGCGAACTGATATGCTCCAGAGGTATCTATGTGAATTGATAAAATACAGAGATTCAGTGTGCAGACTGATGTGGTCGAAGTATCTTCACTTGCCTATTGTTCTCGTTATATGTCCTCTGAAGTCGTTCTATATGGTCAATGCGATCGTATCTGCTATAACTGTAGGCATGTCAGATGCTAGAATGCAAAGTTACAGTGTAAATATAGTCGAAGTCGAAGTTTCTTATTCTGCCTGTTGTGTGCGTTATACCCGTTTTGATGTCGTTTCATATGATCGTTGCGAACTACCATGCTACAAAGGTATCCATGTGAAATGTTACTATACAGAGATACAGTGTGCAGACGGATGTCGCAGTATCTTCACTTGTCAGTTGTTCTCGTTATATGTCCCACGAAGTCGTCTTATATGGTCAGTGCGATCGTATCTGCTATAGCTGTAGGCATGTCAGATGCTAGAATACGGAGTTACAGTGTTAGCATAGTCGGGGTCGAAGTTTCTTGTTCTGCCTGTTGTGTGCGTTATACCTGTTTCGATGTCGTCTTATATAATAGTTGCTAACTCATATGCTCCAGAGGTATCCATGTGAGATGATAGAATACTGAGAAACGGTATGCGGACTGATGTGGTCGAAGTATCTTCACTTGCCTATTGTTCTCGTTGAATGTCCTTCGGAGTCGTACTATATGGTCAGTGCGATCGTATCTGCAATTACTCTAGGCATGTCGGATGCAAAAATGAGAAGTTACAGTGAAAGTCGAAGTCGAAGTTCCTTGCTCTTCCTGTTGTAAGCGTTATTCTGATTCAGGAAACACCTGACAATGTCTACCTATAAGATGTATAACCGACTCATTATCAAGATTGATAAATTCGAAGTTTTGGCGAACACGCTGGTTTACCGACCCTTGATTGTTGGAATCGAAGTTTCTGGTGGATATGAAAAAGTATAGTACTCCACTCACATATAATGAGCTTCCATAAATACTTCTTGAATAGGCATTCAAGAAGCTAGAATGCAAAGTTACAAAGTAAACATAGTCGAAGTCAAAGTTTTTTGTTCTGCCTGTTGTGTTGTTATTCCTGCTTCGATGTTGTCTCATATGATCGTTGCGAACTGATATGCTTCAGAGGTATCTATGTGAATTGATAAAATACAGAGATTCAGTGTGCAGACTGATGTTGTCAAAGTATCTTCACTTGCCTATTGTTCTCGTTATATGTCTTCTGAATTCGTCCTATATGGTCAGTGCGATCGTATCTGCTATAACTGAAGGCTCAGATGCTAGAATGCAAAGTTACAGTGTGAATATAGTCGGAGTCAAAGTTCCTTGTTCTGCCTGTTGTGTGCGTTATACCCGTTTTGATGTCGTCTCATATGATCGTTGCGAACTACCATGCTACAAAGGTATTCATGTGAAATGTTACTATACAGAGATACAGTGTGCAGACGGATGTCGAAGTATCTTCACTTGTCAGTTGTTCTCGTTATATGTCCCACGAAGTCGTCTTATATGGTCAGTGCGATCGTATCTGCTATGGCTGTAGGCATGTCAGATGCTAGAATACGGAGTTACAGTGTTAGCATAGTCGGGGTCGAAGTTTCTTGTTTTGCCTGTTGTGTGCGTTATACCTATTTCGATGTCGTCTTATATAATAGTTGCTAACTCATATGCTCCAGAGGTATCCATGTGAGATGATAGAATACTGAGAAACGGTATGCGGACTGATGTGGTCGAAGTATCTTCCCTTGCCTATTGTTCTCGTTGTATATCCTTCGGAGTCGTACTATATGGTCAGTGCGATCGTATCTGCAATTACTGTAGGCATGTCAGATGCAAAAATGCGAAGTTACAGTGGAAACATAGTCGAAGTCGAAGTTTCTTGCTCTCCCTGTTGTGAGCGTTATTTTGATTCAGGAAACACTTGACAATGTCTACCTATGAGATGTATAACCGACTCATTATCAAGATTGATAAATTCGAAGTTTTGACGAACACGCCGGTTTACCGACTCTTGATTGTTGGAATCGAAGTTCTGGTGGATATGAAAAAGTATAGTACTCCACTCACATATAATGAGCTGTCATATATACTTCTTGAATAGGCATTCAAGGAGCTAGAATGCAAAGTTACAAAGTAAACATAGTCGAAGTCAAAGTTTCTTGTTCTGCCTGTTGTGTACGTTTTCCCCGCTTCGATGTCGTCTCATATAATCGTTGCGAACTTCTATGCTCCAGAGGTATCTATGTGAGATGATAAAATACAGAGATACATTGTGCAGACTGATGTTGTCAAAGTATCTTCACTTGCCTATTGTTCTCCTTATATGTCCTCAGAAGTCGTCCTATATGGTCAGTGCGATCGTATCTGCTATAACTGTAGGCATGTCAAATGCTAGAATGCAAAGTTACAGTGTAAATATAGTCGAAGTCGGAGTTACTTGTTCTGCCTGTTGTGTGCGTTATACCAGTTCTGATGTCGTCTCATATGATCGATGCGAACTGATATGCTCCAGAGGTATCTATGTGAGATGATAAAATACAGAGATACAGTGTGCAGACTGATGTTGTCAAAGTATCCTCACTTGCCTATTGATCTTGTTATATGTCCTTTGGAGTCTTTCTATATATTCAATGCGATCGTATCGGTTTCAACTGTAGGCATGTCAGATGCTAGAATTCAGAGCCACAGTGTAAACATAGTCGAAGTTTCTTGTTCTCCCTGTTTCATGCGTTATTTCCGTTCCGATGTCGTCCCAAATGATCGTTGCGAACTGATATGCTCCAAAGGTATCAATGTGAGATGATAGAATACAGAGATACAGTGTGCGGAATGATGTTGTCGAAGTATCTTTATCTGCCTTTTGTGCTCGTTATAAGTTCTTCAAAGTCGTCTCATATAGTCAGTGCGATCGCATCTGCTATAACTGTAGGCATGTCAGATGCTAGAATGTGAAGTTACAGTGTAGACATAGTCGAAGTCAAAGTTTCTTGTTCTGCCTGTTGTGTGCGTTATACCCGTTTTGATGTCGTCTCATATGATCCTTGCGAACTAATATGCTCTACAGGTATCTATGTGAGATGATAAAATACAGAGATTCAGTGTGCAGACTGATGTTGTCAAAGTATCTTCACTTGCCTATTGTTCTCGTTATATGTCCTCTGAAGTCGTCCTATATGGTCAGTGCGATCGTATCTGCTATAACTGTAGGCATGTCAGATGCTAGAATGCAAAATTACAGTGTGAATATAGTCGAAGTCGAAGTTTCTTGTTCTGCCTGTTGTGTGCGTTATACCCGTTTTGATGTCGTCTCATATGATCGTTGCGAATTATATGCTCTAGAGGTATCCATGTGTGATGATAGAATACCATGCTACAAAGGTATTCATGTGAAATGTTACAATACAAAGACACAGTGTGCAGAAGGATGTCGAAGAATCTTCACTTGTCAGTAGTTGTTCTCGTTATATGTCTCACGAAGTCGTCTCATATGGTCAGTGCGATCGTATCTGCTATAGCTGTAAGCATGTCAGATGTTAGAATACGGAGTTACAGTGTTAGCATAGTCGGGGTCGAAGTTTCTTGATCTGCCTGTTGTGTGCGTTATACCTGCTCCGTTGTAGTCTTATATAATAGTTGCGAACTCATATGCTCCAGAGGTATCTATGTGAGATGATAGAATACTGAGATACGGTATGCGGACTGATGTGGTCGAAGTATCTTCACTTGCCTATTGTTCTCGTTGTATGTCCTTCGGAGTCGTACTATATGGTCAGTGCGATCGTATCTGCAATTACTGTAGGCATGTCAAATGCAAGAATGCGAAGTTACAGTGGAAACATAGTCCTATACCTATGAGATGTATAACCGACTCATTATCAAGATTGATAAATTCGAAGTTTTGACGAACACGCCGGTTTACCGACTCTTGATTGTTGAAATCGAAGTTTCTGGTGGATATGAAAAAGTATAGTACTCCACTCACATATAATGAGCTTTCATAAATACTTCTTGAATAGGCATTCAAGAAGCTAGAATGCAAAGTTACAAAGTAAACATAGTCGAAGTCAAAGTTTCTTGTTCTGCCTGTTGTGTACGTTATACCCGCTTCGATGTCGTCTTATATAATCGTTGCGAACTGATATGCTCCAAAGATATCTATGTAGGATGATAAAATACAGAGATACAGTGTGCAGACTGATGTTGTCAAAGTATCTTCATTTGCCTATTGTTCTCGTTATAAGTCCTTCAAAGTCGTCTCATATGGTCAGTGCGATCGCATCTGCTATAACTGTAGGCATGTCAGATGCTAGAATGCGAAGTTACAGTTTAGACATAGCCGAAGTCGAAGTTTCCCGTTCTGCCTGTTGTGTGTGTTATACCCGTTTTGATGTCGTCTCATATGATCGTTTTGAACTACCATGCTACAAAAGTATTCATGTAAAATGTTACAGTGTGCAGACAGATGTCGAAGTATCTTCACTTGTCAGTTGTTCTCGTTATATGTCCCTCGAAGTCGTACTATATGGTCAGTGCGATCGTATCTGCAATTTCTGTAGGCTTGTCAGATGCAAGAACGCGAAGTAACAGTGGAAACATAGTCGAAGTCGAAGTTTCTTGCTCTGCCTGTTGTGTGCGTTATACCCGTTTTGATGTCGTCTCATATGATGGTTGCGAACTGATATGCTCCAGAGATATCTATGTAAGATGATAAAATATAGAGATATAGTGTGCAGACTGAAGTTGTCGAAGTATCTTCATTTGCCTGTTGTTCTCGTTATAAGTCCTTCAAAGTCGTCTCATATGGTCAGTGCGATCGCATCTGCTATAACTGTAGACATGTCAGATGCTAGAATGCGAAGTTACAGTTGAGACATAGTCGGAGTCGAAGTTGCTTGTTCTGCCTGTTGTGTGTGTTATACCCGTTTTGATGTCGTCTCATATGATCGTTGAGAACTAATATGCTCCAGAGGTATCCATGTGAGATGATAAAATACAGAGATTTAGTGTGCAGACTCATGTTGTCAAAGTATCTTCACTTGCCTATTGTTCTCGTTATATGTCCTCTGAAGTCGTTCTATATGGTCAATGCGATCGTATCTGCTATAACTGTAGGCATGTCAGATGCTAGGATGCAAAGTTACAGTGTAAATATAGTCGAAGTCGAAGTTTCTTATTCTGCCTGTTGTGTGCGTTATACCCGTTTTGATGTCGTTTCATATGATCGTTGCGAACTACCATGCTACAAAGGTATTCATGTGAAATGTTACAATACAGAGATACAGTGTGCAGACGGATGTCGAAGTATCTTCACTTGTCAGTTGTTCTCGTTATATGTCCCACGAAGTCGTCTTATATGGTCAGTGCGATCGTATCTGCTATAGCTGTAGGCATGTCAGATGCTAGAATACGGAGTAACAGTGTTAACATAGTCGGGGTCGAAGTTTCTTGATCTGCCTGTTGTGTGCGTTATACCTGCTCCGATGTCGTCTCATATAATAGTTGCGAACTCATATGCTCCAGAGGTATCCATGTGAGATGATAGAATACTGAAATACGGTATGCAGACTGATGTGGTCGAAGTATCTTCACTTGCCTATTGTTCTCGTTATATGTCCTCTGAAGTCGTTCTATATGGTCAATGCGATCGTATCTGCTATAACTGTAGGCATGTCAGATGCTAGAATGCAAAGTTACAGTGTGAATATAGTCGAAGTCGAAGTTTCTTATTCTGCCTGTTGTGTGCGTTATACCCGTTTTGATGTCGTTTCATATGATCGTTGCGAACTACCATGCTACAAAGGTATTCATGTGAAATGTTACAATACATAGATACAGTGTGCAGACGGATGTCGAAGTTTCTTCACTTGTCAGTTGTTCTCGTTATATGTCCCACGAAGTCGTCTTATATGGTCAGTGCGATCGTATCTGCTATAGCTGTAGGCATGTCAGATGCTAGAATACGGAGTAACAGTGTTAGCATAGTCGGGGTCGAAGTTTCTTAATCTGCCTGTTGTGTGCGTTATACCTGCTTCGATGTCGTCTTATATAATAGTTGCGAACTCATATGCTCCAGAGGTATCCATGTGAGATGATAGAATACTGAGATACGGTATGCAGACTGATGTGGTCGAAGTATCTTCACTTGCCTATTGTTCTTGTTGTATGTCCTTCGAAGTCGTACTATATGGTCAGTGCGATCGTATCTACAACAGCTGTAGGCATGTCAGATGCAAGAATGCGAAGTTACAGTGGAAACATAGTCAAAGTCGAAGTTTCTTGCTCTCCCTGTTGTAAGCGTTATATCGATTCAGGAAACAATAGACAATGTCTACCTATAAGATGTATAACCGACTCATTATCAAGATTGATAAATTCGAAGTTTTGGCGAACACGCCGGTTTACCGACTCTTGATTGTTGGAATCGAAGTTTCTGGTGGATATGAAAAAGTATAGTACTCCACTCACATTTAATGAGCTATCATATATACTTCTTGAATAGGCATTCAAGAAGCTCGAATGCAAAGTTACAAAGTAAACATATTCGAAGTCAAAGTTTCTTGTTCTGCCTGTTGTGTACGTTATACCCGCTTCGATGTCGTCTTATATAATAGTTGCGAACTCATATGCTCCAAAGGTATCCATGTGAGATGATAAAATACAGAGATACAGTGTGCGGAATGATGTTGTCGAAGTATCTTTATCTGCCTTTTGTTCTCGTTATAAGTTCTTCGAAGTCGTCTGATATAGTCAGTGCGATCGCATCTGCTATAACTGTAGGCATGTCAGATGCTAGAATGTGGAGTTACAAAGTAGACATAGTCGAAGTCGAAGTTTCTTGTTCTGCCTATTGTGTGCGTTATACTCGCTTCGATGTCGTCTCAAATAATAGTTGCGAACTCATATGCTCCAAAGGTGTCCATGTGAGATGATATAATACAGAGTTACAGTGTGCGGAATGATGTTGTCGAAGTATCTTTATTCGCCTATTGTTCTCGTTATAAGTCCTTCAAAGTCGTCTCATTCGGTTAGTGCGATCGCATCTGCTATAACTGTAGGCATGTCAGATGCTAGAATACGAAGTTACAGTGTAGAAATAGTCGAAGTCGAAGTTTCTTGTTCTGCCTGTTGTGTGCGTTATACCCGTTTTGATGTCGTCTCATATGATCGTTGCGAACTACCATGCTACAAAGGTATTCATGTGAAATGTTACTATACAGAGATACAGTGTGCAGACGGATGTCGAAGTATCTTCACTTGTCAGTTGTTCTCGTTATATGTCCCACGAAGTCGTCTTATATGGTCAGTGCGATCGTATCTGCTATGGCTGTAGGCATGTCAGATGCTAGAATACGGAGTTACAGTGTTAGCATAGTCGGGGTCGGGTTCTGCCTGTTGTGTGCGTTATACCTATTTCGATGTCGTCTTATATAATAGTTGCTAACTCATATGCTCCAGAGGTATCCATGTGAGATGATAGAATACTGAGAAACGGTATGCGGACTGATGTGGTCGAAGTATCTTCCCTTGCCTATTGTTCTCGTTGTATATCCTTCGGAGTCGTACTATATGGTCAGTGCGATCGTATCTGCAATTACTGTAGGCATGTCAGATGCAAAAATGCGAAGTTACAGTGGAAACATAGTCGAAGTCGAAGTTTCTTGCTCTCCCTGTTGTGAGCGTTATTTTGATTCAGGAAACACTTGACAATGTCTACCTATGAGATGTATAACCGACTCATTATCAAGATTGATAAATTCGAAGTTTTGACGAACACGCCGGTTTACCGACTCTTGATTGTTGGAATCGAAGTTCTGGTGGATATGAAAAAGTATAGTACTCCACTCACATATAATGAGCTGTCATATATACTTCTTGAATAGGCATTCAAGGAGCTAGAATGCAAAGTTACAAAGTAAACATAGTCGAAGTCAAAGTTTCTTGTTCTGCCTGTTGTGTACGTTTTCCCCGCTTCGATGTCGTCTCATATAATCGTTGCGAACTTCTATGCTCCAGAGGTATCTATGTGAGATGATAAAATACAGAGATACATTGTGCAGACTGATGTTGTCAAAGTATCTTCACTTGCCTATTGTTCTCCTTATATGTCCTCAGAAGTCGTCCTATATGGTCAGTGCGACCGTATCTGCTATAACTGTAGGCATGTCAAATGCTAGAATGCAAAGTTACAGTGTAAATATAGTCGAAGTCGGAGTTACTTGTTCTGCCTGTTGTGTGCGTTATACCAGTTCTGATGTCGTCTCATATGATCGATGCGAACTGATATGCTCCAGAGGTATCTATGTGAGATGATAAAATACAGAGATACAGTGTGCAGACTGATGTTGTCAAAGTATCCTCACTTGCCTATTGATCTTGTTATATGTCCTTTGGAGTCCTTCTATATATTCAATGCGATCGTATCGGTTTCAACTGTAGGCATGTCAGATGCTAGAATTCAGAGCCACAGTGTAAACATAGTCGAAGTTTCTTGTTCTCCCTGTTTCATGCGTTATTTCCGTTCCGATGTCGTCCCAAATGATCGTTGCGAACTGATATGCTCCAAAGGTATCAATGTGAGATGATAGAATACAGAGATACAGTGTGCGGAATGATGTTGTCGAAGTATCTTTATCTGCCTTTTGTGCTCGTTATAAGTTCTTCAAAGTCGTCTCATATAGTCAGTGCGATCGCATCTGCTATAACTGTAGGCATGTCAGATGCTAGAATGTGAAGTTACAGTGTAGACATAGTCGAAGTCAAAGTTTCTTGTTCTGCCTGTTGTGTGCGTTATACCCGTTTTGATGTCGTCTCATATGATCCTTGCGAACTAATATGCTCTAGAGGTATCTATGTGAGATGATAAAATACAGAGATTCAGTGTGCAGACTGATGTTGTCAAAGTATCTTCACTTGCCTATTGTTCTCGTTATATGTCCTCTGAAGTCGTCCTATATGGTCAGTGCGATCGTATCTGCTATAACTGTAGGCATGTCAGATGCTAGAATGCAAAATTACAGTGTAAATATAGTCGAAGTCGAAGTTTCTTGTTCTGCCTGTTGTGTGCGTTATACCCGTTTTGATGTCGTCTCATATGATCGTTGCGAATTATATGCTCTAGAGGTATCCATGTGTGATGATAGAATACCATGCTACAAAGGTATTCATGTGAAATGTTACAATACAAAGACACAGTGTGCAGAAGGATGTCGAAGAATCTTCACTTGTCAGTAGTTGTTCTCGTTATATGTCTCACGAAGTCGTCTCATATGGTCAGTGCGATCGTATCTGCTATAGCTGTAAGCATGTCAGATGTTAGAATACGGAGTTACAGTGTTAGCATAGTCGGGGTCGAAGTTTCTTGATCTGCCTGTTGTGTGCGTTATACCTGCTCCGTTGTAGTCTTATATAATAGTTGCGAACTCATATGCTCCAGAGGTATCTATGTGAGATGATAGAATACTGAGATACGGTATGCGGACTGATGTGGTCGAAGTATCTTCACTTGCCTATTGTTCTCGTTGTATGTCCTTCGGAGTCGTACTATATGGTCAGTGCGATCGTATCTGCAATTACTGTAGGCATGTCAGATGCAAGAATGCGAAGTTACAGTGGAAACATAGTCGAAGTCGAAATTTCTTGTTCTGCCTGTTGTGTGCGTTATACCCGTTTTGATGTCGTCTCATGTGATCGATGCGAACTGATATGCATCAGAGGTATCTATGTAAGATGATAAAATACAGAGAAACAGTGTGCAGACTGATGTCAAAGTATCCTCACTTGCCTATTGATCTTGTTATATGTCCTTCGGAGTCTTTCTATATGGTTAATGCGATCGTATCGGTTTCAACTGTCAGCATTTCAGATGCTAGAATTCAGAGCCACAGTGTAAACATTGTCGAAGTTTCTTGTTCTCCCTGTTTATGCGTTATTTCCGTTTCGATGTCGTCTCAGATGATCGTTGCGAACTCATATGCTCTAGAGGTATCCATGTGAGATGATATAATACTGAGATACGGTATGCGGACTGATGTGGTCGAAGTATCTTCACTTGCCTATTGTTCTCGTTGTATGTCCTTCGGAGTCGTACTATATGGTCAGTGCGATCGTATCTGCAATGACTGTAGGCATGTCAGATGCAAGAATGCGAAGTTACAGTGGGAACATAGTCGAAGTCGAAATTTCTTGTTCTGCCTGTTGTGTGCGTTATACCCGTTTTGATGTCGTCTCATGTGATCGATGCGAACTGATATGCATCAGAGGTATCTATGTAGGATGATAAAATACAAGAGATACAGTGTGCAGACTGATGTCAAAGTATCCTCCTTTGCCTATTGATCTTGTTATATGTCCTTCGGAGTCTTTCTATATGGTTAATGCGATCGTATCGGTTTCAACTGTCAGCATTTCAGATGCTAGAATTCAGAGCCACAGTGTAAACATTGTCGAAGTTTCTTGTTCTCCCTGTTTATGCGTTATTTCCGTTTCGATGTCGTCTCAGATGATCGTTGCGAACTGATATGCTCCAGAGGTATCTATGTGAGATGATGGAATACAGAGATACAGTGTGCGGACTGATGTTGTCGAAGTATCTTTATTTGCCTATTGTTCTCGTTATAAGTTCTTCAAAGTCGTCTCATATGGTCAGTGCGATCGCATCTGCTATACCTGTAGGCATGTCAGATGCTAGAATGCGAAGTTACAGTGTAGACATAGTCGAAGTCGAAGTTTCTTATTCTGCCTGTTGTGTGCGTTATACCCGCTTCGATGTCGTCTCATATGATCGTTGCGAACTAATATGCTCTAGAGGTATCTATGTGAGATGATAAAATACAGAGATTCAGTGTGCAGACTGATGTTGTCAAAGTATCGTCACTTGCCTATTGTTCTCGTTATATGTCCTCTGAAGTCGTTCCATATGGTCAGTGCGATCGTATCTGCTATAACTGTTGGCATGTCAGATGCTAGAATGCAAAGTTACAGTGTAAATATAGTCGAAGTCGAGGTTTCTTGTTCTGCCTGTTGTGTGCGTTATACCCGTTTTGATGTCGTCTCATATGATCGTTGCGAACTCATATGCTCTAGAGGTATCCATGTGAGATGATAGAATACTGAGATACGGTATGCGGACTGATGTGGTCGAAGTATCTTCACTTGCCTATTGTTCTCGTTGTATGTCCTTCGGAGTCGTACTATATGGTCAGTGCGATCGTATCTGCAATTACTGTAGGCATGTCAGATGCAAGAATGCGAAGTTACAGTAGAAACATAGTCGAAGTCTAAGTTTCTTGCTCTCCCTGTTGTGACAGTTATTTTGATTCAGGTAACACTTGACAATGTCTACATATGAGATGTATAATCGACTTATTATCAAGATTGATAAATTCGAAGTTTTGGCGAACACGCCGGTTTACCGACTCTTGATTGTTAGAATCGAAGTTTCTGGTGGATATGAAAAAGTATAGTACTTCACTCACATATAATGAGCTGTCATATAAACTTCTTGAATAGGCATTCAAGAAGCTAGAATGCAAAGTTACAAAGTAAACATAGTCGAAGTCAAAGTTTCTTGTTCTGCCTGTTGTGTACGTTATACCCGCTTCGATGTCGTCTGATATAATCGTTGCGAACTTATATGCTCCAGAGGTATCTATGTGAGATGATGAAATACAGAGATACAGTGTGCAGACTGATGTTGTCAAAGTATCTTCACTTGCCTATTGTTCTCGTTATATGTACTCTGAAGTCGTCCTATATGGTCAGTGCGATCGTTTATGCCATAACTGTAGGCATGTCGGATGCTAGAATGCAGAGTTACAGTGTAAATATAGTCGAAGTCGGAGTTTCTTGATCTGCCTGTTGTGTGCGTTATACCAGTTTTGATGTCGTCTCATATGATCGATGCGAACTGATATGCTCCAGAGGTATCTATGTAAGATGATGAAATACAGAGATTCAGTGTGCAGACTGATGTTGTCAAAGTTTCCTCACTTGCCTATTGATCTTGTTATATGTTCTCCGGAGTCTTTCTTTATGGTCAATGCGATCGTATCGGTTCCAACTGTAGGCATGTCAGATGCTAGAATTCAGAGCCACAGTGTAAACATAATCGAAGTTCCTTGTTCTCCCTGTTTTATGCGTCATTTCTGTTTCGATGTCGTCTCAAATGATCGTTGCGAACTGATATGCTCCAAAGGTATGCATGTGAGATGATAGAAAATAGAGAAACAGTGTGCGGACTGATGTTGTCGAAGTATCTCTATTTGCCTATTGTTCTCGTTATAAGTCCTTCAAAGTAGTCTCATATGGTCAGTGCGATCGCATCTGCTATAACTGTAGGCATGTCAGATGGTAGAATGCGAAGTTACATTGTAGACATAGTCGGAGTCAAAGTTTCTTGTTCTGCCTATTGTGTGCGTTATACCCGCTTCGATGTCGTCTCATATAATAGTTGCGAACTCATATGCTACAAAGGTATCCATGTGAGATGATATGATACAGAGATACAGTGTGCGGAATGATGTTGTCGAAGTATCTTTATTTGCCTATTGTTCTCGTTATAAGTCGTTCACAGTCGTCTCATATGGTCAGTGCGATCGCATCTGCCATAACTGAAGGCATGTCAGATGCTAGAATTCAAAGTTACAGTGTAAATATAGTCGAAGTCGAAGTTTCTTGTTCTGCCCGTTGTGTGCGTTATACTCGTTTTGATGTCGTCTCATATGATCGTTGCGAACTACCATGCTACAAAGGTATTCATGTGAAATGTTACAATACAGAGATACAGTGTGCAGGCGGATGTCGAAGTATCTTTACTTGTCAGTTGTTCTCGTTATATGTCCCACGAAGTCGTCTTATATGGTCAGTGCGATCGTATCTGCTATAGCTGTAGGCATGTCAGATGCTAGAATAGGGAGTTACAGTGTTAGCATAGTCGGGGTCGAAGTTTCTTGTTCTGCCTGTTGTGTGCGTTATACCTGCTTCGATGTCGTCTCAGTAGAAGGGCTATGTATGTACCAGGGCAAGCCAATCAGAGACCAGCATTTGGTTGGATGCCACGCCCACTAAACACCAGCGCGAAATTCAAATCATTCATACGTCGCCATCGTGAATAAATAAATTAAAAAAAGCTCTAACCGCTGGTGGGAATTGAACCAGGGACCTTTGCATTATGAGGCAGCGTATATACGCACTGTGGTATTCCGACCTCCGTGATATTTCAATTATTTTAATGCTATTCAAACGGGATATCCATCGCTGGCGCGCGCTTATCTTTGCAACGGATCCATCGAGGTAGAGTGAAGCGAGAGATGCATTCCAGAGATAAGAAACTTCGAGTCGAAAATAATATCCATCGCTGGCGCGCGCTTATCTTTGCAACGGATCCATCGAGGTAGAGTGAAGCGAGAGATGCATCTCAGAGATAAGAAACTTCGAGTCGAAAATTATATCCATCGCTGGCGCGCGCTTATCTTTGTAACGGATCTATCGAGGTAGAGTAAGGCTCGAGCGCTCGGCGCTGCAACGTTGTCGGACGTATGTGTTTGGATGTTAATATTGTAACATTATTGTGTGTGGCAACGCTGTCTCGCTTCATGGCGTTCGAATATCCAGCAAAGCGAGAGATCCCGTAGAATGATAAGCGCGCGCTCGGATTGGAAACGAATACTTGGATTATTTATTTATTTTAAAGTGGGTGACGTCATGCCGTTACCTTCATGGCGTTCGAAGTTCTAGCAAAGCGAGAGATCCCTTAGAATGATAAGCGCGCGCTCGTATACCCATTCCTCGAACTGTGACTTTAATGACAATAACAAGATTGAATTTTCATATACAGGACGTTTGAGTCGATTGAAAATTGAAAAAAATATATACAGAGTGTCCCACGGTTCGCGGTCCCATGTTTTAGCATGAAAGAAGTGTTTGAGTTGAGAGAAATATATACAGGGTGTTTGAGTTGATGAAGATTGAAAA
Organism: Phaedon cochleariae; assembly: GCA_918026855.4. Classification (NCBI taxonomy): domain Eukaryota; kingdom Metazoa; phylum Arthropoda; class Insecta; order Coleoptera; family Chrysomelidae; genus Phaedon; species Phaedon cochleariae. Next base: position 17,841,133 of record OU896719.1, on the reverse strand, counting down.
AAAAAATATATACAGGGCAGCCCATGGGGGTAAAAGAATACGAAAACGAAGAAAAATAATCTATTTATTTAAGTAATCCTTTTCTACAAAAATGACATGCCTCTTGAGAAGATGGCGGTCCATCCCAGTGTGTGGTCCAATCGGGACGATTATAATGAACGAAGCATGGCAGTTTGATTTGTAGGTTAGAGTTGCTGCGATATTCTTGAGGAAGTTTGTGCCACACCCTTAACCCATTAGTGCATAATGTGTCTTATAATGGACGCTCCTTGTCTAATTTTTTGTGACGTCAATCATGCAGGAATTGAATGTTTCATGCGCCAGAACTATAAGTGTAGTTGAACAACAAACAGCTATCGCTTCTATTTCATGAATTTGTATCTCGACAATATTCTGCACGTGATCAAATGGATAACAATTTGTATTGCACCCGACAAGGAGGGTAAGTATTTATTATAACGGAGTATAATAAATTTCAGAATTTCCTATCCCTCAAGATCTCATTATATGCATGTGTTTATGAACCTATAAGGTAATTCGAATAATTATTTTTTTTGTAAGACACTCAAAATATTGCTTTTGTGTTGTGTCCATTATAATGGACTCTATGCATATCGGTCATCAAGATTTTTTTGTAGATCATTCTTGCAAGACCTCTTAGACATATGGAAAATGGCTCAGATATCGATCAACCAATAGATAATCATATATTATATTGCCTCCAGAAGAAAAGTTGGCAGAAATGCAGTTATTCGAATTTAGAAACTGCGAATCCATAATAAATCATATTTGTAAAGGAATTATCAAACAGCCGTGCGACTTCCGTTATCCTGTTCCTGATTTTGATTAAATTGAAAATAATATACATCTTTGCATTGTGAAAAGGAATATTATAGCATCAAATGATTGTACGTTATACTGCAGCACGTCAACTATAGACACGACTCCATCCACTCGTTCGACTCCTCTTTTTCTTCAACGGGTTCACATTTCCTTCCACTGTATCGTGTGAGGAGCACCGAAAAGAGGTCTGGAAGTATCATCCCAAATAATTTCTTGATATGATGCATTTCCATATACCCATCAGCTGAATTCCATTCAGTATAGAGTATACAAAATTGCAATTTTATATGTGAAATAGGACTGCATCTGAGAGATGCTTCAAAATGTATCAAGTCATCATCATGATGTATAATTTTCATTATTATTATCATTATTATTATTATTGATAATATTGTGATTGATGTTATTGAGTTTTTCATGTTCTGGATATGTACTTGAATAAAAATTAATACTGAAATTCCCTACTGATCACTTTCATCAATGAACCAATTTGCATAGAGTCCATTAAAATGGACGTGTCATATAAAAAAAATCTGTTGTAAAAAAAAATTATTCGTCATGAGTTATCATTCTTTGGGTATTTTTGAATGAGTAAACATCTTCAGAATATAGAGATTTAAAAAAAAGTAACTTCATGCACTAATGGGTTAATAGCCCATAAGGATCTGCATATTCAATGAGACATTCTACTGGAATGTACTGCAATTCTTGTTCAGTGAATTTCGTCAAAGTCAAAGCGGGAGATTTTATAAACTCCAATAGCACAGCTATTTCAGACTTCATGTGTTTTTGAGCAGAGCTAAAATATTTCAGATGCTACTAGTCTCGCGTCAAGTTATACACTGATGAAATGAAAAAAACTAGTCACATTTTTCACAACATTTTATTCAAATCAGACATAACCTCATTTTTACAATAATATAGATATTCTCTGAGAGCGTTACTAGACATGCTATCACAAACATCACAAAATCCAGATATAAGCTCTTCCGCACCCAAATCAGTCAGGCTATTTCTAATCCAATCGGCTATAGTATTCAAAATGTTCTGATAATACATGGAAAAGTCCAATTTGTTTATTAGCGCAACTCGATGTGAAACAACACACGTTTCAGCCCTCAAAATGTCTGCAACATCCTCTTCCACCAATTCGAATGTAATATGGTATTTGGTGAGTGACAACATTTTGACACCATCGCAAACGAATTTGGTTATGGTGATATAGTCCCCGCAGGTGGTAACGGCAGGATCATATTCATCAATGAAACATGGCAGGGGTGCTTCAAAAAAGTCTTGTTGTAGCTTATACAAGCGAATCGATGAAGGTGGCCCATTCATATGTGGAGAACGAAATTTTTGCTGGATGGAAGGGTTTCTTCAGGATGATGCTCGGACTAAACTGTCTAGCTGGACTAAGTCCGCACTGAATCATGTAGGTGGACAACTGGAACGATGAAGTCAGCAGGAGGTACGATTCGGCTTTCGCTGCTTGCTCAATCATGTCCAAATATGTATCAACGTCACCATAATAACTGTAACCCCCTTTTTACAAAATTCATAAATGATGAAGAAATAGTGTAAATCAAGTGGTTACAGGCACGGTAGCTCTTGTGTCTGGTGGCAAAAAGGGTGGGTTGACTTCACTAGTTTACTGGACTCTTAAATATTTTCCGGTAGGCGCCACCCAGTTTGTTCTACTTGAACTGGGAAATTGTAGTTATGACAAAAATTATAGATATTCAAAAGTATAAGGAGGTATTTACTATGCTGAAAGAGAAATATGTAAATAAGGACACACTAGGTGAACTTTGAGGCCAAGTTTAATTCCCAAAAAGATTCCTTCAGAATTAGAAAGATTTTCCAGATAGTTCAACAACATACATAAATCACAAACTATGCGTTATTTCTATAAAATGCTAGTAAATAATTCTAGATACCAGATAATTTCATGGACATCTTTATACTTATTCAAATGGGTACCCCCTTCATATATTGGCCAATATAGTCTGAGTTCACACTGTGTCTGGAGACTAATAATACCTCATTAATTGCAAATATCTACCTGATATTAACACACTTCATGTACTAAGAAATCTGAAGGATATTTTATACTGTAGAAAAATGAAATGAGTGAAAAATATGAAAACAACTTAATGGTTGGATCTGACCTTAGCATGGAACATCCTGGAATCTTCAACCGGAATCTTCAACGCAACTTCTGGCCTCAGAAGTTATTCTAATGGTGGGTTAACATGGAGCTTCTGATCACCAACATCCTGAAATGCCCCCAAATGAAATATTGTGTTGGTAGGACGCCACGTGAAACATTCGGAGTAGCTCGTTCCTGCAGCTCCCAAGGTTGTCCCTAGTGCCAGGCACTCAACAACAGCCCGCCAGGGTGAATATTTAGGAGAAACCCACCAGAGGGTTCAAAATTGCCAGAGGAAAACGGCTCTTCCTTCAGCCAACGGCAATGGCTGCCTGGTAGATGAAAGCCCACAAATCTACAAAATAAAACCCCCAAGCCTGTAGAGAAAATAACCCCTTGAAATTACCCAGAAATATCTTACCTTCCCGAAGGAATGGCCCAAAATAGAAAAATGGAGATGATCACTCTCCAAAGGTTGGAAAACCAAAAGAAGAAAATTGATCTCCACATTGTGGAGCTTCACTCTCCAAAACCCGAAGGGAGAAGGGTGAAACAGGGAATTATTCTCACATCCTGTGCAAACAATTGTTGAAAATTATGATGAAAAAACAGTTGTAATTCAAATGCGAATCTGCGCAATGACGTTGAGATTGAAAAGTTGACAATCAACTCTAGGTTGCCATATCAAACATTCAGAAATATTACACTGTTGCCAGCCCTCGCAAATCTATTCTGACGACAGAATTGCACTGATCTGCACCGATCTGCACCAATTGTACTGACCAGACCGAAATAAATAACGCAAAGGAAAACGATGCACCAGTGGGTCGCTGTTACTCCGTCAGGACGTCATCTCAGAACGTACCAAAATAGTTTGACACAATTGACAGACATCCTGTCTGAATTCTAAATCATCAGTGTTTACAATCATTCTGACAGGACTGCTAAATTCACTTTAGTAATGGAGGAAATAAACGATCAACAACCAGAACAAACATATTTTCCACCAGTATGAGGAATTACCCCGTTGCCATTCTTATGAAGATGTTTCTTATAATATGGATAAAGCAAAGTAAGGCAGGTATAACAATACAGAGTGTTAACTATCAAGAAGGCAAAAATTCTTGTTACATAACCCATCATTGCCAATGGACTAGTACTACCGTTTTCGGAAAGCACTTCACTAGATGAATAACCAGAGTCTTCACTCATTGTTCTCGAACTGATGTGTTGAAAGTTTCAGTCCTCATTATTTATACCACCACTGTCAACACGTCCCAACATCCGATAATGATTGTTATTTGTCAGCGATCGACGTGAAAGGCCCCTTACATCCATTGAATTTGTGCTAGTTTTCCATATGATTACATTATAACTTGTTGGTGGAATCAATCCAGCTGTTATGTGTATCATCGAATCCTAGCCATTTGACAAACACCTTTTTACCCCTCTTCCTTAAAACTTTTTCCACTAGGTAAACATCGGAATTTTCAGTTTTTTGCAATTCTTC